>JAAKBD010000312.1:0-51305 GCA_012656105.1 Phytophthora syringae | reverse complement strand
CCAATTGACATTGAAAAGGACGGATGCTCACAGTATGGAGCACCGTTTTCGGAGCTTGTTGGAAGACGTATTCCTGATAGCGCTCGAACAGACCCCATTGCAAAAGAACGAGCCACTCCTACGAGACGCAAAGTTACAGAACCTGCTCTGATCCAGTGTACCTCTTGTCAGTTTCGATTTAGCTCACAGCACTTGTTGCGAAACGCCCTGTTGAGATATTATCCAAATCAGTGGCCTCTGTGGAAGCGCCCTCTGTCAAGACAGGAGGTCAAAACACAGGCAGCCGTCGAATTGAGTTCTCGCGGGACAATGAAAAAGGCGATGGATATTATTGACGATCGAGAGACAAATTACGCCAGTTTAGTAGGTGAAAGTGATGTTAACGCATTTTCATCGGAACAATTGCACCAGCAAAATGCGCTCAAAACGGGCTTTATAAATGCGACGAAGATGCGTTTAGGAGTGACCCGCTGACCCGCTTGTTTGAGGTGTCACCTCCGTCCGTGGCAGATGAAAGAATGGATCGATCGTGCTTGGACTATATGGTTTCTGCATTGGCTGTGCACCTGAATCAACACTTATGGAACCATACGTATAGTTGCTTCAAGCAGTCTAAGACGACGACGGGTAATTCGTGTTGCCGATACGGCTTTCCTCGTGAGCTTGTGGATCGCACTTCGTTTGCTGAATCAGGAGTGGAACTAAGCCGAAAACTTGGGCATGAGTACATGAATGGCTTCAACTACGAAATTATGGCAACATTCAAGTGCAACCATGACATTCAAGTTCTGTTGGGGGTAGCGACGTAACCGATCGAATTTACTATTGCTGCAAGTATGTCACGAAGTTCCAAAAACGACTGGATTCACAAGTAGCAGTTGCCGTGGGTGCCTTGAAGCGGCGGCAAGAGCGTGAACAAAACGAGTTTTCGAAATCGGGTGCTCAAGACCGCTTGATACTGGCTCGCAAGCATGTCGCGTGTCTAATGTACAACTTGACGAATCGACAAGAAATTGCCGGCCCACTTGCTGCACTGTACTTGTATCGTGGCTCCTGTTGTTATTCGAGTGCTGCATGTGAATCACTACATGTAGGCGATATTATACGCCAACTGACCACTGAAGAGTATACCTGTACTTTGGTGAAGGACAGCGACAATCCTAATTCTCAAAAGTATCATGTGGTGTCCTCTCTTGATGACTATGTCTACCGCCCAAAGGAGTTACAGAAGGTGGGTCTTTACGAATTCACGATGTGGTACTTTCGTAGAAAAAGTGAAAAGTCCGTAAGTTCTAAGCTGTCATTTCTTGAACAGCATCCCCTCTACGAATCCCATTGTCTCGGCAAAAGGTACAAGGATGCTGTTCCGGTAATCCAGGGTTTAGAATGCCATCAAGCGAAGGTGATTCCCAGTCCAAATCGGCATGCAAGCGTGCAGTTCTCTCTCTAATACTCTTTAAGCCTTTTCGAAGCTTGGAAGACCTTGTTGGGATTTCGGATGATGTAGACGAAGAAGCATGGCTACGTGCTTTCACTGTTTGGTCAGAGACGCGCAGCCAATTTGCGGAAATGATCATGAACAATATGCAGGACTACTACAGCGGTGTGCAAAGGCTGCATCCCAAAGTGCAGCACATGCAGCTGCAGTAAATGACCAAACGGGCGCCAATGAATGTGACGATGCAAGTAGCGACGATAACGACGACGTAGATTCTGACGACGTCATGGACCCTTCTTGTGGTTTATCAGAAGAATTTCAAGACGATAAAAACATGATGGATGTGTGGGAAGGTGGAGACAACAGCGATGTCATCTTAGAAAGTTCTTCGCTGAACCCTGCTGCATGTCCAAGTTCCGTTGTTCCCGAAGGCGAGACGGCTAGCATGCTAACTACATTTCAAAAATTCGGTTTGCTTCATGGTGCCGCAGCTAATTTGTCAAGGTGCACTGGCAATATGACGCCATCCGAGATCTGCCGCCTGTTGATTTCATGAAAAAGTGGGTTCGTGACGCCAGCACAGACAATTCCTTGATATGCCGAGTTGCGGATGCCGATTCCGCTGCTTCACGTGATACACAGGTAGTTGAGATACTGACGGATTCTTTGCTGGATCATAATATGGCGTGGAAGCCTTGTACCACCTTCCAGCAAGTGCCCAAAGTAATGAAGAGCTTCGCCAGTATTTCTGACGTTTCGACTGTGTACACCCTAAACGAGAGGCAGCACTATGCCCTCCAAGTAATTGGGCGAGCTCTTCTTTCACGATGGAGACAAGCAGAAACGACGTGTTACACAGGGGATAAGCTTGAGGGAGAACTACAGGATGGACAACTGCTAATGTTTCTTGGCGGGGAAGGTGGAACTGGCAAAAGTAGAATTATCGACGCAGTACAGGCACTTTGCGAAAGTTGGGGTCGCCCAAATTGTATCGTGAAAAGCACTGGTAAAGCAGCTACGCTGATCAGTGGACGGACGTTGGCGAGTTTCTTGCTTCAATTAAAAAAGAGCAGACATCTGATGCAATTGTGGAACTCGAGCTTATAATTATAGATGAAGTTTCTATGATGAAGAAGCACCAACTTGCCCAGTTGGATCTGCGTTTGCGTCACGCGCAGCGTGTTCCTGGCGTCCTTTTCGGTGGAGTTCATGTGATACTAGTGGGCGATTTTTGCAGTTACCTCCTGTCGGTGGGACACCGCTGTACAGGATCCAAACCAAAAGGCAACAAAGGCCAAAAAGACAAACGTTTCACCCGATGAGCTCGCGGGATTTAATTTATGGAAGTTGTTTGTAGACGTCATTATGCTGAAAGAATGTGTCCGATTTCGAAAGGATCCGGTGGGGGCGTGGTTGTGCGAAAGCCCGTCTAGGCATCTGGACACGAGAATTTGTTGATATTATCAACTCCCGTGTGATCAAAGGAAACGAAGCAAAAGATGTGGCAATCTCCAGAGAAACTGCAGGCACATTTGTGACGCCGGATAATACGACTAGAGTCGCTATCAACAGTTTATTCATTTCCACCGCAGCCAAACTACTGCCCGAAGGGACCACCCCGTGCGGGTCGTTGCAAACTTCCAAGGTTAAGAGGCTTGAATCGCGCAGAGGTCGCAATGGTCATGGGGCTACCAGACTCACGTTTTGGTAGGCTGGCTCCATACCTTGACTTAATTGTAGGGATGCCGATTCAAGTCTCCCAAAATGTTCGCGCCGAGAAGATGGTGGCAAATGGAACGCTTGGTCATCTTGAAGCCATTATATACCACCCCGGAACAACATTTCGGCTGGTTCACGACTGTGGTGCTGATATGACAGTAAAAGTTCCAAGCATTCCTCCGCCAGTTGTCTTGGTTCGACTTGATCGTGGTTCCACAGCAGTATCAATGAGAGGATGTGGCGATCCGAACATTTTCCCTATTTTTTGAAACGAAAGCTTACAAGGCGTCCGACATTGCACTACCAGGAACTATACGTGGAGTTCCTAGAGAACTTTCCGTCAATATCCAGCAGTTTCCCCTTGTGTGCGCAGTATCGTCTACAGTTTACAAGGTTCAAGGCGAAACGTTGAATTCGATGGTCGTCACGGAATGGCGATCAAAGAACGCATTCGCGAATAAGAAGGAGCAACCTTATCTTTTGGTTTCGCGCGTCACGACAAGAGAAGCGTTTATTTCACTTCAGGAACTGACGGATGAAATAACCGCTTGGGCACATCCACCACCAGCCGCTTTACTCGAAGAAGAAAGGTTAAACAGACTTTGCGATGCAACAATTGCTAAGCTAACGTCAACTCCGAGAACAGATTAATGAAAGTAGAATTGATTAAACCCTTAAGACGCTTATCCATTGCCAAAATCAGCTGCAGTCTGCATTTCTCCTGAAAAATAGCGTCCTTCGATCGCGTAACCACAGATAAGCTGGTCTGGTCTGTCTTCCGGAAGTAGCCGCCGGTCTAACCGCGTCGAGCTTGGTATCTCTCCAAAACACCATTATCCATGCGCCCACGTTGTACCACCCTGCGGCGTCGACGCGTCTCTTCGATGCGCTGGACTTCGTCCATTCGGTGCTGAAGCGTGACTCCATTATCAGACATCACCCATTGAGTGTACGCTTCATCTGCTCGATCTGCCTCCTGCCATGCGGCTTCCCAACGCGCGTTTATTTCTGCCATGTCGTCCCAAGTATCTGTCAAGCGCTCACGAGCAATATTCATCACCGCTTCTAAAAGGATTTCAAATGCAGCGTTTTCTTCATCAATCGCACGTGTTCGGACTTGTGCTGCATCCATCGGCAGTTCCCAATCGTTGCCGGCGAGTTCTTGATTCTGCTCCTCCACGCGACATCGCGCGGCTTTCAGTACTTGACATGACGCTGACCAGCGAGTACAAGCACGTTCCACGTTTTCGATAGGTCTTTGGCGAGAAACATCGGTTGCAGGGTAAAATCCTCGTCGGTGAGAGATGCGTAGAGCATCGAGCAAACTCTCAAAATTAGCAATCTCAAGGGCGGTCGCCTGCACAAGACGGTTCTCTGCTTCCTCCATTGTTGGTCCCACGTCAAAAACTGGAATGTGCTGCTGGTGGCAGTTACCCGTTGTCATTTTCTTTCTTGAGAGCATATAAATTTCAACGTATTTTGAGTTTCATGGCTTGCTTGTGAGATTTTTATAAGCTGTGCATAAGATGAACGCACTTTAATTGGTCAATATTCATGCTGGTATTTGATTGCGTTGAAGTGCGAGTATCTCGCGGTAAACATAGACCCAGGTGCTCTCCGCATCAGCAGGAAACGGTACCGAATCGCCTGTGCGTCTTGCATTTGAGGTCTACATTGGATCGTGCGCTTTGCAGTCGTAGTACATGTAGCCAACTAACCCAGTACTTCGGGTCCTGTAGGAAAATTGAGGCACAAGTTTTGGCCAAGCCCAACGCGCACACTGAATTGACGAAAGAGATGAAAACGCAAATGTTATTAGACGACTTAGGATGGAAAATCACTTCCTCTGCTTGAGGACGACGACTACTGTGGGAGGCCCATGAAGATCTCGAAGGGGATGAACCGCGTGTTCCGCCCGTCAATGGCGTTTCTGCCCCAGATGGCCAACCACTGGAAAAACTTGTGGTCGGGTATCATACGCCCGTTTTCATTGGCACGATGGCGCACCTGATCCGCTGCTCCCACGTTGCGGGGGCACTCAAACGCAATAACTTCCAACCGATCGTGGTCCTGGGGAAGATCTGCATACACTTCAAAGTCTCGGTTCCGTAGAGTCGTGTTGTCGATGATGATGATGTCCGGACCATCGATTCTCGCTTGGTCCAGTTCTTTCCTGTATATATCGTTCCAAGCACTCTGCATGCGCGCGCCCCAGATATTCCGGCTCGAACTCATACGTTCCATCGTCGCGCGTGAAGTAGTCGTTCGTCGAACAGATAAGAGTTGTCGCGTTCCTTTCTTTAGCGTAACGAGCGATAATGTTTGACAGCGTCGTCTTGCCCGATCCCGGAAGTCCTCTCATCACCATGACCAAATGAGGGGCATCCCTCATATCACCACGCTCCCGATACCGATAGACAGACGGTAGAAATGCGTCCACGATTTGGCTCACAATGTCGTTGTAGCCCTCCATGTCTGGTCCGGCCAAAAATGACAAATGAACGGAATGGAGAAGAAGAAATTGATGTACCGTACTCAACTGTCGCAACTGTTTTAAAGAGTTCTCCAGTACTGTACTGTGTGAGACGTGCGGGGGATTTTCTATCATTTTCGCGGAGGCAACGGCTGTGTGTCGACATCGCTGGCTGTAGAACTAGAAAGTGGCAAACTGTCTGCAACGTTCATTTTTACTTTTGACAGCAGCTACAATGGATGATGCGACAGGTAGAAGAGTAAATGCAATCTCCGCGGAATATGCAGCTTTTGTGAGGCTCTTAGAGACTGAGAGAGCATTTCTCCAGGTCACAGAGTTTCACAGACCTGGAAGCCCACTCGTTGTTCGTGCGGTAACGGAACTCCGTCGCCGTCGTGATGAAAACGAAAGCGCTATGTTCGAGACAGACCAAGTTGACCACGACTACCACACTGAGGAAATGGTAGTAATTCTGGGCGAGCGACGTCGCCGTCGAGAATACCACCGAGAGCTTCGCTACCGCATGGAAATCACGTACCAGGGCCAGCAGCAGCAGCGGCAACGGCAGCAACAGGGCCAGACGCCAGCGATAGTTCCCGACTATGGTGACGAAAACGATGTAACCGAGTGAGACCCACACAACCGAAGACATGGAGGCTTAAGGATCGGATTAAAACGGGCTATGTTGCTTCGTTTACCATGGTAAACGCATGAATACGACAATGACACGTGAACTTTATTGTTTTGAATTGACAGCAAGAAAAATATTCCTTGGTAAGAAGTACGTAAGAAGAAATGATTTTGCCGCCGCCGCGGTGAACCGGTAATTGGAAACACGGCCAGAAGCAACTCCAGTGGCAGCACCCCCACCACCACCAACAAGCGGCAATCCAGTGTCATCAAACGGTAAGCTTCGCTGCATTTTCTTGAGCTTGCATTTGGCTGGGTACTGACATTTTGAGGTGCTTTGTGTGCCGCCCGGAAACACAGTATGCAGCAACTATGGCGAACAATAACGAGCAATGAAACTGATCTCGGCACAAGGGTCGTGGGCTTCGTCTAACTTAGTCTTTCTATTCGAGCGTGAGTTTCATATAAGCTATGAGCGGAGATACAGATGGCTTCATCCTTTACATAATTATAGTTTACCAGTTTGAATCGTATTCGATTTGGCCGGTTTTCACTTTGAAAAAGAGAAAATTGGAAACGCCTGATAGTTGAACGAAACACACGTGCTCCCCGTTCTTCGCTGAGATGGCCAGAACCAACAAGAAACGCGGCGGGACAGTCAAGACTCGATCCCAGACACATAGCACGTCGAACCCCTCCCAAACGTCTCCTGGGTCCACGCGTAGCAGCACGAGAAAGCGCGAGCAAGACGATAGCAGGGCAGCAACGAAACATACGTCGAGGGTAACGAAAACAGCGGGGGCAAGGCTCCGGAACGTGCTCAAGGAATGACGACTCGGCGGACAAGAAGTTCAACGGCCAATGCACTGCTACCCCCGTTCTTACTGTCGTTGAGATGCCCCGAGCCAACAAGAAACACGGTGTGACGGATAAAACTCGACCCCAGACACCGAGCAAGTCGAACCTCTCACAATCGTCTCCTGGGTCCACTCGAAGCGACAAACGAAAGCGCGAGCAGGGCGATGGCAGGACACCGAAGAACGAGACGTCGAGGGTGAAGAATCGTGCCGGGGGCAAGGCTTTGAAGGTGTTGAAGGAATGACGACTCGGCGGACAAGAAGTGCGGCGAGCAAGACCACTAACGGCGTTGAAGGCGAGACGACTCTGGAGACACGAATTGCGGCGGCCACGAACACTGTTGAGGACGAGACGACGGTGACAGCGGGGCAGGCAATTGTGACAGACAAGTCTGGTGAAGATGCTGAGGACGAGACGACGCAGCAGACACGCAACGTGGTGGTGAATGACGATCAAGACCTTTCGCTGGATGACCTGGAAGAAGCGGTGCCGGCGATGAACAGCATGCTCGATGTTTGGAAAGGCAGCGGCCGGCAGATGGGCAAGTGCGAATCAGGCGAAGAATTCAACTTCAGTCCATTCCAGTGTCGCTCTCTCGCCAAGCGGTATCTTGTGGCACGTAAGTCCGGCACAGAAGTGGACTATGAGCGACTTGCAAAAACGCAGAATTTCAGCTCATTCGATGGTCATGTGGGAGAGCTGAGAGACAATGAACCCATGTTGACATCGCTTCTCAAGATGGCCCTGGTCGAACAGCGCGACAGTGCTGCGGGAAGACCCACGAAAACCCTGAAAGAAAAGGTTGCGGAGGCCAAGGAGTCCAAGTTAAAGGCGTTTCTCAAGAGGGCGTTGTTGACCGAGCAGCGTGGCATTAAAAAGCCAAAACCAAGGAACAAAACACTGAAGACTTAAAGGAAGAGGTCGCGAAGCTGGAAGTACAGCACAAGAAGGACCTTGCGAAGCGGGAGGAGCTCGAACAGAATCTGACGGATCTGTACCAGCAGCACAACGAGGAGATGGATGATCTGCAGGACAGATTGGCCAGAGCGGAGGCAGGGTACAATGCTCTTAAGGAAGTGATGATAAAACAAGTATCCGGACATTGAAGGCGTGCATGAAGAAAAGAAGAAATACGCTGGCCTGGAAGAGAAAGCGAATGCGACAGACACCAAACAAGCCGAGCTAGCTGCGTTTAGCAACATACTTGCGGAAGCTGAATGGTCAAAGAGCATGACCTTGCCGAACAAACCAAGCATTAGCGAACGGCTGGCGATCGTCTTAAGGCCCAGTGGATAGTGATGGAAAGCGCATGAAAGCAACAGGATGCCTAGCCAAGCAACTACTAGCTATGATTGTACGGACAATTTTTAACTTGCTAATTGACAGTATGCTGATTTTCACACTTGGATTTCTTCACAGGGACGCACAAGACGACGTGCAGTTCGCTATTGGATTTGAAGAAAATGAACCGTGGCACGACCAGCCCAGTAAAACAGATTGCAGTGATTAGATTGTTCACAATTAATTAAGTCACCGGTGCTGACGGAAACTACACACATGAAAGGAAAGATGTAGCGGTAACTTAAGTCGCAGCTTTTCGGGCAGTTAGTGTGCCGCTAAGCGCATCACGCGTTTAAGGCGAGCTCGGCGTGCAATATGCTTCAAGCGCATCCTGTGGAATCGATTCATGTGACGACGAATGGCCACTGCATCCCCGTGAAAGGGCAATTCCAGGCAAAGCAGAAGGGATCGTCGGTAGTCTTCTTCGTGTCGGCGATCTCCTTCACAAGCCGGGGTGATGCTCCTGGGGGCGCACCGAGGAAGGGGAGTCCAGGAAGGCGTGGAGGCAGATATGGTTGGTGTCATAGCCGACCGGTGCCATGATGAAGTCTCCGCGAATGAGAAGAATGTCTCCCTTGTTCATTTCAATCAGCTGGCGGCTGGAGCGAAGTGCCGTGTTGTGGTCCCAGCCGTACGCGTAGAAGCACGTGTCGTTGTCAGTGGCGACGAAAACGGAACCTGCCAGAGCACTGGTGTCCATAATGTCGGCTCCAAGCGGCACGGCCGTGAAATCACGTCGAGCAGGCAGGTCATTCGTTCCAGCTGGAGTCTTGTAGAATTCCCAGTTGTTGGCGTCGGCGGTAGGAACAAATGTCCGGTAGAACGTCCTCAGCATGCGAGACAGCCGACGGGCCAATTGATCGAAAATAACAGCCTTGACGCGGCCGTCGTCGTTGATGAGATCGTCGCCCTCGACTGGGCCTTCATTCTCAGGCAGATCGTGCACGACATCGGTGTACCAGTCCTTGGATTTAGTTTGACGCGCCGCCGCTCTCCACTCGTCGATCATGTCTTCGAGCACGGCACGGTAGAAT
Source organism: Phytophthora syringae (assembly GCA_012656105.1). NCBI lineage: Eukaryota > Oomycota > Peronosporomycetes > Peronosporales > Peronosporaceae > Phytophthora > Phytophthora syringae. The sequence goes on along the minus strand of JAAKBD010000312.1, from coordinate 41,812 downwards.
ATGACGAAACCTTCTCTTGCAAAGGTTTCACGCACTGGCATGTTTGGACGCGGTGGTGGGTGTTGGAAGAGGGGAGCGGAGTCATGCGGGGCGGTGAGCAGTGCGCTGCAAATTGGGAAATGGGAAATAAGCACGGAGGTGCATAACCTTTTGAACGGCCCTTCTACGGACGCCACAGGAGAGCAAGGTGGGTTTGGCATTGCATACCGTGAATTATCCAATGGCTCATTCAAATAAAATTCGTGCCTGAAACGTCAAGATACCATGTACCTGCCGGTCGAAAGATGCGTTCCTCCGTCGCTATTGCTGCAGGCTATTGCTGCCCGCCACGGTCGTAGCCTGAGCGAGCACATAGTAGTTCATACCCACAGTGGTTGAGCTTAACATAAGATATGAGATTGCTCTAAGATGCCTACATGAGATTGCGCTAAGAAGCCTACATACCACGATACCGATGCATCGACGCAGACGCCGAATGCAAATGGTCGTGCATATCGTGGCGTTGGTTGAGGTTTGTAGAGTTCTGCTTTCCGTGATTTGCAAATATGTCTAGATGGTCCGATCCAAACACAACGGACCAATGCAGTACGAAGAGAGATGCTTTCCTGCGTCGATCTTGCTGCAGGCAAATGCCGCTCGCGTGGTGGTGCCCTGTTAGCTTGGCAAGTCCTATTTCATAACAACACTGTATGGGTTTAACATTGGACGTGATGAAGCAGTGTGCACGCGCTGTTGCGACGCAGACGCCGAATTCAAATGCACGTACATACTGATTGAGTTTGTTAGAGTTCTGCTTCCACGATTTGGAAATATGGCAAGATGGTCCGATCCAGACAAAATGGACCAATGCAGGGTGCCTTCAACTAGCCGTTGAAACGCCAAGATACCAAGTACGCATGCATATTCTATTTAATGTCGCATCGGTTGCGGCGCATTGAACTAGCGCTAAAGAGATGGTGCTCTCCTCGCGTCGATTTGACTGTATGATGCACCCTTTCGGCTATAAGCAAAGCGTCTTCAGACATATCACCAAGAAATTGAAAAGTAAACTGTCTGTCATTATCCATTTGGAACTATGGCTGGGAAGCCCCGTGAACCTCGTGAAGCTGCCAAGCTATCAAAAAAATCGGTGAAGGTCGCTCCGAAGACAGTCGTCCGAGTCGCTCCTGACACACAGTCAAACAACGAGACTGTCATCCGTGCTGAAGTCGCTCCTGACACCCAGCCTAACAACGAGACTGCCATCCCTGCGGCAGCCGCTCCTGGCACACAGCCTGGCAACGAGACTGACACCCTGCGGCAGCCGCTCCTGGCACACAGCCTAACAACGGGAATAACGCGTTGGGCCCAGCGACATTGACACCGTACCAACGTATGAGTCAACTGCTTGTTGCAAACGCTGAAGTCACAGACACCGTCGTCATGGACACCGTGGAAGGTATGTATTGTTCATGCACAACGATATTGATATAGTGATCACTGACGACGGCTTGGTGGTTCTACTAGGATTGAAAGCCCGTCTACAAGAACAAACTGACACCGGCTCTGGTGTGCTTACTGCTGTGCTTCGAATGAGATTCCTCTAGGCTTCGGATCACACGTTCACGCAGTGGGACCTGGTTCGACTTCATCTGGTGGATGCCAATGCGCCTGAAAGCCTCGAGGATCAACTGAAGGTGCGTTTAAACAAACATTGTATTTTGCCCTACTAATTCTACGTGCTTTGTAGGTGTTTCGTGACCCATACGAAGAGAGACGTACGGACATCGACACGATTTTGCTAACTGCAACATTGTGGAATTTACAGAGCGACTCTGAGCTTCTGCCGCCCCCAGCTGCATCGTCGACATCAAGGAGTACAGCAACCTGCGCCTTTACAACAAAACGCAATGCCAGCTCACGGCACGATTGAGCCAGTTAAGCTGGGCTGGTCAGACGCTGTAGTGGTCGAATGAGAAGCCGTGTTGCATATTGCATACTTCAAGCAGTTTAATCAATGTAATAATTAGCTTAATCGTTGCTATTTAGGATGGGTACATACTTGCGACCGTTCAACAGCTCCGTCATTCCCAAAGTTGCGCCGTCACCGACAAGTGAGTGCGATCCTGCTGTATTGTCTAGGTGTGGCTCATGCGACTTGTGTACATAATGCGTGTGCAGATGACCAAACGACAGGGGTCAACTAACTACTCCAGGGGCGAGATGGAACACCTGTTGGCGCTCGTACGTGAGCACCTCCCCACCACGAAGCCAGTGTGGGTAGACGTGTCAGCAGCGTACAACGCAACCAAAGAATCCCAATGGAAGTGGCGGAGCGCACTCAGTCTGAAGCGGAAGTTCCGTAGCATGTGCTTGGCCTCGAAACATGGCGACACACAAATTTCAGATGCAACGCGGTCCGTGCAAAGGATGTTGAATCAGCAACGGCAGAGACCGATTGAGAGGCGCGTCACAGCGACCTCCCTGTACAGGTACGATGAGCCGCCTCGGAGTTGCCTGCCGTACGCGATGGCTTCGTTGAACCGAGAGCGACGGATTCAAGTTTTTCTGCGAGATCAACAGGGTCAAGTCTTCCAGCAGCTCTGCAATCAAATCATGACGTCAAGCTATTACTGTCATGACTGCAGGAACGCTTCGTACTCCACCCACCTAACGAAGGGACGGGTGCTCCGTTTCTGAAGGGACTTTACCTACTGCGCAAATCAGACCAGCAAGCAGCCAGAAAGCACCACAAAGAGGTGTTGGAGAGCATGGATCTGCTGAAACTAACTCTGGAGAGCTTGTTTGTGCGCTGGGATTAACAGCGCGCTCGTCATTCTGCATCGGTTACCTGATAAGCAAGTCGTGCTACAAGCACGTTCGAGCAGTCGGTGTAGTTGAAGCTGGGTAGTATTGGTTCAAATGGCCCAGACAACTATTTTTAATCCCGCTTGCTTCAACATATCACGTCAGCCACGCGCTCCACATCGATAGCTGTCTCTCATTTACGGATTCGCCTCGGACATCAACAAGCACAAACATGACAGCGCGTGGCAAGATGGGGACCAAGCGTCACCGAAAAATCATTCGAGACGCCATCCAAGGTATCTCCAACTCTGCTGTACGCCGGCTAGCCCGTCGTGCTGGTGTGATGCGGATCTCACGTCTTGTGTATTATGATACGAGAGCAGTGCTACGCGTGTACTTGACTAACCTGGTGTGAGATGCTGTTACGTACACTGAACATGGAAACCGGAAAACCGGCACGGGAATGGACGTCGTGTACGCTCTCAAACGTCAGGGAACAACTCTATACGACTTTTAACATTCAATATATGTCGCGTGCTGCACGAAGCGGCTCTAAACTTTGGATGGGAGCTTTACATTGTACACTGCTATGATGCATTTACAGTCTTGCTCGAGGCGCTGGTGTTTGTTTATAAAGTCTATTGCGTAACGGCTATTTCATGTGAGATCTACATAAGCTGAGTATAACGAAACGAGCACAACGAAGTTACGAACCGGTTTGCAGTTGAGCGTCTTGCGGGAATTCGTCGTGAAGTTGCATCCGGAATGATTTACGAAAACATCGACGTGCTGGTTGCTTCAGCAGGTAGGCCGAAGCGGACTGAATACTAGACAACAAGATAGCAATGACATGAAACTAATACACATTTGACGTAGCCTCAGCTTGTCGCGCACTGCGCAACATTAGCATGTCCCATTTTGTTGGACCGCCCAAGGTTGAAGGGAAAACAGGTATTACTCAAGTCAACAATAAATCAAAAGCAGTAAATGACCACTTTCTCCTACATTGGGACCCTGCTTGGCTGCTTCAACCTTGTCTCCTTGAGCTACCAATGTGGCGACTAACCTGAATTGGCCGCGCTGAGATTCACATGAAGACGTCGCTTAGTCCTCATCCTTGTCGCCTTCCGCAACATCCGAGCGCTTGCATGAACGAGCGTACGCCGCATTACGCACACGCATAGCCCGAACTTCCTCGCCTGCACGAAGGCAAAGTAGCAACACATTAGCTCACGAAGCAGTTTTGTATCCGCGCGCGCATACGTACGGTGGCGGCGTTTCTCAGCCAAGACAAGACGAAGCTGCGCTGGTTGCGCTCGCTTCACCTTCAGCGACTTCTTCTTGGGAGCCACTCCTCCACCGCTCTCCTCCTCAGTAGACGCAGCCGTGGCAGAGCTCGCATTGGCGTTGCCAGACGCGGCGGGACTCCCTTCGGCGTTGGCCGGCGCGGTGTCGTCAGAAGCAAGACCTGCCGAACAGAGCACATTACATCATAAGGTTAGCTCGCAAGAAAACAGTCATGTCCTTCCGATGCAATGCATACCCTTTCCTTGTTTGTTCTCGACGTTGCGTTCTCCACGCTGACCCGGAATCTTGCGTTCTAACCACACACCACGCCAAAGAACAGATAAGCCACCATATATTCGTTATACATCATGCAGTTCACGCTCTACCTTTGGCGGCGCCTTCCTTGCCTCCAACGGCCTTGGCCATCTTCATCTTAGCCATAGGTCACAAAAGAAGCCAACTGTATCACGAAAAATAGCCAACTGTAACTCAAATTTTTAAATGATGAAATACTCATTTAATGAGTCTTTGATACTTTTCGATGTTCTTTGTTGGGCGACCGCATTATCCTATTCTTGGCGAGCGGTGAGAGTGAGGAAAAGGTGTTTTTGAGCGCTAGAGATGGCAACCAGCGTGAATACGCCCCTCGAGCGCCGCCAGCAGGCGATAGATGATGAGATCGGGAACTACAAGATACTATTGCAGGTTTCGAGGACCTACACCAAGAGCGAGACAATCACGACGCCTTTAGTCGCCCCGTACAGGCAGCTGTCGAGCGTTTGGGTGATTATCTACGGCTTTTCACGGAGGCCAGAGAACTCGCCGAACAAGCCGACAGCCTTTGCCCAGACGATCAACAAGATGCATTCCGTACTGATCGTGAGTTACGCTACCGCGACCAGGACACTCAACTCGATTCATTTAGAAGGCCAGGACACCATGGACGAGCTGACACTGCTGCATCACGCACGAATGCGAGGAGCCCAAGCCAACACGAGCGCGGAGATGAAGATGTTTCGGCTCCACCAGCAAAACAAAGCAGGACTACAACTGAAGACACCGAGAAGATTTAAGTGTCGGACTCGGATGTATCTGAGGAGCAAGAAGAAGAACGTGGCAATGAAGTTAAGTCGGCCGGGGAGGACGGCAGCGGTAGCAGCACCCCAACGCAAGAAATCGTTTACTCGGGGAAGATGCAAACGGCGACGCGTAAGAAGTCAGCATTAGGGTAGGGCAGCGATAAACAACCAAACCGTGATTGTTGAAGCCTCTGTTCATCGTGTTGATCAAAGTCAGATAGTTGTCGTTTGAGTGCATACAGGATGTCCGTGCGTAAATGAAGAAGGGCAACGCCGAGCATACTATGGTCTCAAGTAGAGGGTGGTAACAAGTAAGACATGCAAGAATGTGTCGATTACTTAGTCAGCAGGCAGCTTGTCGTTAACTCTGGGTCCAGCTCTGTTGCTTGCGATGACCGGCTTTCCTAATCGCCCTCCGCTTCGTGTTGGCGCTGATGGTGCGGCCTTCCACCTATGTTCCGAATGCGTTGCAGGTGATCACCTCTACGAGTACTCTGGTCTCTCTGGATGGCAGCGTTTTGCTCCTTAGCAGCGTTATCAGCCGCATTCACGGCTTCGTCATATTCCCTACGACGCTCCTTCAGGTCGGCTGCGGCGCTAACAACGTGGCGCTCCATCACTGCCTGATGCGTTCGTTCAGCCTCCTCTAGCGCCACAGATGCAGCATTCTCGTTGTCGATAGCTTGTTGGTGGTCCTGCATCGATATAGCGATTTCAAAATGAGCCACAGCAACGCAGAATACAGCATCGTACTAATCCATCAATCCAGCATTTTCCTGTAAGTTTTCAAACGCCACCGCAGAACATGACAGAAGCTTGTCGACGCTCACATTGTGCGCTGTGTTGTTGTTGCAGGGGCTTGTCGACGCTCATTGTGCACTTTGCAGATCTTTTGATGAACTCTGAAATAAATTTACATGTTGCTCATTCAAAATTAGAATTCCTTCCGCTGTCGTTCATGTTTACCTCGCTGAATGTACTAGTAGTCCTCAAGAAGAACTGCCAAACAGAGCACATTACATCATAAGGTTAGCTTGCAAGAAAACAATCATTTCCTTCCGATTGAATACGTACCCTTTCCTTGCTTGTTCTGGACGATGCGTGCTCCACGCTGACCCGGTGCCTTGCGTTCTAATCAAACACCACGCCAAAGAACAGATAAGCCACCATATATTCGTTATACATCATGCAGTTCACGCTATACCTTTGGCGGCGCCCTCCTTGCCTCTAACGGCCTTGGTCATCTTCATCTTAGCCATACCTGCGTATGTCACGGAGTGACATACTTGGTGTGATACTTTGCGACTAATTCACCAGCTGTGGGGCGTCGCCTGAAATTGTGTAAACAACATAATTTCAGGCAGCCGCCCTTAGTTAATGCTTATAATTTAAATTAAATTTACTTTTGGCGTCGAAAAGGTGGCTTATTCCAGCTGCATGTGAGATCTACATAAGCTGTGTATAAGATGAGAGCACGTTGATTGGTCAATATTTTCTTTTTATTTAGTTTGCTAAATTTGAATTAATTAATTTAAATTCAAATTTAACAAAGTTTTCTTAACGAACTGTGACTACCCCCGCGACTACCGTCCCGGGCTCGCGAATATAGTATTTCGTGTTTCCTGGGAGGGGGTGGGGCAAATGTCAGATGGCTACATGTCCGATTCTGATATTTACCGGTATGACTATACATCCTGTCAGATAGCATGATACCGGTTGGATCGGGGGTACAAATTGTATTTGTACGTAGGTGCTACGTAGAATTGTACGTAACTACTACGTAGATTCAACGGTAACGGGGATGGAGGGGTACGCCACTCGCCGCTCTGCTGATTTACACGCCCTATACTCGTGTGGGGCACACGAGTTAGGTCGGCTTTGACGAGTTCGCGCCCTGCCACTAGTGTGGGCCACACGGAATTCAACGGTAACGGGGTACGCCACTCGTGTGCTCTGCTGATTTACACGCTCCACTCGTGTGTGTCACACGAGTTAGGTCCGCATTGAAGATTTTGCGCCCTGAATGCGAATTATGGAGATGGGCCCCTCGCCCTGAGCAGCCGCGCCGTGGCGCGTCTTGGCCAACATGCGCCCTCAATGGGTGGCCCCATCACATGCGGCGCCGGGTGCCGCCCGAACCCAATCCGTCTCATTCCAGGATTTGCCACGATGAGAGAGAGATGAGTACTGCCGTGCTTCCAGGCCCATCATTTGGACGCGTACTGACGTTTTTGAGTTGTTTTTATGGTCCAGCGTAGCAGCAGCGGCGGAGCCAGCCAGCTAGCAAGCCAGCGGCGTCAAAGGTGAGCTTCCCACGTTTGCAGCTTGCATTTGGCCGCGTACTAACATTTGGGTTGTTTTGTGAGCAGCAGCAGCGTCGGCACCAACCAGCGAGCAAGCCACGAGCGTCAAAAGGTACGGCCCCGCATTTGACAGCTTGCATTTGGCCGTATACTAACATTTGGGATGTATCGTGACAGTCGACCAAGTACACCCGCGACCAGAAGCATCCGCAGTGGTGATGGTTGTGGTGAACTCGGCCAACGGTAGCTCCACCGACATCGGGTAAGCCGCCGCAGTTCATTTCGTGTTGTTGTACGTGTGCACGATGGCGTACGCTCCGTACTGGCATTTGTTATGCGTTGCGTTACAGTCGACCGAGAACAGCCGCGGCCAGTTGGTGGTGGTGATGAACTAGGTCAACGCACCGACCAGGCAAGCCACTGCAATCCAATCGCTTCTGGATTGTACGTGTAATGAGGTTGTGTGGGAATTGAATCATGAATCAGTGCTTATGATGTTTGTGTTATGAGGTCTATAATAATATCTCACACACAGCTTATATTACAAGCTGTGTGTGAGATTCGGAAGTTGTTTCATAGTGACACTCCATGTTTAAACGTTTCAACCCGGGTTTCAAACCTGTTTTCGTCATAATCTGAATTCGCCTAGCAGTGCAAGTTCGCAATGGCTACAATACAACTGCCACGACGGCAGCAATCGCAACAGCAGCGGCGGTTTCGGGGTGCACAGCAGTCTCCGTTCGGCAATGCGGTGGGGAGCCACTTCGAAGGTATTTTCGACCATGACCGAGTCCGGCCGCGACCTGGTCATTGAGGAGCTCTAGCACCCGCTCAGCTGACCGTACTCCGATTGTGCAGTCGCCAAGGGGCTGCCGAACATCGTACCCGGAGATGTCAGTCCGAAAGCGGTGCGATGGGACTACAAACGGGCGGCACGAGTCCCTTTGGTGGTGGTCTGGCTGCGTCAATCCGTTCGGTGGAGGCGCGGCAGCTCCGGCGGCATCGCCGTTTGGACAGTCGGCGACACTTGCTGCAGGTGCATTTGATGGAGGGAAATATTGCATTTGGTGGAGCTGCTGCGAGTCCGTTTGGCGGCGGTGGCGCACCTTCAGGTTTGGGAGCTGGTACAGGATCGGCAGTTGGAGGTGGCGCGACGGCGAACCCGTTAGGGGAGCTGCTGCTGCACCAACATCTTCGCTGTTCGGTTAGCCGGCTAGACATGCTGCAAGTCTGTTTGGAGCTCCTTCCTCAACAGCTTTCGGACGAGATGCTGTGGCACCGTCCTCGTCGCCGCTTGATCCACGACGACTGCTAGTGCCGTTTGCGAGTTGAAGATGCGTTTACACTACACATAGTGTGTTCCGCTAGTTCCAGTACCAGTACCATAATTCCAGTACCAGTAACGGTACCGCAATACCGGAAAACGATGCAATCAATAACAATCAGTAAGAAACGTATCTTGAGAACAAGTGATGATCCAGGGATTACTGCCGCTGGCGTCGGTGCCTACGACGTGTGTGTTCGGGTCTGCGCTGGTATGACGAAATCTTCGAGGCCACCAACGGCACCGGCACCAAGGAGCAGCAGCCGAGCACAGCTCTGGGTGGCAAGACGTCCACGCAGCGCGGCTTCATCGCCAAGCAGCCGCACAACCAGAACCTGCGCGAGGTGTTGGACGTCGCGACGTTGGACCCGTACGAGGTCCCGCTGAAGCTGCTCCCCGAGGCCGAGGCCGGTATCCTGCGTAACGTCACCAAGGTGGTGGGCGGGCCAAGAATGCGCTCATCTACCCCGTGATCGTGAGCAGCACCAACGCCAGGATCAACATCCGCACGAATACGTACTACAGCACGTACGGCGATGACCTGACCTACCATACGTTGATCCTGGCGTAGCTGCAGGCTGCGCTGGTGCCGTACGTGCCAACATCCACACGGTCGTCAAGGTGGAAGCCGACGTGGAGAAGCTACAAGAGCGGTCGCGGCAAGATGGGCACGGACGAGGAGGGTTTTGTGAGCGTTCTGGTGGCCACTCCGCCCTAACACATGCGCCTTGTGGCCGCCGCCTACGAGAAGAAGCACAAGGAGTCGCTGGTGAAGGCCGCGGCCCACGAGTTCATGGGCAACGCCGAGAAGGCCGTGCTGTTTCTCCAACGCATGATCACGGAGTCGCTGGACCTGCTGGCCAAGCTGTTCGAAGAGGCCATGAAGGGCTTCGGCACGGAAGAAAGAGTCATGCTGTTTTATCGCAGTATAAGCCTTCTTCAGTCCAGCCAGGAATGCTTGGCAGGTAATCACACCCTGAAAAAATACACATTTTGAGGAACTGTCCAAACCAGTAAGCACACAAGATGGTTAACACTCTCTTGACGCCGTCGATTAAAATTGGCGTGTAAAGGTAATTTTCAAAAAGTAATTTTCAATAATTTTCGTTGTTTTTCAAATTCACAAGGGTAAGATAACCATTCAATTCAACATTGATTTGATTCGGCTGGTGGTTTTATTCGACTTTTCGCTGGTCGTACAGAGCACATAGCTACATTTTTCCGCGTCGTTTCGTACGCAGACTGTCATGGCTACCCTTACGCGCGTCAACGCGGCTCTGGCGGCGTGTCTGTACTTCGTGGACGTGGGGCCCACAGCAGCGTCTCATTGTGAGTGGATACCACTTGGCTGGCCGTGATGAAGGACGCGCGTCTCCTTACAATTGCTGCAGTGTGCAGGTTCTGCTGCAGATCGCCGCGCTGTTCAACGTCTTCGTATTGCTGGGCGGCACATTTCTGTTCCGCAGCGGTCTCTTCGGCATGCTGTACACGCACTTCCGCCTCGTGCTGCTTGTTCATCCGACGTACATTTGCCTGACCATCATCTTGGGCATCACTCGAATGGTACGTACATGCGCAGTTCATACAAGGCTGTTTATTTTCTAAGTCCATTGTCGTAGTAGAATCTGCTCTCGTCTGGGATCGATCACGTGGATATCTGGGACGCTCGAGGCTACGCAGTATTCATAAACTTGGTGCGTCAGGCTGCAAGTTCTCGATTTACTGTGATTTTAACTTGCACAAATGATGAACGCAGGAGCGCTATGCTACTATTACCATGTAGTATCTACGCTGTGGAGCAGCTCCGCAACCGCAAGTTTTATAGTCACGAGTATTGGATGCGTAGATGAAAGTCGCATCCCAATTGAAATTCGAAAACTGCACTTATCATGCATGGCACGTCTTCACTTCGCGTTTAAAGCGGGTGCTGGAGCTTCGCTGCGTCCCACTCCATCACCGGCTCATTTTCACGCTCAGTCAAGATCTCGTATCCCGTCTCCGTCACGAGGAACGAGTGCTCAAACTGCGCCGAGCGCAAGCCGTCTTTGGTCACCGACGTCCTCTGATCCGGCCAGGTCTTGTCACGCCAGGTGTCAACGTTGATCATTGGCTCAACAGTGGAGATCATGCCGGGCTTCATGATCCCGACCGCCTTGTTCTTGGCGTAATGAGGGATGTCGGGAACTGCGTGCATGTGTGTGGCCACAATACGACTTCACAACCGAGTAACCCTCTTCGTTCGCCACTGCCGAGATGTGCTTGGCAGGGCACCCGAAAAATAATCATTACAAACATACATTCGAATTTTAATTTAAAAAAATGAAATTATTAATTCTCGTTTAGCGAAGAATTTATTGAACAATTCTAGCCAATCGATAGGCCCTCACGAAATGTACTACTTAAGTATTATTGTGGCTTGCAAAAGTTTTGGCAAAACCGAGGGTCAACAGTCCGATATAGCGGGTCGGATTTATTTTACAGGTCAGAGATACCGGCAAGGTCGTCTGTACAAATAGGATTTAGCGAGCTTAACTTCGGTCGAGTTGCCCGCGCAGGTCGGAATTGCCGTTTTAAATCGGCAAAAACGACTGATCCTCAGATGTTGTCTTTGATTTTTATCGAGTTTTAGGATAGGTAGGTATGACTTACGCGTGAGGTGTCTCATAAGTTATGTATAAGATGAGTTATACATAAGATGTATACCGCTCTTCTGATAGGTTAATATTCATGCGTATTTGAAGTGCAAGATATCTGTTGGGGCCCACGTCCCCTCAGCGCGATGACTTTTGCAACGCTCAATACCAAATATCCATGCGCTGTTAAAAAGCTGTTGGTTGCGATGCCCAGCACGTTGTGGACGGTTCTGTCAGGTTTGGATGACGTGGACAATTTGGTGCCGTGATCGTGCGCATCAACGGGTACAGCAACCGTATCGCTAAAACGCAGCCAGCTCGCAGCACGAATGAGCCAGCTAAGCTGGAGTGGCGCAAAGCTGTAGTATACCACTGATAAGTTGTATTACGTATATCAAGAACATTGAAGAACGATGTCGCACTTTAACGTTAAACGCAATGCCACAAAACTAGCAATGGGTACGTACTTGCGACCGTTCAGCAGCCAACTCATTCTCAAAGTTGCGCTGTCGAAGGCAAGTGATGCGGTCCTGTCTAAGTGCTACTCGTTTACTAATACCGTGTGTGCAGATGACAAAACGGCAGGGATCAACTAACTACTCCAGCGGCGAGATGGAACACTTGTTGGCGCTCGTACGCGAGCACCTCCCCACCACGAAGCCCGTGTGGGTAGACGTGTCAGCAGCGTACAATGCAACCAAAGAATCCCAATGGGAGTGGCGGAGCGCGATCAGTCTGAAGCGGAAGTTCCGCAGCATGTGCTTGACCTCGAAACATGCCGACACTCGAATTTCAGATGCAAAGCGGTCGGTGCAAACGATGGAGAACCAGCAACGACAGAGAGCGATTGAGAGGTGCGTCACAGAGACCATCCCTGCAAAAGTACAACGAGCCGCCTCGGAGTTGCCTGGCGTGCGCGAGGCTTCGTTGAACCGAGATCGACGGAGTCAAGACTTCCTGCAGCTCTGGAACCAAGCCATGACGTCAAGCTATTACTGTCATGGCTGCAGGAGCGCTTTGAACTCCACCCACCAAACAAAGAGACGGATGCTCCGTTTCTGAAGGAGCTTTACCTATTGCGCAAATCCGACCACCGAGCCGCCAGACAGCACCACAAAGAGGTGTTGGAGAGCATGGATCTGCTGAAAGTAACTCTGGAAAGTTTGTTTGCGCGCTGGGACTAACTGCACTCTCGCCATTCCGCATCGGGTACCTGATAGGCAAGTCGTGCTACAAGCACGCTAGAACAATCGGTGTAGTTGAAGTTGGGTAGTATTGGTTGAGATGGCTCTACCAAATATTTTTGATCCCGCTTACTTCAACATATCTGCGACGGCCAACCTCCACATCGATTGTAAATCGTCAATAACAAACTTTAGATTCCTCAACGATTCTTAACGAACTGTGACTACCCCCGTGACTACCGTCCCGGGCTCGCCAATTCGTAGAACTATCGTTAGATGCATCCGGCTGTCATAAATGGCTACATTTTACCGGTATTGAGATGGGAGCGAGGTCACAAGGTGTCTTTTGGCTACATGTACCGGTTATTTAGTATGGGAGCGAGATCACGATACCTTTTTCGGTTTTTGTGTGGGCCACATTTTGATTGGGTGTGGTGTGCAAAGTCACACCGCCGGGTTTCGGTTCTGGTGTGTGGAACACATACACACTTCTACCAGGCTCGGTAAATGCCTGCTTCCTGCAAGCTACTATGGGGGGCAGCGTGCCTTCCATCGCCTTCGATGGGACGAGGTGGGGGTGCCGCTAACAAACAGCCACTTATGAAAGGAGACTGAACACGCACACTATAGAGACCTGTTGAAGTTAGTGGTGGGTATTTTACAAAAGGGGCCAGTCAGCATCCTATCGGGGGATGCGATGCTGGCTGGCTTGCTCATTCTCCCTTTTGCTTCATTCCTGCCTAAGCTACTGCTGGCGTGCTTCATATGGGGTGCTTTCTAACGATTTCTTTTTAGTTGTTGTGCATGCATGCAGATGACAACGGTCGGTGCTGCAGCCGTCTACAAGGTGCTGCAAGAGACGAAAGGTGCGTACGCGATTGTGGTGCTGTATAAGCACATCTGACTGACGATTTGTGCTTCATTTGCCCTGCCTGTTTGTAGAAGCCAAGCTCGAGCCGATGGACGTCGTGGGGGCTAATGCAGCCATCGAGAAGGTGTTGCAAGCGGTGCAAGGTCCGTACGTTGTTGCGATTGTGGTGCAGTTCAAGCTCAGCTGACTAACTATTTGTGCTTCATTTGCCTTGCATGTTTGTAGACGCCAAGGCCAACCCAATGGCCATAACGGGCTGTGTTCCTGCTGTCTACAAGATGCTGCAAGCTACAAAAGGTGCGTGTGCGGTTGTGGCGCTGTTTGCGCGATGAATTCAGCCTGCTAACTATCTATCTGCCTTGCTGTGGATACTTATAGACGTCAAAGACTCGGTGGGCTTCTACAAAGTTGATGATCTGAGGCCGAAGCCAACGAAAGGTGTGCACGCGTTTGTGGTGATGTACACGATACTGAGGATTAACGCGATACTTATGACTACCATCGGTAATTCGGACCAGATTTTGCGTTTACAAAAGGGCGAGGAACGTGGCTAGGCTCTGGCGTAGATCGAGATCGGCCTCGCCTAGGCGCCCTGGATTCAACTATCTTGAAGTTGCATAAGAGAGTGGCGGCACTGCGTGCGACACCCCTTGACTTCCTTTGAAGCAAGTAAGCATCGGCGGAGAGAGTGCTGCTAGCTGTTTTGGTGAAGACGGTGTTGCCGGCACGTGGTGGAGTTGGAGTCGCCAAGGCTGCCATATCTGGCGGGGTGTCGAGGTGGTTGGCGCATGCTGACTATAGGTATACTGATACGTCCTGCAAGAGCAGCCAAGATTTAACAAGAACGGATAGCAGCAAGAAGGACTATGCAGAATCAGTGTCAGCTGACTACTGGTAACATGACGTTAACGTTGCTGCGAATGTAAAGTAATAGGTATTTCTATAAACTTTTTTTCTTTCAATTTTGTTTTAGCAAACTGCATGTAGTCGATTTCCACGCATTGACTAAACGAAACTTGATAACTAATACGCGGTATCCGGTCCTCAAGTATCGAGCTCTTCAGCCGTATCGGTACCAGTCATACTGATATCACCATCATCTGCATCTCTGGCCTCGATGTTCTCTGAGTCTTCAATAGAGACGATTAAACGCGGGCTAGCAGGTTGTTGCCCGTCTTCAGCATTGACTTCACCACTTGACGAAGGGGTTCTGTATCCATTGCACGTCGATTGACGGTCCTCTGGTCCTCTTCGTGTTGTTGCTGCTGGAGCAGCTGGAGCTCGAGCTGGACCCTTTCTAGCGTGGCGGTGAGACGTTGTTGGTGCTCCTCCCTACGCTGGTTCCGATCATCCAGTATTGCTTGCATTGCTGCGGTGTGAAAGTCGAGGTCGGCTTGATCCGAATCTCGGACAGCATCTTCATATGCTTCACGGCCGTTGTTTAGCTCCGTGTCCACGTCAGCAACGGTCGGGCTTCCATCTCCGTGATGTTCTCGCACCTCCAGCGACGCTATTTCCGCCACCACGAGCACCCCGAATGCTTCATGTTCAGTGACGACAGCAACTTCGCTCCTAGCTGCAGCTTCATCTCTTCTAATAGCGGCATCCTCCATTGTAGTTATTGTCAAAAACGAAAATGAACGCTGCAGATATTTTACGTTACACTTACACATCAATCTGTCAAGCACTTTCCTGTAAAGCTATCAGAAAAGAGTGTTGTCGATCATCATGACTTCTTGATATCTTTTCGGTTGACATGCAGGAACTCTCGATCGGTTCTGGTAGGTAAGTTCGATTTGATAGGAGCAACTCCATTTGAATGCCCTGGGTACGCATGAAGCCAATGTGGTGGCAGCCAGCAGCATTACAGCTGCCACACGCTTTCGCTTCATCATCACTTGCACTTCAATGTTAGTTTGCAACTACAATACTCTGTTACCAAGTGACAACTCACCAAACATATTTGAGTCGTCGGCTAGCTCGCTTTCGTCCCAAACCCGTACTCATCCTCTCGACCAGCTTCACGTCGATATATTCGGGCTCCGAGCTCCCAAAACATGCCTACCACAAGTCCTCCGATATGTAGTATTACTAGCTCGTCAACAGCGTCGAGATCGCTAATCGTGGTGACAAACCACAGGCAGCTGAACTCGGCCGTGGCGACGAAAGCAACTCCAGCACAAGCTGTCAGTAGTGCGAAGAGTTACTGACGTGCAAGTTTCCCCACAATGACCGTACCGCCACGCGCCTAGGTAGGCAAACACCAAGCCAGCTTATGTTCTCGCTCATGATTTAGTTGACGTGAGAAACATCTTAATGGATTCATACTCGTACATTTCAAAGTGGAAAACGTTTTTATTTTGAAGTAGGCTCACAACTAAGCGCTCTCGTAATACAATGATACCGGACCTAGCGCTAATGCACAATCGTAACAACACCGTCATGGGTGGCCTTCGCAGAAGAGATCAGCAGCTTCGATCTTGCCTCATTGAATGAGGTGGCTCGCTTCGTCATGCGTCGGAAGAAAATGTGGTGATAGCGATTTAGATGCTTGCGGAGGGAGTTGTCGTCGCTCCCGACGAACGGGCACTCCAGCACGAAGCAGAAGGTGTCGAGCTGGCCACGCGTGTCGTCGAGAAGAGGAATCACCGTGGGTTGACTGTAGATTGGACGCTCGTACATAGGCATGTCTAGGTAGCCGTGCACGACAACGTTATTGGTGTCGTACCCGACAGCAGCATATATGAAGTCGCCGCGAATCAGAAGTAGGTCACCTTTGCTCAGCTCGATCAGAACGCGCTGCGACTTCATGGCGACGGGTGTGTTCCACCCAAACCCATAGAAGTATGTATTGCCCTGGGTTGCCAAGAAGATTGAGGCGGGAACCGAGCACACATCGGTGGGGTCGCTGGTTGGCTCTGGGGTAAAGTCACGGTGGATGAGCTGGTCTGAGGCCCCCGACTGTCTTGAGTAAGCTCCACTCTGTTGCGGTTGAGTTCGGGAAGAGCGTACCGATGTGACGTTCAATAATATCAGAGAGCGATTGTGATGTCGGGTTCGGAACAGACGAGCGCAAGCGGTGTTCGTCTTGGACTTCGCCGTCAGTATTATAATGGATCCAGTGGTTTTCGTGTTCGCGCGACACCAAGCGCAAGTGGTCCGTAACGACGTCGGGCACGGCATCGTAGAGGACGAGGTATCCGTTGTCCCTCAGGTCTTGACTGTCGGTCATCCCCAGTCGGGTTGTTGCAGTTGTTGTGGTTCGGTTTGGAGGTGAATTGAGAAATGAGCGTTCCGACAACATAGTCTATGCGTGTTGCCATTAGTTTATGTGTCGGAGCCGAGTAACGTAGAATAGTTTAGCCTGGATCAACGCTGCCATGCTGGTGGGGATGACCCGCTACATATTTGGCTCGCTGAGCGGTTACAAGAGTCCGATCTAAAATTTGGAGCATTGATGCGCAAGGTATGGATCGTAAGTTAGGTGACGCAAGTGTCTAGGCCAACTACGAAGCTTAAGCCACTTTAGCCTGGTGGCATTAAACAACATCGCGGGATCCACTGCTAACAACAATAGTATTTGTTGCTTTATCTGTTGCTCAGCAGATGGATGGCATCTTGGGAGAGGTAAATCTGCATACTTTATGGCTGTATCCTCGCAAAAACTTGGTACGTGCATCTCCAAGGTTTCAACGGATTGGCTTGTTGACAGCGTACTAATGTTCGATGTACAGCTAAAACTCTAAACACAAACTTGGCTACTAACGATGACCATCTTCTTGACATACCCACCAATCGCGTCGCTGTAAAGTTAAATTGCAACGTGCAGGAAAGTATGCCAAGCGGGCACTTCAACCATGGCGTCACCATATCTTATTTTCAGGACACCAGCATTGATTAGAGAGCCACATAGTCCATTTATGAAAATCTGAATACAGCATTTCCGTGTCTACAATAGGACTCAGAGGACACACAACAAATATTGGTTGCTCGGCAGCTAAAGGCGCATTTGCGTCCTAATACAACAATCACAGCGGCATCGGCTTGTCGACAAACAGTGTTCTATTGTTCGATGTACAGCAAATATTTCAAACAATCACAATTGGCCGTTTTCGTGAGGCACCCACCAATCATCGCTGTTGGGTTAAGAGCGACATGGAGGAATGCATGCGACCACTTCAACTCAACTCACCAATATCTTATTTTGAAGACACCATCGCAAAAGAATCCAATGTTTATATTTCTATATTGTATGTGTTGCTCTCCTCGATACTCTGGTACCGTAAGCTGCGCAGCACACCGATGAATGAGAAACCTTGGTCTTGGGAATTGAAACGACACATCTCAATTTCCCATGGCGAAACAAGGTACTCCTGTCGGCACCAGGGGCGGTAAAGCAAAACCAAGCGCCACTACAAAAGTTGTGGCCGCGTCCATGCATCGTCGAGCAACAAGCTCCTAACATATCGTCGCCTCTGCACCAGACACCGTACCAGCGTCTGCAGCAGCTACTCGCGGAAAACCCCTGTGGTAGTGCAAGGCTCCCGTATCATCAGGACAGTCTAAGATAGATGGTGTGAAGAAAAAAACAATCCCTCGTTTTCCGGGTGTTTGTACTAAAACGTTGTTACTGTGTGTGCTTGGTGCAGAGCTTCAACATCTTTTGCAGAGCGGGCCGTTGACCGAGAAGGTTACCCTCGAAATGCTGCTGTTGTGGGTGTCTGACCACACTTACAAGAATTGGAACCTCGTCAGGCTTGACTTCATCGACGCGGCGTCGCCAGAGCCCCTTGAAAAGCTTCAATCGGTAAGTTAACCAATTGGTTTTCATTGTAGCAATTTTCATTAACGGTTTTGATATCTAATATGAAACTTGGTAAACTAGGCGTTTCGGGACCAATACGAGACCAGTCGTGAAGCAGTTGATTCTGTGCTATTGACGACGACAGTGTGGGATATGGTCTCCAATTCTAAGGACCTACCCCCCTGGTGCTGTTGTCATGATCAACAACTACTTCAGCATTAAGCTGTTTCGTGGCGAGCACTGCCAAGTTACAGCTAAGTGAAAGATTTGTCGTGGTGATGTGGCCATGACGATTTTCTGCACAAGGTATCAGTTGCCTCTCGTGTGCTAGGTAATGTTTAGTTGATAAAAACATTGATGGCAGTAGTAGGTTACGAAATAAGCTCATCTAAGATCACCTAGGAAGTAAATATCTCTATCAACTCTACCATCAATCTCAGATATCGTAGCATCGTTTAGCAGGGGTTAGCGTCAACGGTATTTGGCAGCTGCCCGTTGGTATCTTTATTTTCGGGACAGCCACAAGTGCAACCCAACAAGATGTGTCATAGAATAGATCTGTCAATGGCAGTGTCATGGCTGGTCATTCAGCAGCGTGAATCGATTGACTTACTTCTCGATTTACTCGTGACAATATCAACATGCTACTGCTGCTACAACAAGTACCAGGAGCACACCGCAGCTGAAAATGAACACTACAAAACAGTTTGTCTATTTCGTGCGCTGGAGTCGTAATACATATGGTGTGGACTACATACATATCAAATTGCGCACTTCTACGATCATTTCAGAACTTGCAGCTTAGAAGACAGCTGAGACGACAGTCGAGAAGAACGTAAGAACCAACCTACCGTTTTGTTAATATTAAGTAAGTGAGTACTAACAGCCACCTTGCAAACTAACACTACCAGCGCAGATGCCCAAGATCTCGGGAACGCGTAATTATACTGTGGACGAGCAGTACCGGCTGCTAGCAATTGTTGCAGCGGAATTACCTCGGCAGTCGTCGCACTGGGATGCAGTCGCTCAAGCTTACAACTTGAGTCAAGAAGCACGTGGGAAACCTCGTAGTCGAGGAAGCTTGAAACGAAAGTTTCTGAGCCTATGTCAGGCCTCGCGGAAAGGTGGTTTGAACTCCATCGAGAAAAGGGCAGCAGACCTCAAGAGCGAGATCAAGAAGTACACCAGAAGAAAGGCAGAGAGACAGCGCACCCCCATGATGAAAAGCACAGACCAGTGTGAAGCACAATCCACGGTGGGTGAGAATCAAGCAGTACGCAAAGACAGACGTGAAGTACGACACGGCGCTTTGTGCGATGTTTCAGAACAAGGTGCGAGTTCGAACAAGCCACAACGCTCAGATAGGGCATCACCACAAGTGGCCGATGACAACAACTGCCGGCCCGTCTCCACAAGTGAATGTGGTGTGTCACCACTACCTAACACGGCCTCTCAACTGTCTTCAGCAACCCCTGACCATTTGGAGCACTCGTACAGCGATCTTATTCAGCTTTTAGTCTGGATTAAACAGCGGGATCAGAAACAACACACGGAGTGGCGTGAAGCAAACACAAGAGAGCGATTAGAGCGTGAATACTGGCAGTTACAGTGTGTGCTCGAGCGCCAGGAGGCCAACCAGCGATTCAAGGAGCTTCTAAGACGGCTTACCACGGCATCACACAGGTAGAACACAGTTACTCAACGCTGCTTGTTAGTGGGTTAGTATATACTTCTCTGCTCAGAAAACAAGCACACAGGATCTCTAGTGGGTACTATTTGCAAGAAACCATTGTATGTAGCACTGAATGCAAGACCCTGTTGAATGTAGCCACATGGGGGCAAATAATAGGATATGAACGCAATCACTGGAGTAGGTAAGGGAAGCATTAAATCGCTGTTTGAATTCTTAACCGTTGCGTTTCTAGCGACGAATATTAATTCCTTATTGATCGGCGTTAGATTCATCGGTGGGGACAAAGTCAGATTCAGAGCCAGTGCTGCTTCTATCAGCGTCTTCCGCCTCCATTTGGACACCTTGGTCTCCTTGCAGCCTTGCACGTGGTACTGCCGCTCCGCCTCGATAAAATCGACATGCAACAAAATCACCGATGCGACCTTCCTGCTCCGCACTACGTCGATTACGATCGTCAGTTAAACTATCGCGTAAGGCCTCGACGGCAGTATCGTCGGCTTCATCCACCAGGCGACGAGCCTGCGCAAGGCGTTAGCGTCGAAACTGCAAGTTCTCGAACGCTGATGATGCTTCGGGACTGTATTGGCCGTGCCGCAGCCTAGCTTCATAGAGATCCTCGTAAGTGATCATCAGTGTGTCGAATGCTTCGTTCACGGCAGCAACGGCTTGCTCTCGAGGGCCGGCTAACGGATCCATCACCACACCAACACGCACAAGCAGCAGAACCGTCCTTGGCTTCGTCCAGTTCGCAAGTGGTGGTGGGAACTCTCTTGTTGCCATTCGATTGACAGCAAATGACACTGGCTGACGATAACTCCCAGCGCTTTCCCCGAAACTAGATGCCAGTGATTAAGCGCTAATCTCGGATTCTACTGCAATACAATCACAACAGAGTAAATTCAAGTAAACAAGTAAATGAGATAGTTATTGTGAGGTAGTCAGGAAGCGCAGGACTTTGCCCCATCCTGTGTGCTCGCGGGTTATGTCTCTTTTCGCTACTCCAGCATTGTGTCCATCGCATGCGCCTCGCAAAGTCAGCAGAGACCTATGCTATCGCATTTTATCGGTGTAGTTAAGCCTCTGATAGCGAATATCCAAAGTTGCAGCATTCATTGAGCCTCTTATATCGCATATGTATTCAATATTTAATTCAAGGTACATGTATTGACATGTGAATTCAAAGTTTTTTTCTTTAGATAGACACTCATCAGGTTGTTTACGAACTACGAATCAAGCCCGGGACACCGGCCCGGGTAGGCAATTTGGGTTCCTCGCTTTTGACACTTTCGAAATGTGTACCGGTATAAAATCGGTAATTTCGTATTCTCGCTACCAAATTACCGGTTATTTCGCGTCGGCCCTGTTTATTTTTGAATTTAGTACAGATACCGCCCTCCAATCCGTCCGAGGTACCACTCTCGTTGGTTTGTAAGGATATGCAGTATAGCAGGTGACAGACAGACAGCAACGGTACAATCTAATCGTTCTAATTCACACGTGCGTCGCCGATGCACCAGCAATGACCGCCTACGTTGCATGAAGTCGCATTGATGTCACCTTGACTGGCCTGCGCCTACTGGAGTCCTCAATTGTGCTGCTCATGATGTGTGGTGACGTCCGAAGGATGTCGCTCACCGTACTTCTAGCCAGTGGTCGAGGGAGCCTGAACGTCTTGGTTGCCCAGTTAGCAAGCTCATTATGGGAGAGATCAGGGCTCTCAGTAGCTTTCGCGATGAGGATCTTCTTATCATCGAGCATCAGCCATCATCGCCCCATGTCTGTCTGCTCGAGGGTCGAAAGTGGCGATTTCCCAAATGATCTTTCAAAATTCATAATATAAAATGGGTAGAGGTTATAACTGGACTGAGTGGACGGATTAGAGGGCGGAATCTGTATGGGTTGGCGGGAAACCAAAGTACCGACGGACATACCGACGAAAAAATAGAATTTGTGTTCGTTTTGTGCATTGAGTAGACGATAGTTTTAGAAATGCAATATGTTTTTAAAGCAATACTTTTAGAAATGCCATATTTTTTAAACAATATTTTTATAGAAACGCAAGATATCTTTGGCAGTCTTTCTAACTTTTGGTGAAGGAAGGAGCGATATGTCGTCTGTTCAAGTGGCACCCACGCGCATGTAAGAAGCTGCTAGAGTCCGCCATTGGCTGTGTAGATACGTGTTATCTGTGTGAGGTTGTGTACTGACGCTGGCTGTCTCGCTGCAGGGCGCTGACGACGTTCAAGGGCAAACATGTCGGCGCGAAGAAGGGTATCTTTATATCTTTATCTACGCTCTCCTCCCGCTGCTACTAACCGCAATATTAACACGTCAATTGCTGTCTCTAGGCTTTGAGCTGCTGAAGAAGAAGGCAGACGCGCTGAAGATGCGCTTCCAGGCGATGCTGCGCGAGATCCAGAAGGTCCTTGGCCGTCTGCGCTGTTTGAAGGAGGGTTTGAAGACTGGTACCTGACGTGGAGACCTGTTTGGTGTGTGCTAATGACTGCAGACGAAGATGTCGATGTCCTCGGAGGCGTCGGAGGCCTTTTCTCGCTGACGCAGGCGCAATACGCGGCTGGCGACTTCCGCAACAAGGTGATCGAGTCCGTGAGCACGGCGGAGATCCGCACCCAGAACCGCATCGACAACGTGGCCGGCGTGAAGCTGCCAGTGTTTACGGAGGTGGAAGTGAGTCGTGAAAAGAGCGACAACATCGGACTGGCCGGCGGAGGTGGCAAGATCCAGAACTGCCGCGAAAAGTTTCGTGTGCTGCTGCGCGCGCTTATTAAGCTGGCGTCGCTGCAGGTGGGTACATGCATTAGCGAGCAGAGAAAGAGAGAGTCGCAGGTGGGAGGTTGAAGCTAACGGGAACTCTTGATCTGCTACAGACCTCTTTTGTGACACTGGATGAAGCCTTGAAAGTGACGAACCGCCGTGTGAACGCTCTGGACAACGTACGTGTTTTCTGTTGCTGGAGCTCTCATCCGTTGCATATTATAGCTAGTGACCTTGTGCATGTTTGACGCAATCTCTGCAGGTGACTATTCCTCGTATCGAGAAGACGATCTCGTACATTACGAGAGAGCTCGATGAGCTGGAGCGTGAGGACTTCGTGCGGTGCGTAGCAATGCTATATTCTATGAAGTATCTTACCATTAACGGTGGATTGAATGGTCATATCCTTGTATGTGCGTGCTCGTCAAAACTGCAGCATCAAGAAGGTGCAGGCGAACAAGCAGCAATACGAGAAAGCCGTTCTTGCGAAGGCAAAGGGTGCGCTATACATCACGAAACGAGCACCTGTATGCAATCCACATCTTGGGGTAGAAGCTCACTATGATTGTGCTGTTCCTCTCTTTGGCCATCGTAGCAGCGGGAGCGCAGGTCACCAAGTCTTCGGCTGCCGTAATGGACGACGACCCGTTCGCGGATGTTGTGGCGTCGGACCGCGACATCCTTGCCCAGTACGAGCCTTCTGCCGATGCCGACGTGGTGTTCTAAGCGGAAACGAGAGATGCCAAGGACAACAGTGTGAGGTTTGCCCATTTGTGCAGGTTTGGGATGTGGACTAAACTTCAATACAAGCGATGAAACGGCTGTTGACTGCGTTTCACTATGGTCAGCTCATTTGAGTTCCTGACCAGTCGAATGGAGCCCATCGCCAAGCGCCTGAAGCAGTCGGCCGAGAGCGCCCTGCACAACAAGAAGAAGGCCGGAGATGAGGAGGACATTGCAGACCAAATCAAGCGACTAGAAGCGGAACTCCAGGGCGGAAGCGACTCCGATTCCGATGACGATTCCGACGATGACAAGGCCAAGGCGGTCGTGAATCTCTCTGCGTATGCCTCGGAGCGCATCGAGTCTCTTCCTGACAAGCTGCTGCCGACTGCAAGACCCTCGTCAAAACTGCCGCCAGCCAAAAGAAGAAGCGCAAGAAGTCGCAGCAGGAAGAGAACGAGGAGGCGGCCACCAAGGCGCTGGAGCAGCTGAGCGACGCGCTCTCGTTCCCCAAGAAGGTTCCGTTCGCCTGCAAGCCGTGCAGGTTCATTGGCAAGGACTTGGAGCACTTCCAGGCCCACCGCGCGTCCAAGGAGCACCTGGAACGCGTGCAAACTGGAGACAAGAACCTGAAATGTGTGCTGTGTAACAAGTCGTTCACGAGCCCCGCGCAACTGGATGAACACCGAGCTGGCAAGTGGCACAAGCAGCGCGCACAGCAGAAGAAGGAGCGGCACACAGTCAAAGTCTGCTACGACTTCATGCGCGGCGAGTGCAAGTGGGGCGACCGCTGCACCTTCGAGCACACGGAGACGAAGGCGATGCGGTCGGGACGCGCGCTTGACAAGACTCGTAGACGGGTGTGTGACAACTTCACACGTACCAAGAACTGCCGCTTTGGAGACAAATGCCTGTTCTCGCATGAAGTGTAGGAGATCCATGGGCCAATTGATAGAAAATCTCATCCGCAGTTGTATCCATACCTTTATCACTGGTGGACGGACCTTCACAGCAATCCGAGTTGCTCCTGTACAAATGCCTTGACACGTTCGAGCGTGAATTCGCCATCCAGACGGCTTGCAACGTCCACGACAGTTTCCTGTTGCTGTCCGCGGAAGATCAAAACTACCGGAAGGTCTGCCATTTCGATGGACGCGTCTGCTTCCTTGGCCTCCATCGCCGCGAACTGTTCGTCATAGCAAGAAAACAGTGAAGTCAGCCTCCCTGGCAAGTACCTTCACGATCTCCTAGTACTTTACCTTAACGTGGACGAGTTTTCGTGCGAGGAGCTCAAGCTGCGTGTTCAACAGCCCGCACGCATAGTTTTCCGGGTGATAAAGGTGAACGAGCATGTGACTCCCAGCCTCTGCTTTCGAAGTCAGCGCCACAAACTGCTCCGGAGTGATGAACTCAAATTGGCCGTAGACATTGCGACTGCGAGCCACTTGCTGCATTTGCTTGACGCGCATCTCCGCATACTGTGCCAAGAAGACATCGTCCACCACATCACACTCGTCACAGTCGCAGTCGGAGTCTCCGTCGCATTCGCAGTCCAAATGAGCAGTTGGGTCCTGTGTCGAAGGAGCAGAAGTGACAGTGGCGCCTTTGGCGATGCGATTGAGAACTGCCTGACGCTCCGCTTCTTTCCTCGAACGCTGCACAGCAGCAAAACAAACTATTGAGTTGTCTGTATTAGTAACAACAAGCAGTAAAGTCCACTCACCTCTTGCTTCTGGTGACGTTTGTGAGCTTTGTAGTCGTTGATGACCCCTTGGGTCCTGTGTTCGCTGATGCGAAGTCGCGTCCTTTGCCACCGCGAAACCCTCGCGTGGGCTTCCCCACTTCTCCCCGTCCACAGCCTTTTGCTTCCACGGACCCGTTGGATCAGCCACCGAGTGCGCGCGATCCGTGATCTCTTCCTCGTCGCTACAGCATCAAACAATTAGTTCCCCACCTGATAACTACAGAAACCTCATGCCTGTTGTTGTCTACCTGGCCTCCGAGTCCGAGTTCACGCGGCCGCCCAACTCGTCCGCATCGCGATCCTGGAGCACGTTGTGCTGCAAAAGAAGTTCTCCATGGCCGTCCAGATCGGATCTGTCGCTTTGGGACGTACGACTCCTGAAAAACTATGGAAAAGTATCGCCATCTCTTCCTGACACCGTCCGTACCCACAGGAGTTTGCCCTCCAGCTGGGAGCCACAAACGCAAACCGAACTCGTCACAGGCAAAAATGCACATTATAAGTGGATGAACAAAGTGTCAACTGCTCTGCATCTATAGAAACGCTCTCTGCCCCCAGAGCGATCCATTGGGTGGTTAAAAGCTGACGGGTTTGTCCTCGTGCGGATCCTGGGTGCCTGCATCCTTTACGTCTTTTCTTCATAACCGTCTCTTGCTCGGGGTCCTGCTCCAGGCTGACTAAGAGACGCTTTAGCCCTTGCCCGACTGCTTCATGAGCCACTGGATGACCTGGTCAATGTTGACGAGACGCAGCGCCGAGATGGGGATCACCAGCCACGGGTTGTCCACGATGTAGTCCAGGTTCAGCTCGCGGATGAGCTCCGGCTCGGAGATGTGAGGCTCCAGATCGATCTTGTTGGCCAGCACCAGCAGCGGCGTCGTCGCCAGCTCCCTACAAACCAACGCAGCAATTAGCAACGACCCCTGTAGTAACATAGCAGCTATAATAGCAGGAAACGCACCGGTCCTCTAGTAGACGGTGCAGCTCCTTCCGCGCCAGGGAAATTTGGTCGAACTGATTGCAAAGAATGAAAATAAAAAACGAATGGTAAGGAAGATCTCCCTACGCAGCAGTAGCAGAGTACGGGAAGCGTACCGCGTTGGCGTCCACCACATATATAATGACGTCGCAGCCGCGCGTGTAGCGGCCCCACTCGCTGCGGTACTGTGCCTGCCCTCCGATATCCCAGCACTTCATCTGTACGCCGCCCTTTTTCACCAGCTTCACGTTCAGACCGATGGTGGGACACGTCTCCACGGGGTGCCCCATGGCCATGACGTTCAGCAGCGTCGTCTTGCCACTACAAGAGAGAGAATCAGAGGATCAGAAGTCGGTACTGGAGAGTCGCTGCTGTCTTGGAACGCACCTGTTCTCGAGACCCACGAGCACCACCTCGAGCTTCTTCGTGTAGAAGGCCTGCAGCATCTTCTGGAGGATGCCGCCCATGGTGCTTGCTATTGGTTGGGGCTGCTGTCTACTGCCGTGAAGCTGATCCGAGATGACTCGACCCGCTCGCTTCTTCTTTCGTTCTGCCGGCTGGTCCGAAAAAGGGGAAAAATGGCTTCCTTTGAAAATTGTACCGCCGAGGTACCGAAAGCCTAGTTTATGCACAAACTGATTTTTTTCACTTACCAGTTTTGTATTTTGTACCGCGAAAAAAATTGCTTACCCGGGTCCCGGGCTGAAACGTAGTTCGTAGAAAATTGGTTTGTGAAAGTTGGGTTTAGGAATTTGTGATCCCGCAGTTGTAACCCTTTCAAAGTCGTTCCTCGAATGTGGTGTCCCAATGTTGGATTGCATATAAATCGGCCAAAGAGAAGTCTAGAGGAGAGCTTCGTCGGTGGTCACTTCCGATCAAATCCTTAAGTTGCTCTAGTATGCACTGCAATACCATCTAGCGCTTGCACTCTAGCATTCGTCTCAACCAGTGCAATCCTTGCCATGAAGCTATCCAGTTTAAAAGAGGAGCATCGTCGTGAAGGCGATGGGAGTGGGTCTGAGGACAGTGGCAACGTAAGCAGTGGGCAAGCCTCCGAGAGCGTGGTTAGCGAAGACGCTGTTGGTGGTGGTCGTGCTGTCCGAGACTCCGAGGACTCGGAGGTCGGAGATGCGGAAGAGGAGGCAATCCCGGTGGCGAAGCAGGCCCGACCGAGGTCTGATAGCGGCAGTGTACCACCACGGCCGGTGAAGCGGCTCAACCTTGGCCGACCAGGATGTGGTGGGGCCATTGCCCATCAAACTACTGATGTTCATGCCGTCCAAGGTGCCAGCATAACCACCATGAATCAGCTGGATCCGAGAGTAATTTAGGCCCGTGCAGAAGCAGCGGAAGTGGAGCGAAGGGTGATATGCGCCCATGCAGCGGCCGCACCAGTGGCCCGTACAAGTGATACGGAAGAGGATCATGGTCGTGAAGGCACAGGTGGACAGTTTGAAGATCGTAGCGAGGAAGGCAGTGAACAAGGCTCCGACGAAGCGAATGGCGAAGAAGGTGGTGATGCTGATGAATGCCGTGCCGACGAGTCGCCCGAAGAACCCGACGACGAAGGGTCCGGAGGTGGATCCGAGGCTCATGAACATGGTAGTGACGCTGATGCGTCGGCAAGTGCGGAGGAATCAAGCAAAGATGAAGGCTCGCTGTACACTCCTGGTGAATCGGAGGCGAGCAACAGCGAGGAGTAAGGAATGTCGATGGAGAGGATAATGCACCCGTCAAATAAACATAGGCCTGGACCCCGTTTCGAAACGATTCAGCGTGCGCAACTCTTTAGTATAGTCTCTACAGCAGCCGAGTTAGGTGGACAGTGCTTGAGCCAAATCAAGAAGTGAATATGAAGGGTCCCACGCCCCTGCGTTTCAACCATTCCAACGTACGCCTCCACATCCCCAAACATGCCTCGGTGGGGCAGCTTTCTTCGCGTTGCGGGGTCAATTCCTAAAGCGCATTTTATAAAGGCGTCGACGTGACGCATGAACAAACGCGCAGACGCAGAATCATTACCCAAACTAGCGTGACGCAGCCCTGCTTTGGTCGGCACTGCCGAGTCTAATATATCAAATAGTGACTCGACAGACGAAATTCCAGTGTAATGAGCCATCGCGAAGGAACCGTCGGTGTTCGAAGTTATCGTCACAAAAAGCGCAGGTTGCCCGTAGCGCGCCTGGTACGCAAACGCTTTTCTTCTACATTGGGAGCGCTCAGCATTACTCGCCCATACGGCGCTTGATGCCAGTTCTACAGTTTTCAAAAAGCTTGTCGTAACTCTGTCATTGTGTTTGCTTTGAGGAAAGCAACCCTGTCGCATCCTCTCGTTATCCAACAAGGCACTCCCAAGTTCCTCGCTTGCTATGCTTTCGAATCCGTCGTACAAATGTGGAAAGCGCTGGCAGCGAATAGAATTCTGAATGTACATGTTCATCATTGAAATCCGATCGAATGCAACCAATGCAAAGAGTTCATCTTCAGCAAATTGACACTCACTCAACGTAATATAGTGCTTGATGCAACCTTTCAGAGAAACTGGTTCTAGTCGATGCTCTCCAGGGTGTCCACGTCCAAACGGGAAAAGATGAGGGAAAATTCGCGCGAATAAATCTCCAGACATATCACGAGAAAAGCGATTCGATTATCGAATCATAAAGTCTCGCTCCTGGGGCTCCTGGTCTCGGGCCTGGGCAGCCAGCGGGTGATTGCTAGCCATAAGTGGTGATGAGTCGTCAGTGAGGCCAACGCGCCGTTCCAGAACAGTTGATTCGTCAGTAGCGCCACTAACACGCCAGGAATCCGATCCGGCACGAACATTTTCTGACTCAGCACTAATGCCATCTTGATAGTGTTCATCACTATCTTCCAAGTACTCGAAAAACATGTCGTCAACAGCATCATCCGGGTATTCCGTGTTCAGCACGTCAGCGTTTGGAAATACGTTCTCATACAATACATTAAAGTTTTTATAGAAGTCGAACACTTCTCGAACGACTTAGGCTCGAACGCGATGCATCTTTCTTACTTTCATCAGTTGTCCTTCTGTGAAATCGCCAACCAAAACAACTCGATACGACGTCACATCACGAATAGAACGAGGCAGGAGTGTGATGGGGGTCCTGGCGTACAGTCAAAAGCGACGCAATGTGAGCGAATACATCAGTGGCGTCCGCCTCGCATCACACGTGTCATCGCTCCAATAGTTGCCAGTTGAGTAATAAGCCTCTTCGGAATTGTAAGTGAGCTGAGTCTTTCTGGTAATCGTCCACAGAAAAATCCATTTGCTATAGCGAACACAGGAAGCTTTTGAGATCGAACACAGTCATCGCACTTTTTGCAGATCGAGATCCAAGCATCATAGTTGCCATCATCACCAATGTAGCAGTGAACACCTTGCGGAGAAACCAAGACGCCTTCTAGTCCCTGGATATGTGGTGGGCAGCGATATTGATCTCGTAGGGGCTCTGGCAAGTCATCCCCGGCACCACCCAAACACTTGCACAACAAATACACATACTGCCAGTCTGCGCCCTCCTTTCTCAATGTGTCGCGTCGAAGCACTAATCGATCACACACCAAACAGCAGCATTCGTCCAATCCATCAGCTCCAAGTTCTTCTTGAAGAAGCTCCATACAATGATGTTTAACGTCTTCACTCAACGGAGGAAGAATCGGCTACGAAACTCGACAGAATCTGCAGGCGTGTGATTAGACGAACGTTTCTCCAATTTTTTGCGTGCTCTGGACTTCCGTGCTCTTGCTTTCCATTGCTCTCGCTGGTAAGCAACATCTAAGTGCTGCAGTAAATCATCTTCATCGTGCTCCGTAGACATGCGTTGTCTTTTTCGGGAACCCAACGCCTATATGCAGCGCAACACCATGCCATACACAGCACAGGTCAGTAAACCAAACTCACGCGCCCCACGTTACCGCGATTGAGCTCACCGGCAAATACACCACCACGCTAGGACCTCCACCAGTATCCGCAGCCACCTGTACACCGCAGCACAACACGCATACCAATAGCGGTCAGTATCAGGCCCATGTGGGTCCTCCCATTGCCCAGCTTACCGTCGCGGAGCTCGCCGTCGACCGCACCACCATGCTGGGACCGCCACCGTCAGTATCCGCAACAACCTGTACAGCACAGCACGCACACCAATAGCAGTCCAATATCAGTCCAATAGCAGTCAGTACCAGGGCCGTACGGGTCCTCCCGTCGCTCAGCTTACCGTAGCGGGGCTCGCCGTCGACCGCACCACCATGCTGGGATTGCCTCCGCCAGTATCCGCAGCAACCTGTACACCACAGCACAGCACGCACAGCTATAGTTAGTATACCACACTCACTTGATCCTGCCCCTCACGTGCGTGTCCGCGCTTGCCTGTTCCCGAGCAGAGAAAATCGATGAATGAAGCCGTGGGTGCGGCTAGCGGGTGCTCTCGTTAAAGTAAGCGCGCCATATTAAAGAATACCTACCACAGTGGGTTCTCCACAAAAGGATTTGTATTATCACACCTATTGCACCGAACCCACGGTTTGTTAAAGGGGTTGCTTGACTTCTGAGCACTGCGGTCCGCGGACGCCTGCACGCGGCGTCCGGTTGACAACCTCTCCACTTCTCTTCTTTTACCGGTAAACATACCGATGAAAGACGTTTTTGCTCTGTTTCGGCTATACCGAATCGTACAGGTAAGAAAACCGAGCTGAGACAAAAATGCCCTAAAAATCGATAGTTCTACGAACTACGAACTGCTTACACCGTAGCAACGCATGCATCACCAATACGACGCACCCTTCCTGCTCCCGCTTGCGGAATGTGCCTACTGTAAGAAATAGATATCGCAGTAAGTGCGACTGCGCGTGAAAGGCACGGGACGACGGTGGGAGCGACGGCCGCTGACTTAGCATTTGTATCTACTATACTTTGTGATACTGGATTGGCGCCGACTCCGGATCGAGTGGACAAGAGCGAGAAGGAGCTAAAAGCAGGTACGTGCTTGTAGAAGATAATGACGGATTCCCTTTACCACTGTGCCTTGAACTGCTTCTCTACAGCAGGCGCTATCGCTAGCGAACAGGTTATGAGACCAACTACAGAGTGCAGCGACGACAAAAACGCGACACAGGCACTGTCGGCAACCGGTCACGAAAGGGCCTCGTTGGAACCTGCTGCGGTCGTCAGCCCGACCACTCACGCAAGGAGCGCGGACCCTGAAGCGCTGGCAAAGGTTCTCGAAATGCTGACCGGGATGGTTCTGAGGATGCGGAAGATGGAAGCGTCGCAAGCAAGGATCGACACAGACGACCGGGTGCGCGGCGCCAACGAAAGCGGACTGTTCAGCTCCAGCTGAATTTCCCGGCAGACTACATGGCGGAGCCTTGGAGCTGTCGGACCTGCGCGAACGACACGGATCGCCACAAGCACGGCGAGATGTGGGTGGACTGGACGACCTGAGGATGGGGTTGCCTCTGGCAGCGCCAGGGGTGCCGGTAAAGTCCACGCGCTGACACAGTATCGCACACCGGACGCCAGGCAACGCAAGCTCGCGATACTCATGTTCACGGAACCGAGGTGTACGTCAGGCTCGGCTTGCGCTTCTTCGACTGGGGGAAGACCTTCTGGCGTCAGGTCGACATGGCGCAGGAGTCGTGCGGGTTCCTGTGGAGCGAGAACGTCAAGACCGACGTGCTCGGCCAGTATCTCACTGACACCGCCGAGTGCTACTTCAACAAGCAGATTGACTCGTGGTGGGCCGTGCTACCGACGGTGCAGTACGCGATGCAACGGATGCTAGACACGTTCAAGACGACGATCACTGCTGCACACACCGTGAAGCTCTTCATGATGAGGAAAGACAGCAAGCGGTCATCGCCATTATGTGGTATAGTGAACCCAAGTTTCGGCCCAGACCTCAACTAGGCCATCCTACGTTAGGCCGCAATCAGGAACGACCCAACTGGTGTGGCCACACTTCGGACTTAAGCCGGCCAATGGACGATAGACGACCGGGATGTTGGTAATCCGGCCGTTTAGAGGCAGTTGACTCAGCCAACCGTCGGCGAGCACTGTCAACCGCCGAGATCTCGTCTGAAGAGTCGGGTTGCCCGCTGAGGGTGGTAAAACACCCTGCCAAGAGTCGGGTTGCCCAATTAGAGCACCCACCGACCGTTCAAGCCCAAAACGACTCGGCGAAGAGGCAATCGACTCGACTGGAGAGGCGTCGAGATCTGAAACGATCACATTTCACTTGATATTTGTATTGAAAACTAGGAAACAATTAGAAAGAGCTCAACAGAGCTCTAGAAACAATACAGAGCAGAATCTTCCAAGTCCAACACAAGCGTATACTTCCGCTAAGTCCCTGCGCGGGCTGGCTTATGTCTGCCGTGAACACCCGAGAGGCATAAGCTTGTAGGGAGTCGACCGCTGGTAGCGCCAAGAAAAGTCGACCAGGGAAGAGTACATTTCGCTTTGTGCGCTCTCGCTTTGTGCGACTCAACAAACCCCGTCAAACGCGGCGGGTCAGTACGCCGGATAGCCCGGGTACTGCTACTTCAAGTCGAGCAGCCTTTGCTTTCAACGCCCTGTAAAGCGCTCGCGCGCCGCCCCCATTGGTGGCTGGCACAGATTCAACCGGAGATAGTTCGCTCGACTATACTCCGACGACCAAATTTGACTGGCATAGTCGACTGGTTTCTGCGCAAACGAGACACCGCTGTCCTGGAAGGGCCGAACCGCTGGGTCAACTCAGCACCGGCTTTGTTCGCCGACTTGTCGGCGATTGTTGTGTGCTAATTGAGATCATTACTAACGGATTTCTGTATATTGCAATACCACAACTGGTGCCGCGACCCGGGAACAGGGTGCGCTTGTTTCGCAGGTACTAAGTAACCAAGTTTCGAGTAATCAAGAAGAGGAAGATGGTCAAGGGATCATCATCGCCGAGTGAAGGAGGTCCAGCGACCAACGCTGGACTGTTCGCCGAGGATCGGACTCAACTGGTCAGCTGATCACTGACTCGGCCGAGTCGGAGACCGCGGCGTTCACTTCGAGGATGATGAAGACCGTGACTACGGAGAGGAAGAAGATGGGGAGAAGGATGAAGTCGACTACGATGAGTCGACTGGAGAGCTACTCGACGATGACGACGAGCTGGTGCTTCACGTGGGTCGCATGGGGAATGTCCGACCAGTGGAACGCAGCCTCGACGCCGAGTTAGCTGAGGATACGGACGATGAAGCTGAAGACCAAGGGGTTGCCCAAGAGGAACGTCTGCCTCTTATCCCAAAAGCAACCCGTAACGCCGATACCCCAAGTGCAAACAAGGTATTGGCGAGATTTGGCGAAGAAATGATGAAGAGCGAGTGGCTGAAGCTGTTCCAACCACGCGTGGCGGCTCAAGCGACGTGGCCCGAACTGGGTCCCGCGCTGACTCAACCAGTCAAAGGCTCGACGGTTTTGAAGTAGCCCAAGAACCGCTCAACTGTTGAGAGCAACTGGGTATCGGTGCACCAGGCCGTCGCAACGAGTGATGCAAGACTGGAGGTTCAGTACCGTCAGCCTGGAGTTGAGGCAGTGGAAACGCAAGCTGAAGAACGAGTTCGGGGTGCGTTTGGTGCTGGAAGAAAAGAAGCCCGCTGCTCGACCGGCGGACGCTAAGCCGTCTGCTAGCGAAACCGCCAGGCTTAGGCTTGCCGAAAAGAATCGAGAGTTGACTCGGCTGTACGCACTCGGCGACGATGCGTTCAAGTCGGCTGAACCAAGTCGACTAGATGAAGACCCGAGCAAGGTTCCGTTATCACCGACACCGGAAACGAAGAAGACTGAGCGATTCCGGTCGACTGTGGGTACGCCGTACTACGCCGACTCGCATATGAAGAGCCCGCCGTGTAACGCGTCTTGGGAGGTCGACGCGATCGCCTCTATGATTCTGGTGACGAAACGGATCCTCGCGACGATGGAACCGAAGATCGCGAAGACGACTCGGCCAAAGCTCAGATCCACCGCCTCAGCTACGACGACAATGAGCGAGGCGACACCCAGTATGGAGCTCCGCTCCCGTGTCTCTCGACAAGATCACGGAGTTCGACGGCAAGAACTATCGGTCGGATGCTTCGCTCCAAATGGCTCAAGCGATTCATCTACGAGATGAAAGGGACGAGGACTCCACAAGATGCGTGGTGCGAGCCTTTCTCCCTCTCGTTGGGTCGGACCGCAAAGGGTGGTACCGTCAGCTTCCCAAGAAAACGCAGACTCGATGGAGACAACTGAGCGGAGCGTTCCTGGATTACTACTGCTCGCAGTTCGACCAGTCAGCTCGCACGCGTTATTACTCCGCCAAGCGGAAAGACAAAGAGCCGATTGGAGATTTTCTCACTCGACTGAATGGATATGCGCGAACAGCTAAAATTCAGTACGAGAAAGGACGAGCGGACGCAGCAGACCATGTTGAGCAAAAATTGCTCAACTGTGGATATGACGACATCATGGATCTTCTGTACCCCCTTCAGCTCGATGACATAAATCGAGTCGAGCAGATTGTGAACCGGCAAATCCTCGGCGAGCAGCGTAAGAAGCAGCGTGATCGACTCATCTCCAACAGGGGCAAAGACTCCCGGCGTGGGGAATCGGCTCGACGAGGAGACAATTCCCGCAGAGGAGATCAACGAGAGTCTCGTCGAGACGACCGCCGTAGTCGTCGAGAAGAGAGTCGAGAACGTCACTCCTTAGCGGCAGCTACTGTGGACGATCTGTACACTGGTGCTGAACCTGGGTCGTCGAGTCGTCGAGAGATTCCGTATGCGTCATCAGGAGATGACAGTGACTACAGCCCAGAAGGTGGAAGCGACTCTGACCAAAGTCAAGATTACGTCGACGCGGCTGACGATCGCCAACGTGAAGTGCCGGATCGTGGGACCAAACCTGAACGATACTCCCGACCACCGCGGCGAGCCGACAATTCGTTCAGTCGACCCGCCGACTCAGCTGACCGGTCCGGGAGACGTGATCGCCGAGACGATTCTCGCGACCGACCTCGCTACGGACCGTGCGCTGCCTGTGGCGGCGAAGGACACTCAGCTCACTGGTGCCGTAAACGCTGTAAGTTCTGCAAGCAAGTGCACGAGCCCGGTCGCTGCGACATGTTCCAACGCTTCGAGAAACTCACGAAGTTCGTCCGGACCTCGGTCGACAAGTCGACTGTCCCAGCCGATCTCCAAGATATCTTCGAGCCGAAGGATTTAAACTAGGCGGCCTGCCAACTCTGACTAAGTTGGATACGACCGGGCCGCCACAGTTAGCTGAACCTGCAGCAAACGCGAATTTTGTGTTTGCTTTCGTGGGCGAAGCACAACGGCCCGACGACTGGAATGAGCGAAGTAATGGATATGAGTGTGGGAATGACGATAAAACTGAACCAAGTGAACCGTTGGAAGTTCACGACGGTATTGCGAACGCGGAAGCTGAATCCCGAGGTATAATCGGTCGGCGGACCGCTCCAAGACGATGAAGTTGAGACCCGGCGAGAGACTGGGGTGGTGGTCGGCGAAGAAATTCGACCGCCGAATAAGGCTGCGCGCTATGATAATAGGCGCCATTAACGACCAGCAGGCAAAGATCCTGTTGGATACGGGGGCAAACGTCTCCGCAGCGAGTGAACACTTCGCCGGGCGACTACGAATGAAGCGAAGAGCCGACACCGATTTACAGATTGACGTCCAAGGTATTGGAAAAGATAAGGTGGCTACGACAGCGAGAATGTTGGTCAAGGTGACACTCGGCTGGCAAGTGGTCTACGAGTTCGTGGTGTGGATACTGCCTCACCATGCGGGAGTCGACTTAATACTCGGGACTGACTTTATGATCCCGGCCGGAATTCGAGTCGACTTGTACAATTCGACGGCCAAGTTACCGGACGAGGTGGTCATCCCTCTGATTAAGTCGCAGAATGCTGAACTGGAGCGACCATCTTATGGTAATCGGATCGACGAGGGCCAACCGAGACGTTGTGTTTTGATTGTCGAGAAGTTGTTGGGTTCCCACTCCGTATAAACCAGCCCAGTGTCTGGACTCACGAATTTTGGATCCGACGAACTAAAGACTGGGTTCCAACGGTGATCCACAATCGCTGTGGAAGGATTGTCCGAGTGTTATTGACGAACACAGCTGGTCGACTAGTGTGGTGTCCCGCACATTTCCCGGTGATACAGTGGATGCCGTATGGTGAACTACCTCGAGGAAATGGCTATGTTCGAGTCGACTCGGCGAAATATCGCGATTGGCAAATAATCGCCTACGAGACCGCTCTCGATAAGACGCTGCTAGAAAAAGAGCGACGGCTTTATGACGACTGGCTCGCCCAACAACCGCCCTCGTGTGAGAAGAGATTGTATCCGATTCCGACCGGGGTGGCAAAAGGCCGGCGTGTCTCCGTCGAGGAGAATCTCCAGTAGCGGATATTAATACCGGCATAGTCGAGTCGACTAACGCCGCGGATGTACACCAAGAGCCGACTTGTGCCGACGATGAGGGTGCAGAGTCGACTTGTGATCTCGAAGAATCGACTGGGGTGACCACATCGATCACTACACCCACACATGATCCACAGGCAGAATCAGTCGAGTCAGTGGCAGCTGAGATGCGAGCTCTTCTGCTAACTGCAACGGCGCTGACCGAAGAGATATCAATGCCGGTTACACCGCGCTTCGACATCTTGCTAGAAGACGAGATAGAAGTGAGCAACGTTGCGTTGGCAGACGATCCGGAAACCAATCTGGAGCTTCGATTCGCAGCGGCTATGACCATGTGTGAAGACTCGTTAGATGACCAGGATGGCATCGAATTGCCTGCTGCCGAGTTTGAGAAGGCGGCCAACGAGATCGACCTCGAAGATTACGCTCAGGAACTGGCTTTTCTGCCCGACTTGACTGAAGCAGTACTGGCTGAGTTAGATTACACCACCAGTAACATGGTAAGCTCAGCACACTCAGCGGCAGAAAGTCGCCGAGTGATCGCCACCCTCAAGAAGTATGAACGAATTATGATCGCTAGCGGAAATGCTCTACCTCCACCTGCGTATGGAGTTGTGCGACATTGATGTCGAAAGTCATCCGCCGATCAAGCAAAGGCTCGACGAACCCGCTTCGCCATCTAAAGAAGTTGTACGAGTTGCTGAAGGGACTGCTCAAGGCTCGACTGATTTCTTTCTCTAACAGTCCTTGGGCATCCCCTATCGTGATTGTCCTCAAGAAGAATGGAGTCGACATTCGACTCTGTATCGACTACAAGATGGTCAACGCCATCACTAAAGTGTTGGAATATGCCATGCCATTGGTGGATGACCTCCTCACATAATTGGATAGTTGCCTGTGGTTTTGCTCTCTCGATGCGGCGAGTGGATTCTGGGCAGTCATGATGACTGAACGAGCCCGCAGCATATCAGCGTTTGTGTGCTTTGGGACACTTTGAGTGGCTGCGAATGACATTTGGCCTCAAGAATGCACCCATGATCTACCAACGCCTGATTGGCAACGCCGTGGGGTTATGTTAAGCCCCGTGGCGGTTGGGCAGCGTTCGCTGAGCGCGTTCGCCGGGCAGAAGCAGCAGCAGCAGCCCAACGCGCGCGCCACGGTGATGAAGAACTCCATCTACGATTACCTCAGTCGACTGGATCCACCAAGTTCGACGCAAATCACCGAGCAATCGATGAGTCGGACTCAATGCAAGAACTGGCCAATCGTCCGGATGAGGCTATGTTCATGAACGGTGAACCCGATGACTCATCGCTGATTCCGTCTTTGGTTGTCGATGGTTCGTCGACGACATCTGTTTGGCGGAGAAACGTTCGACGATTGTCTCAATTCGTTGGACCGTTTGCTGGCTCGATTTGCAGAATGCCGAATCAGAGTCAGCTTCATGAAGAGCATATTCGTCCAACCCCGAGTCGACTTCCTGTCCCACGAGGTTTCGTCGAGCGGCATCCGAGCCAACCCAAAGATGGCGGCTATCGCCGACATACCATTTCCGAAATGCAAGAAAGGGATGCAAGCCTTCCTTGGGGCACTCAACTACTACAGCCGATTCATCCAGAATATCGCTGTGTATGGTGCCGTGCTGTATCAACTGCAAGATGACGACTATACCTCAGGAGTCAACCTAGACCCCGCACGAGCAGCGTTCGCAAC
Source organism: Phytophthora syringae (assembly GCA_012656105.1). Taxonomy (NCBI): domain Eukaryota; phylum Oomycota; class Peronosporomycetes; order Peronosporales; family Peronosporaceae; genus Phytophthora; species Phytophthora syringae. Next base: position 3,434 of record JAAKBD010000312.1, on the reverse strand, counting down.
ACTTAAGGAGAAGGTGGCCAACGCTCCGATCCTGCGGCACTTTGACCCGACTAAGGAAGTCCACATCATGTTTTTGCGAATGAGTGGGCCTTGAGCAGCACGTTGATGCAGTCTCACGAAGACAAGCTCCATCCAGTACGATTCGTGGGCGTGTTCTCAAAGAAAATGAAGCAAACTATCACCCAGCCGAGAAAGAAGTGCTGGCGCTGTTGCAAATGTTGAAAATATGCCACATCTTGTTGGCTGGGAAGACGCTACATGTGTATACGCGGTTCTTGACTCTAGAATGGGTATCCCAGTCGAAGTCCCTCTATGGACGAGCAGTCAGCTTCGCACTGCTCTCGCCGTTTCACCTCAAAATCAAGCGGGTGAAGGAACGAGATGTCGACTTTGCTCAACTTTTACAAGCTTCGATCACTCCTCATGTTGGGCTGGGTGACTCGTTGAGCCATATTGCTCCACCATCAATACATGGGGCAACAGTGCGACTAGACCCCGCGTTGTTTTATGCGCATGTTCCACTCTACTTTGAAGGCTTTGTCATGTCTTTTGATGGGTCGGCTAAAACTGAGAAGAATGGCGGCTATGGGAGTTGTGCTTGGATACTGTGGCGCTTACCTTCTTGGAACATTGAGATCGCTGCGAGCGCGCACCTGTCGTCTACTACTGTTAATGTGGCCGAATACACCGGGATGAATAACGGTGTACAGGCCGCAGTCGATCGAGGGTCAACGAACTGATAATAATCAGTGACTCCAGGCTTGCGATCCAGCAATCCATGGGGTGATCGCATGTAAGAAGGATTCGTTGCAGATTGAGCTGCGCGCCACAAAGAGCTGACTGGAAAACTTAAGTCGGTTCGTTACCTTCACGTGGTACGATATTACAACGCAGCAGCTGACTCTCTGGCTACTGAAGTATTAGAGATCAAAGCTGGTCGAGTTATACTCAGTGAAGACAGGAAGTCTGAACTGAAACAGCTAAACCGAATTGCGGAAGTCTTGTACCAGAAAGTCAACTCAACTGAAGACCTAGTTGACACAACTACGATCAGTGCGATGACTAGGAATCAGGCACGACAAGCTCGTCGAGTACATTTCGAGAACAATGACCGGGTCGAGTCAACTGAACAGGCTACGAGTCAACCTCTGACGGATACGGACCCTTCAGACGCTACCTTTGAGTCAGCGAGGTCCAGAAGTCCACCAAGTCGAGTGGAGGACCAATCCCAAGAAGAAGTAGACGAAAGTCGGGTCCCGACCTCAGCTGATATCGACCCAGTAACGGTACAAGCTGAGAGACGCCGGCGAATCTCCATTGCCCAAGACGAAGAGATGAAATGGGCCGACTTAAAGGCTCTCCTTAGAGACGACCTGGACGGTCTTACTCGTCGCCGGGCGTAAAGCTGGCAAAATTGCAGACAACTTTGTGATAAGCGACGATGGGTTGCTATACCGTCTGGGCCAACGACGAAAACGAGTCGACCAAGATCCAGACGACTTGCAACTCCGATTGGTAATACCAACCACCATGATTGACGAAGTTTTGCACAGCTGCCACAATTCCATCGAAGGAGGGCATCAAGGCATTGTGCGAACTTTCCACCGAGTCAAAGCTGATTACTACTAGGTTGGGTTGTACGCCGACACGCTGAAACACGTACAGGCGTGTGAGGACTGCAGTACGAGCAAAGCCGACCACAGTTGAAAGGATACTCACCTGGGAATGTGGTATCTGACTACCCGTTCCAATACTGTCGATGGACTTCGTTATACCGCTGCCGAAAACAAAGCGAGGAAACACCGCACTACTTCGCTTCCAAGATCATTTCTCCGGTTGCGTGATAGCAAAAGCGATGAGCGAGACAGGGGCACTGGAAGTGGCGAAAGCCTTCGAAGAATGTGTCTGCCGACAATATGGAGCTCCGTCACTCATCCGGCATGACCGAGATCCACGATTTATGAGTGAAGTATTCCAGGCATTCGCCGACTTCATGAAGTCAAAGTCCCGAGCAACACTCAGCTACCGACCTCAAGCTAATGGACAACAAGAACGGTCCCGTAAAAACGATGATTCAGACGGTCAGAGTTTACGTGGAAGACCCGCTCCAGGCCGACTGGGATGACATTGCAGAAAAGATGGTGCACGCAATCAACAACTCGCGTGATACGACTCGACGAGAAACGCCTTTCTACCTGGTACCTGGATGGGATGCACAGTCAACTCTAAAAGCTATGACCTCAACCATCAGGAGAGATCCAGCCGGCTCGGCTAGCGCCATTCAATGGCGACGTGAGGCGAACCGTCAACGAGAAATCGCGTTACAATTAGCCAAGGAGTACCAACTCACGGAAAAAGCTCGACGAGCCGAAGAGCACAACGACCAATTGGGTCAACGAGAAGAGGAGCGGTGCCCGACGCACCCGGCCCAACAAATGGGGCAAAACTCGCTGTTTAAAGAAGGTGACCAAGTGTGGTTTGTTCATGGAACGAGTGAAGCCTGGCCTAAAGAAGCTAGCCCACCGGTGGCATGGCCCCTTCCGAGTGAAGAAGAAAGTTGAAGAATTCGCTTACGAGTTGGAGCTTCCAGACAAAAGAGGTTACCGCTTCTATCGGTCGTACATGTGTCTCGACTAAAGAAAATGGTCGATACGGATAGCCGACCTATGGTAAGATTGGTCGACGAGTTGACTGCGACCGATCGATTCGACTTCGACGAGGAACTCCTCCCGGAAGACAGCTGGGAACCCAGTGAAGAAGACCGGGATCGATACGAAGTGGAAGCGATCCTTGATGATGACACCCCACTCTCTACTGGAACTAGTCGGGCAAAACGATTGTTCAAAGTCAAGTGGGTGGGCTACGATGAGCCGACTTGGGAACCAATGTCTAATCTCTCGTGTGGAGGCTTACTGTTTGATTACTTGCGACAGAAGAGACGTGAGAATCGTCTGCAAATGGTGCAGGTTGCAGACGAGGATTAAAATACTGCCCACAATGATCGCCACCAAATGAAGATAGCAGGTTTGGTGGAAAGAAATGCTACTGCATCGAACTACATATTACGTAAATTATGAAATCGGAACAGACTAGGAGCTCGACCACTCAAGCTAATAGTCGGGCGACTGGGATCCAGCAGGAACGGGTGACGCAGCAGCCGACAAAGTCTCAGCAACGGTGGCCAGCAAACTCATGGTCGACGGGGTGTTAGTCGACTGCTCAGTCGACTGCTCCACAACTGGACCTTGAGTCGACTCAGCTTGGCCGTGCGAGGACTGCTCCATAACAGGACTTCGAGCCGAGTTATCTTGACCGAACGAAGAAGCAGTATCACGAACGGGAGAACCTTGATCCATCATGGACGCAGTCGGCGAACCACCAACGAGATTCGGCGACCCGCCTTCACTTGGAGTCGGCGGAACGACCCGATCTTC
>JAAKBD010000311.1:0-17546 GCA_012656105.1 Phytophthora syringae | reverse complement strand
CAGTAAACCAAACTCACGCGCCCCACGTTACCGCGATTGAGCTCACCGGCAAATACACCACCACGCTAGGACCTCCACCAGTATCCGCAGCCACCTGTACACCGCAGCACAACACGCATACCAATAGCGGTCAGTATCAGGCCCATGTGGGTCCTCCCATTGCCCAGCTTACCGTCGCGGAGCTCGCCGTCGACCGCACCACCATGCTGGGACCGCCACCGTCAGTATCCGCAACAACCTGTACAGCACAGCACGCACACCAATAGCAGTCCAATATCAGTCCAATAGCAGTCAGTACCAGGGCCGTACGGGTCCTCCCGTCGCTCAGCTTACCGTAGCGGGGCTCGCCGTCGACCGCACCACCATGCTGGGATTGCCTCCGCCAGTATCCGCAGCAACCTGTACACCACAGCACAGCACGCACAGCTATAGTTAGTATACCACACTCACTTGATCCTGCCCCTCACGTGCGTGTCCGCGCTTGCCTGTTCCCGAGCAGAGAAAATCGATGAATGAAGCCGTGGGTGCGGCTAGCGGGTGCTCTCGTTAAAGTAAGCGCGCCATATTAAAGAATACCTACCACAGTGGGTTCTCCACAAAAGGATTTGTATTATCACACCTATTGCACCGAACCCACGGTTTGTTAAAGGGGTTGCTTGACTTCTGAGCACTGCGGTCCGCGGACGCCTGCACGCGGCGTCCGGTTGACAACCTCTCCACTTCTCTTCTTTTACCGGTAAACATACCGATGAAAGACGTTTTTGCTCTGTTTCGGCTATACCGAATCGTACAGGTAAGAAAACCGAGCTGAGACAAAAATGCCCTAAAAATCGATAGTTCTACGAACTACGAACTGCTTACACCGTAGCAACGCATGCATCACCAATACGACGCACCCTTCCTGCTCCCGCTTGCGGAATGTGCCTACTGTAAGAAATAGATATCGCAGTAAGTGCGACTGCGCGTGAAAGGCACGGGACGACGGTGGGAGCGACGGCCGCTGACTTAGCATTTGTATCTACTATACTTTGTGATACTGGATTGGCGCCGACTCCGGATCGAGTGGACAAGAGCGAGAAGGAGCTAAAAGCAGGTACGTGCTTGTAGAAGATAATGACGGATTCCCTTTACCACTGTGCATGAACTGCTTCTCTACAGCAGGCGCTATCGCTAGCGAACAGGTTATGAGACCAACTACAGAGTGCAGCGACGGCAAAACGCGACACAGGCACTGTCGGCAACCGGTCACGAAAGGGCCTCGTTGGAACCTGCTGCGGTCGTCAGCCCGACCACTCACGCAGGGCGCGGACCCTGAAGCGCTGGCAAGGTTCTCGAAACGGCCGGGATGGTTCACCGAGGATGCGGAAGATGGAAGCGTCGCAAGCAAGGATCGACACAGACGACCGGGTGCTGGCGCCAACGAACGGACTGTTCAGCTCCCAGCTGATTTCCCGGCGACTACATGGCGGAGCCTTGAGCTGTCGGACCTGCGCGAACGACACGGATCGCCACAAGCACGGCGAGATGTGGGTGGACTGACGACCTGAGGATGGGGGTTGCCTCTGGCAGCGCCAGGGCCGGTAAAAGTCCACGCGCTGACACAGTATCGCACACCGGACGCCAGGCAACGCAGCTCGCGATACTCATGTTCACCGGAACCGAGGTGTACGTCAGGCTCGGCTTGCGCTTCTTCGACTGGGGAAGACCTTCTGGCGTCAGGTCGACATGGCGCAGGAGTCGTGCGGGTTCCTGTGGAGCGAGAACGTCAAGACCGACGTGCTCGGCCAGTATCTCGAACACCGCCGAGTGCTACTTCAACAAGCAGATTGACTCGTGGTGGGCCGTGCACCGACGCTGCAGGTCGCGAGGCAACGGATGCTAGACGTTCAAGACGACGGTCTCGCTGCAGACACGAAGAACAATGGCTACGACACTCAGCAAGCGGTCATCGCCATTTGTGGTATAGTGAACCCAAGTTTCGGCCCAGACCTCAACTAGGCCATCCTATGTTAGGCCGGAATCAGGAACGACCCAACTGGTGTGGCCACACTTCGAACTTAAGCCGACCAATGGACGATAGACGACCGGAATGTTGGTAATCCGGCCGTTTAGAGGCAGTTGACTCAGCCAACCGTCGGCGAGCACCGTCAACCGCCGAGATCTGGTTCGAAGAGTCGGGTTGCTCGTTGAGGGTGGTAAAACGCCCTGCCAAGAGTCTGGTTGCCCGATTAGAGCACACCGACCATTCAAGCCCAAAACGACTCGGCGAAGAGGCAATCGACTCGACGGGAGAGGCGTCGAGATCTGAAACGATCACATTTCACTTGATATTTGTATAGAGAACTAGGAAACAATTAGAAAGAGCTCCACAGAGCTCTAGAAACAATACAGAGCAGAATCTTCCAAGTTCTAACCAAGTGCACACTCCGGTAAGTCCCTGCGCGGGCTGGATTATGTCTGCCGTCGGTCCCGAGAGGCATAGCTTGTAGGGACTCGACCGCTGGCAGCGCCAAGAAGACAAGTCGACCTGGGAAGTGAACCTCGCTTTGTGCGCTCTCGCTGTGCGCTCAACAAGCCGTCAAACGCGGCGGGTCAGTACGCCGGATAGCCCGGGTACTGCTACTTCAAGTCGAGCAGCCTTTGCTCTCGACGCCCTGTAAAAGCGCTCGCGCGCCGCCCCCATTGGTGGCTGGCACAGGTTTTACCGGGGATAGTTGGCTCGACTATACCTCGACGACCAAATTTGACTGGCTTAGTCGACTGGTTTCTGCGCAAACGAGACACCGCTGTCCTGGAAAGGCCGAACCGCTGGGTCAACTCAGCACCGGCTTTGTTCGCCGACTTGTCGGCGATTGTTGTGTGCTAATTGAGATCATTACTAACGGATTTCTGTATATTGCAATACCACAACTGGTGCCGCGACCCGGGAACAGGGTGCGCTTGTTTCGCAGGTACTAAGTAACCAAGTTTCGAGTAATCAAGAAGAGCAAGATGGTCAAGGGATCATCATCGCCGAGTGAAGGAGGTCCAGCGACCGACGCTGGACTGTTCGCCGAGGATCGGACTCAACTGGTCAGCTGATCACTGACTCGGCCGAGTCGGAGACCGCGGCGTTCACTTCGAGGATGATGAAGACCGTGACTACGGAGAGGAAGAAGATGAGGAGAAGGATGAAGTCGACTACGATGAGTCGACTGGAGAGCTACTCGACGATGACGACGAGCTGGCGCTTCACGTGGGTCGCATGGGGAATGTCCGACCAGTGGAACGCAGCCTCGACGCCGAGTTAGCTGAGGATACGGACGATGAAACTGAAGACCAAGGGGTTGCCCAAGAGGAACGTCCGCCTCTTATCCCAAAGGCAACCCGTAACGCCGATACCCCAAGTGCAAACAAGGTATTGGCGAGATTTGGCGAAGAAATGATGAAGAGCGAGTGGCTGAAGCTGTTCCAACCACGCGTGGCGGCTCAAGCGACGTGGCCCGAGCTGGGTCCCGAGCTGACTCAACCAGTCAAAGGCTCGACGGTTTTTGAAGTAGCCCAAGAAACCGCTCAACTGTTGAGAGCAACTGGGTATCGGTGCACCAGGCCGTCGCAACGAGTGATGCAAGACTGGAGGTTCAGTACCGTCAGCCTGGAGTTGATGCAGTGGAAACGCAAGCTGAAGAACGAGTTCGGGGTGCGTTTGGTGCTGGAAGAAAAGAAGCCGCTGCTCGACCGGCGGACGCTAAGCCGTCTGCTAGCGAAACCGCCAGGCTTAGGCTTGCCGAAAAGAATCGAGAGTTGACTCGACTGTACGCACTCGGCGACGATGCGTTCAAGTCGGCTGAACCAAGTCGACTAGATGAAGACCCGAGCAAGGTACCGTTACCACCGACACCGGAAACGAAGAAGACTGAGCGATTCCGGTCGACTGTGGGTACGCCGTACTACGCCGACTCGCATATGAAGAGCCCGCCGCGTAACTCGTCTCGAGGAGGTCGACGCGATCGCCTCTATGATTCTGGTGACGAAACGGATCCTCGCGACGATGGAACCGAAGATCGCGAAGACGACTCGGCCAAAGCTCAGATCCACCGCCTCAGCTACGACGACAATGAGCGAGGCGACACCCAGTATCTGGAGCTCCGCTCCCACGTGTCCCTCGACAAGATCACGGAGTTCGACGGCAAGAAGTATCGGTCGGATGCTTCGCTCCAATGGCTCAAGCGATTCATCTACGAGATGAAAGGGACGAGGACTCCACAAGATGCGTGGTGCGAGCCTTTCTCCCTCTCGTTGGGTCGGGCCGCGAAGGGGTGGTACCGTCAGCTTCCCAAGAAAACGCAGACTCGATGGAGACAACTGAGCGGAGCGTTCCTGGATTACTACTGCTCGCAGTTCGACCAGTCAGCTCGCACGCGTTATTACTCCGCCAAGCGGAAAGACAACGAGCCGATTGGAGATTTTCACTCGACTGAATGGATATGCGCGAACAGCTAAAATTCAGTACGAGAAAGGACGAGCGGACGCGGCAGACCATGTTGAGCAATTTTTGCTCAACTGTGGAGATGACGACATCATGGATCTTCTGTACCCCCTTCAGCTCGATGACATAAATCGAGTCGAGCAGATTGTGAACCGGAAAATCCTCGGCGAGAAGCGTAAGAAGCAGCGTGATCGACTCATCTCCAACAGGGGCAAAGACTCCCGGCGTGGGGAATCGGCTCGACGAGGAGACAATTCCCGCAGAGGAGATCAACGAGAGTCTCGTCGAGACGACCGCCGTAGTCGTCGAGAAGAGAGTCGAGAACGTCACTCCTTAGCGGCAGCTACTGTGGACGATCTGTACACTGGTGCTGAACCTGGGTCGTCGAGTCGTCGAGAGATTCCGTATGCGTCATCAGGAGATGACAGTGACTACAGCCCAGAAGGTGGAAGCGACTCTGACCAAAGTCAAGATTACGTCGACGCGGCTGACGATCGCCAACGTGGAGTGCCGGATCGTGGGACCAAACCTGAACGATACTCCCGACCACCGCGGCGAGCCGACAATTCGTTCAGTCGACCCGCCGACTCAGCTGACCGGTCCGGGAGACGTGATCGCCGAGACGATTCTCGCGACCGACCTCGCTACGGACCGTGCGCTGCCTGTGGCGGCGAAGGACACTCAGCTCACTGGTGCCGTAAACGCTGTAAGTTCTGCAAGCAAGTGCACGAGCCCGGTCGCTGCGAGATGTTCCAACGCTTCGAGAAACTCACGAAGTTCGTCCGGACCTCGGTCGACAAGTCGACTGTCCCAGCCGATCTCCAAGATATCTTCGAGCCGAAGGATTTAAACTAGGCGGCCCGCCAACTCTGACTAAGTTGGATACGACCGGGCCGCCACAGTTAGCTGAACCTGCAGCAAACGCGAATTTTGTGTTTGCTTTCGTGGGCGAAGCACAACGGCCCGACGACTGGAATGAGCGAAGTAATGGATATGAGTGTGAAAATGACGATAAAACTGAACCAAGTGAACCATTGGAAGTTCACGACGGTATTGCGAACGCGGAAGCTGAATCCCGAGGTATAATCGGGTCGGCGGACCGCTCCAAGACGATGAAGTTGAGACCCGGCGAGAGACTGGGGTGGTGGTCGGCGAAGAAATTCGACCGCCGAATAAGGATGCGCGCTATGATAATAGGCGCCATTAACGACCAGCAGGCAAAGATCCTGTTGGATACGGGGGCAAACGTCTCCGCAGTGAGTGAACACTTCGCCAGGCGACTACGACTGAAGCGAAGAGCCGACACCGATTTACAGATCGACGTCCAAGGTATTGGAAAAGATAAGGTGGCTACGACAGCGAGAACGTTGGTCAAGGTGACACTCGGCTGGCAAGTGGTCTACGAGTTCGTGGTGTGGATACTGCCTCACCATGCGGGAGTCGACTTAATACTCGGGACTGACTTTATGATCCCGGCCGGAATTCGACTCGACTTGTACAATTCGACGGCCAAGTTACCGGACGAGGTGGTCATCCCTCTGATTAAGTCGCAGAATGCTGAACTGGAGCGACCATCTTATGGTAATCGGATCGACGGGGCCAACCGAGACGTTGTGTTTTGATAGTCGAGAAGTCGTTGGGTTCCCACTCCGTAAGAACCAGCCCAGTGTCCGGACTCACGAATTTTGGATCCGACGAACTAAAGACTGGGTTCCAACGGTGATCCACAATCGCCGTGGAAGGATTGTCCGAGTGTTATTGACGAACACAGCTGGTCGACTAGTGTGGTGTCCCGCACATTTCTCGGTGATACAGTGGATGCCGTATGGTGAACTACCTCGAGGAAATGGCTATGTTCGAGTCGACTCGGCGAAATATCGCGATTGGCAAATAATCGCCTACGAGACAGCTCTCGATAAGACGCTGCTAGCAAAAGAGCGACGGCTTTATGACGACTGGCTCGCCCAACAACCGCCCTCGTGTGAGAAGAGATTGTATCCGATTCCGACCGGGGTGGCAAAAGGCCGGCGGTCTCCGTCGAGGAGAATCTCCAGTAGCGGATATTAATGCCGGCATAGTCGAGTCGACTAACGCCGCGGATGTACACCAAGAGTCGACTTGTGCCGACGATGAGAGTGCAGAGTCGACTTGTGATCTCGAAGAATCGACTGGGGTGACCACATCGATCACTACACCCACACATGATCCACAGGCAGAATCAGTCGAGTCAGTGGCAGCTGAGATGCGAGCTCTTCTGCTAACTGCAACGGCGCTGACCGAAGAGATATCAATACCGGTTACACCGCGCTTCGACATCTTGCTAGAAGACGAGATAGAAGTGAGCAACGTTGCGTTGGCAGACGATCCGGAAACCGATCTGGAGCTTCGATTCGCAGCGGCTATGACCATGTGTGAAGACTCGTTAGATGACCAGGATGGCATCGAATTGCCTGCTGCCGAGTTTGAGAAGGCGGCCAACGAGATCGACCTCGAAGATTACGCTCAGGAACTGGCTTTTCTGCCCGACTTGACTGAAGCAGTACTGGCTGAGCTAGATTACACCACCAGTAACGTGGTAAGCTCAGCACACTCAGCGGCAGAAAGTCGCCGAGTGATCGCCACCCTCAAGAAGTATGAACGAATTATGATCGCTAGCGGAAATGCTCTACCTCCACCTGCGTATGGAGTTGTGTGCGACATTGATGTCGAAGGTCATCCGCCGATCAAGCAAAGGGCTCGACGAACTCCGCTTCGCCATCTAAAGAAGTTGTACGAGTTGCTGAAGGGACTGCTCAAGGCTCGACTGATCTCTTTCTCTAACAGTCCTTGGGCATCCCCTATCGTGATTGTCCTCAAGAAGAATGGAGTCGACATTCGACTGTGTATCGACTACAAGATGGTCAACGCCATCACTAAAGTGTTGGAATATGCCATGCCATTGGTGGATGACCTCCTCACAGAATTGGAGAGTTACCTGTGGTTTTGCTCTCTCGATGCGGCGAGTGGATTCTGGGCAGTCATGATGACTGAACGAGCCCGCAGCATATCAGCGTTTGTGTGTGCTTTGGGACACTTTGAGTGGCTGCGAATGCCATTTGGCCTCAAGAATGCACCCATGATCTACCAACGCCTGATTGACAACGCGTTGTGGGGTTATGTTAAGCCCCGTGGCGGTTGGGCAGCGTTCGCTGAGCGCGTTCGCCGGGCAGAAGCAGCAGCAGCAGCCCAACGCTCGCGCCACGGTGATGAAGAACTTCATCTACGATTACCTCAGTCGACTGGATCCACCAAGTTCGACGCAGATCACCGAGCAATCGCTGAGTCGGACTCAATGCAAGAACTGGTCAATGGCCCGGATGGGGATATGTTCATGAACGGTGAACCCGATGACTCATCGCTGATTCCCGTCTTTGGTCGTCGATCGTTCGTCGACGACATCTGTTTTGGCGGAGAAACGTTCGACGATTGTCTCAATACGTTGGACCGTCTGCTGGCTCGATTTGCAGAATGCCGAATCAGTGTCAGCTTCACGAAGAGCATATTCGTCCAGCCCCGAGTCGACTTCCTGTCCCATGAGGTTTCGTCGAGCGGCATCCGAGCCAACCCAAAAGATGGCGGCTATCGCCGACATACCATTTCCGAAATGCAAGAAAGGGATGCAAGCCTTCCTTGGGGCACTCAACTACTACAGCCGATTCATCCAGAATATCGCTGTGTATGGTGCCGTGCTGTATCAACTGCAAGATGACGACTATACCTCAGGAGTCAACCTTGACCCCGCACGAGCAGCGTTCGCAACACTTAAGGAGAAGGTGGCCAACGCTCCGATCCTGCGGCACTTTGACCCGACTAAGGAAGTCCACATCATGTTATTTGCGAATGAGTGGGCCTTGAGCAGCACGTTGATGCAGCCTCACGAAGACAAGCTCCATCCAGTACGATTCTGTGGGCGTGTTCTCAAAGAAAATGAAGCAAACTATCACCCAGCCGAGAAAGAAGTGCTGGCGCTGTTGCAAATGTTGAAAATATGCCACACCTTGTTGGCTGGGAAGACGCTACATGTGTATACGCGGTTCTCGACTCTAGAATGGGTATTCCAGTCGAAGTCCCTCTATGGACGAGCAGTCAGCTTCGCCGTACTGCTCTCGCCGTTTCACCTCAAAATCAAGCGGGTGAAGGAACGAGATGTCGACTTTGCTCAACTTTTACAAGCTTCGATCACTCCTCATGTTGGGCTGGGTGACTCGTTGAGCCATATTGCTCCACCATCAAAACATGGGGCAACAGTGCGACTAGACCCCGCGTTGCTTTATGCGCATGTTCCACTCGACTTTGAAGGCTTTGTCATGTCTTTTGATGGGTCGGCTAAAACTGAGAAGAATGGCGGCTATGGGAGTTGTGCTTGGATACTGTGGCGCTTACCTTCTTGGGACATTGAGATCGCTGCGAGCGCGCACCTGTCGTCTACTACTGTTAATGTGGCCGAATACACCGGGATGAATAACGGTGTACAGGCCGCAGTCGATCGAGGGTCAACGAACTGATAATAATCGGTGACTCCAGGCTTGCGATCCAGCAATCCATGGGGGTGATCGCATGTAAGAAGGATTCGTTGCAGATTGAGCTGGCGCGCCACAAAGAGCTGACTGGAAAACTTAAGTCGGTTCGTTACCTTCACGTGGTACGATATTACAACGCAGCAGCTGACTCTCTGGCTACTGAAGCATTAGAGAGCAAAGCTGGTCGAGTTATACTCAGTGGAGACAGGAAGTCTGAACTGAAACAGCTAAACCGAATTGCGGAAGTCTTGTACGAGAAAGTCAACTCAACTGAAGACCTAGTTGACACAACTACGATCAGTGCGATGACTAGGAATCAGGCACGACAAGTTCGTCGAGTACATTTCGAGAACAATGACCGAGTCGAGTCAACTGAACAGGCTACGAGTCAACCTCTGACGGATACGGACCCTGAGACGATACCTTTGAGTCAGCGAGGTCCAGAAGTCCACCAAGTCGAGTGGAGGACCAATCCCAAGAAGAAGTAGACGAAAGTCGGGTCCCGACCTCAGCTGATATCGACCCAGTAACGGTACAAGCTGAGAGACGCCGGCGAATCTCCATTGCCCAAGACGAAGAGATGAAATGGGCCGACTTAAAGGCTCTCCTTAGAGACGACCTGGACGGTCTCACTCGTCGCCGGGCGCAGAAAGCTGGCAAAATTGCAGACAACTTTGTGATAAGCGAAGATGGGTTGCTATACCGTCTGGGCCAACGACGAAAACGAGTCGACCAAGATCCAGACGACTTGCAACTCCGATTGGTAATACCAACCACCATGATTGACGAAGTTTTGCACAGCTGCCACAATTCCATCGAAGGAGGGCATCAAGGCATTGTGCGAACTTTCCACCGAGTCAAAGCTGAATACTACTGGGTTGGGTTGTACGCCGACACGCTGAAACACGTACAGGCGTGTGAGGACTGCAGTACGAGCAAAAGTCGACCACAGTTGAAAGGATACTCACCTGGGAATGTGGTATCTGACTACCCGTTCCAATTAGTGTCGATGGACTTCGTTATACCGCTGCCGAAAACAAAGCGAGGAAACACCGCACTACTTCGCTTCCAAGATCATTTCTCCGGTTGCGTGATAGCAAAAGCGATGAGCGAGACAGGGGCACTGGAAGTGGCGAAAGCCTTCGAAGAATGTGTCTGCCGACAATATGGAGCTCCGTCACTCATCCGGCATGACCGAGATCCACGATTTATGAGTGAAGTATTCCAGGCATTCGCCGACTTAATGCAGTCAAAGTCCCGAGCAACACTCAGCTACCGACCTCAAGCTAATGGACAACAAGAACGGTCCCGTAAAAACGATGATTCAGACGGTCAGAGTTTACGTGGAAGACCCGCTCCAGGCCGACTGGGATGACATTGCAGAAAAGATGGTGCACGCAATCAACAACTCGCGTGATACGACTCGACGAGAAACGCCTTTCTACCTGGTACCTGGATGGGATGCACAGTCAACTCTAAAAGCTATGACCTCAACCATCAGGAGAGATCCAGCCGGCTCGGCTAGCGCCATTCAATGGCGACGTGAGGCGAACCGTCAACGAGAAATCGCGTTACAATTAGCCAAGGAGTACCAACTCACGGAAAAAGCTCGACGAGCCGAAGAGCACAACGACCAATTGGGTCAACGAGAAAGAGGAGCGGTGCCCGACGCACCCGGCCCAACAAATGGGGCAAACTCGCTGTTTAAAGAAGGTGACCAAGTGTGGTTTGTTCATGGAACGAGTGAAGCCTGGCCTAAAGAAGAAGCTAGCCCACCGGTGGCATGGCCCCTTCCGAGTGAAGAAGAAAGTTGAAGAATTCGCTTACGAGTTGGAGCTTCCAGACAAAAGAGGTTACCGCTTCTATCCGGTCGTACATGTGTCTCGACTAAAGAAAATGGTCGATACGGATAGCCGACCTATGGTAAGATTGGTCGACGAGTTGACTGCGACCGATCGATTCGACTTCGACGAGGAACTCCTCCCGGAAGACAGCTGGGAACCCAGTGAAGAAGACCGGGATCGATACGAAGTGGAAGCGATCCTGATGATGACACCCCACTCTCGACTGGAACTAGTCGGGCAAAACGATTGTTCAAAGTCAAGTGGGTGGGCTTCGATGAGCCGACTTGGGAACCAATGTCTAATCTCTCGTGTGGAGGCTTACTGTTTGATTACTTGCGACAGAAGAGACGTGAGAATCGTCTGCAAATGGTGCAGATTGCAGACGAAGATTAAAATACTGTCCACAATGATCGCCGCAAATGAAGATAGCAGGTTTGGTGGAAAGAAATGCTACTGCATCGAACTACATATTACGTAAATTATGAAATGGGAACAGACTAGGAGCTCGACCACTCAAGCTAATAGTCGGGCGACTGGGATCCAGCAGGAACGGGTGACGCAGCAGCCGACAAGGTCTCAGCAACGGTGGCCAGCAAACTCATGGTCGACGGGGTGTTAGTCGACTGCTCAGTCGACTGCTCCACAACTGGACCTTGAGTCGACTCAGCTTGGCCGTGCGAGGACTGCTCCATAACAGGACTTCGAGCCGAGTTATCTTGACCGAACGAAGAAGCAGTATCACGAACGGGAGAACCTTGATCCATCATGGACGCAGTCGGCGAACCACCAACGAGATTCGGCGACCCGCCTTCACTTGGAGTCGGCGGAACGACCCGATCTTCAGGCCCAGACCCAAGTTCGCCGACTTCCGAGCCCTCGCAAATGTTGATCCCAATCCGGTTCTCCCGTAATGGAGCATCCGAAGGATACGTCAAAGGCTCTGACTCATCCACATCCACATCATCCTCCGCAACGTCTTCGACGAGTCGTGGATCAACACCCTTGGGAGCGAAAACCATGAACTCCATGTTGCGTGTCCGAAAGCAAGTGTTGAACGGGTGACGGCTGGGTCAGTCAACCACCATGAACGCCACGGCTCCTCTTGGTCGACTTCCTGGACAGCAGCGTTCCAATCCGCGCTGGATGGAATCCACGGCAAGTTGACCAGATGATATGACGGGACGCTAGGCTCGAAATACCGCTCGACGTCGACAGGAGGAGCCAGTCGACCATTCACAACGTTCAACATCGCCGAGTAGAGGGACTCGTGATACGGCTTCATCAAAACCAAGAGGTTGTCTCCACGGCGCTTTCGTTCACTTCGGTAACGAGTCCAGAGCTCGAACATCTCAACGATCTCAGCTGTGGAAAGAGTCGGGTGCTGAGAAGGGTGAAGACCCATAACCACAGACGACTCGACGAGCGAGTGACCACGGTCGTACAAGGCCACAAAGAACTTCGTAAGTTGATCCAAAGCCGCCGTGGAATTAAGTGCGCCATCACCACGAAGCTTGATCCATACGTCAGCCAATAATTCCATAAGAGAGGCAGGTCGACGACGGGATGCTGCGCGAACCCGGGCTGCTTCCAGTACGCTGGGCGAGAAAAACATCGGCGTATCCGGGATCAGTCGACGAACCACTTGGCACGGATGATTGGGGGCATACACGTCGATAAAAGCGCGAAGTCCAGCCAGAGAACATGGCGTAGCAGGGACGTTCGGCTTCCCGTCGATCAGTTCCATCGGGATCTTCGCCGACTGGTGCTCCACAATCCGCTGCCAGCACCGAGACGACCCGAAATGAAAGAACTTCAAGTGCTTCAGGCGCTCAAGGTGAGTCGGCATCCGAGCGTCCCGAGAAGAAGCTCGAATGGCACGGAGACGAAGGTCGGTCATAGTCGTCGAAAGTACGGCCGGCAGGACCAACCCAGTTGACTCAGAAACATTCGCCACCGGAGAGCCAGGACGACTCCGGGTCGACTGACTTGGAGCACTCGGCGGAGGCAAATCACCAGCCTTGCGCGATCGCTTGGTGGGCGGGGCACTCCACTTCATCCGAAGAGCCCGCCCGACTGTTGTGCTTGTACTTCCGCTTGTGCTTGGACTTGTGCTTGCGAGCTGACTTCCTCTGCTTGCGAGCGAGCTTGCGTTTCTTTTGGCCGCACGTCGCTCAGCTCGAGCTTCCTTGGACGAATATGACGCCTTGGGGGACTCGGCGAAGACGACTTGCGGGGTTTCTTGGGAGCACGGTAACTCCACTGCCCAGGTAACGGAGGAAGCAACTCCTCGTCTTCTTCATCCGAGTCAGCATAGGCGTCCGAGTCATCTTGGTCATCTGACCCGAACAACTGATGATTCAAATCATCGCCGAGCGGCTCATCGTCGACTGGACTTGGATTTGAGTCTTGGCCATCGTCAGAAGAATCGTAGCCAGAAACCAAGTCCATTGGGTGATCCGGAGAACCACGCAGCATATTATCGCCCGACGAATCAGAAGACGAATATCTCTTGCCGAGAACTTGGGTGTCAGAGGCCTTCAAATTATCCAGATATTGCGCCGTCATCACCCGAGAATTGGCAGCCGCCATTCGCACCGGTCGACCCGACGGGGAGGTCAATCCAGGGAACCGGATCGTCGGCTGAGTGCCCGACGAATGAGGAGACCCCGAACAGCTCAACAACCGAGAAACCGACGGCACGGACGTCACCGACGACGTTGCCATGGTCGACTCCGCCGATCCACCAAGCGAACGAGAGGCAACAGAAGTCGGCGTCGACTTGCTACTCGACTGAGAACCAATCGACACGGTGACCGACGAAGCAGTCGACTCAGGCGACGCGGGTTCACACTCGAACGGAGCTTGATCGACTTCCTCTTGACCGTCACTGGACCCAGCCGGAGAATTGTCCACCACGGAAGAAATCGGTGGGACGGTAGCGGATGACAAGTCCAGCCGACGCGCCGATGCTTTCTTGGGCTTGGCCGTTGACTTCGGAGCCGACTTGGACACCTTCTTAGACTTGCGAGTCGATGGAGGAGTTGGACTCAAGTCTTCAGACGAGTCGTTATCCTGGCCTGGAAGCGGAGACACTGATCCCAGCAGAGCCCGAGCCTCCTCGTATCTTTCCTCGTCGGGAAGAGGACACGAATACGGCTGCTTGGTAGGCCGCACCTTGCGCAAATGCGGGCCGGCAGCCGTCGGTGACTTGGGATTGGAGAGACACCGGAGCCGCTCGGCAGGAGTCAACTGTGTCACCGGGAGTCGACGCAGCTCGCTCAGTGGACGAGTTTGGTTCGCTGGGCCAACTGGGACGCGAGAATAAGTCTGCTGGGATGACTGACTGGGAGCAGCCGGTGAACTTACTGGCCCAGTTGAGCCGGCGACTGAACTAGTCGAGCCAAGCTTGATCCTCAACTCGAACGTCATATCTTGATCCGGCGACACGTTTAAAATCTCTGGATACTTGCGAGCCAAGACCTTGCACAGCTGAGCGTTCAGCTGGAGATCTTCGAGCGAGAGACCAGGGATGTCCAAACCCGCTGCAGCACCCGCGGCCGCATACGGATCGTCCATCGGAATTGGTCCCTTTCGACGAGCAGCTTGTTCAAGACGATAAATCGTCGCTCGTTGACTCGCGACGATGGACTTGGCCCGCCGAAGAGGAAGCTGTCTCCGTCGGTGTAAGCCTTGGCCGCCACTTGAAGGTCCTCGAAGTTTTTGGCTGATACGCCCTGCAACGTTGCGTAAGCCGCGTCGCGGCGAGCCAACTCGACTTCAAGATCCTTGATGTGCCGGTCCCGGTCGCCGACTTGCTCCTGGACTGCCTCGAGGAGACGCTGATTAGCGTCCAACTTCTTCTGGAGTCCCTCGCCGGCCTTCGATACTTGGGCCTCTGCGAGAGACAAACCCTTGCGAAGCGAAGCCAGTAGACCAGTCGTCTGGTTGCTTCGCGCTGCCACAGATCACGCTCCAGAACATCGGCCTCACGTTGCTTCGTCAAGTCGACGTTCTCCGACGCCAATGTGTCGAGACGACGGGCCAACTTGGAGTTCATGTCTTGGGCGGCTTTCAACTCCATACGCAGAGCAGCCACTTGACCGGACTCATCGAGAGTCGGATAATTGTCGCGGAGCAGATGCAAGAGCTCGTTGGTCGACGTGGCTCTCATGATCGCCTCACGCTGGACGGGATCCGCGATGAGTGGCGGGCCCGACAGACCAAAGGCCAGCAGACGAACCACGGAAGACATTTCGAGTCGGCGCAACTCCGCATCCTTCTGGATCAGCGCTTCAAGGGAGGCGAGGCTCACTGGTCGGGCTGGGTTCGACCTAATAACGCCCGAAGTAGTGTCGTCTTGCGAACCCAGCGGACCAGGAGGAGATGCGCGAGAAGACGGCCCAGAACCAAGACTAGACTCGTGGGAAATTGCCAGATCGATGAACGAGTCAGCTCGTCCACCGACAGCCCCAGAAGCACTAGCCTCACTGACCGTCGACCCGGCGGGCATCTCCCCACCTTGAGCAGGGGTCGACGAGCGGCCGTTAGGCGAACTAGCCGAGCCAGAAAACTGTACAAGCACGACGGCGAGTTAGTACGAGTACTGTCACAAGCTGCGGAAGGCCAGGACGCACCTCGGCAGCTCAGGACTCGGCAAAGGCTCCGACATGCTGCGGAGAGATCCAACTGGCGGGTGTTCGACTTGAGAACGAAGAACAATGGCTACGACACTCACCAACCCGGCTCGCATCATAGCCGGGGTAGTTGTGGTATAGTGAACCCAAGTTTCGGCCCAGACCTCAACTAGGCCATCCTACGTTAGGCAGGAATCAGGAACGACCCAACTGGTGTGGCCACACTTCGCACTTAAGCCGGCCAATGGACGATAGACGACCGGGATGTTGGTAATCTGGCCGTTTAGAGGTACCGTATCGAATTTCTCGATTCCGACAGGCATGTTGAAAAAGGGTACGGGTTAATTGTTTACCTCCAATAACACATGTCTACCTACCATCTGTAATAATCATATGGTTTTGTTCAAAATGTGCAGCAACACGTGAACCAATATCACCATCGGATTCAGGAGAGGGGTTTACCCTGAGAACCCTCTCAACGCGGGGGCAATTCAAATGAAGTCCCACAACGACCACTTCCAACCGCATGTGTGCACGTATGCGCAGGACAGAGGCTTCAATTAGACGGTGTATTGTTCGAGGTGGTTGTCAACTACATCGGTTTCGACCTCACCAATTCGGCTATCTAAGAGATCTAAATCTGCAAGTCGCTCTGCCAGCTTGTCGTACTCCTTCACCTTCTCTTCATCCAGTGGTTGTTCTGCTGTCACACACGAAAATCCGTTCGCAATCGTAGTCGTCGATGTTTCTTCCCATGCTTTCGTAATCCATCCGATGACTTTCTGTCGGTCAGGATGCTGCAGCTTGAACGGGCGATCACCTGCCTCGTCCAGTTGATTTTTCAGATCTTGGACCCAACTACCACGGATCTTCTGCTTCAGCGGCTTGTTCAACAGACGTCAGCAGGCTGACACACACATGTGTACCCCGCTGGAATCCGCACTGACAGGACATTGAGATCACTCGCGCAAGCCAGGACTTCGTCGGTCCAGTGTGCTGTAAAATCATCCCACAAAGAGCACAGGTTTAGTCATATCCGGTCTTCCACCGAACTGGTAGCGTAGGAACGCAGCCGAGATCGTCGTGGTCCACCAGCCGGTGCAGTTGCCGTAGATCTGGACACCAAACTCGCTCTGCAACTTCTTGATCTCCTTCCAAAGCCGCTCTCCGAATCCATTCCGCTGCTGAGAGTTAATCTTGGCCGTGGCTGGATTCTTGGATGGCTTCGTCTTCAGCACTAGGAATAGTGTTCGTTTCTCGCCATGTGAATTACCAAGAAGCATGCACGTGAGGCGCTCTTTGTCACATCCACTCGAGCGGACCCAAACAGTCTTGGTTCCCTTCTTGTCAATGGTTGTCTTCGGAATATACTCGAAGAAGATCGGAGTCTGGTCAGCGTTGTTACGACGTCAAGACCGAGCTCATTCATCTTGGCCAGCACTTCGGCTCGAAAGCGCTCTGCAACTAATGCAGCATCACTTGGACGGACCTGGCCTTGGCGTCTTCGCTCGGAAGCTGAGGTTGTGGCGATTCAGAAAGCTCTTCTGCCAGCAGCGGGTCGCTTCAAAGAAGCCTCGAGGGACTCCGCTTTCATCTGCCACTCGTAACGCCCGAAGTTGCAGCATGGTGGACGACACCGGGGCCCCGACGTCTCTGTAGTCGTTGATCCATTGAACGAGATCATGTTCTGCATCTGCACTCAGTGAGGTGCCGAGTCGCGGGTCTCGCGCCTCGTCGAGCAGCTCAGCGACGGTCTGGCAAGCTGATGCAAGTTTCTCCTTGTTCTTCACCCAGATGTGCACGCTCTTCCTCTTTGTTTCCAGCGATGTACCATGCAGGTCAGGAAAAAATGCAGCGAGAGTCTCATGATGCCTTCACTTTCGTATGAGGTGACCACTGCGACCAAAACTCTATCGTCGCCCACACCCTCTTGTATTTGCGGTGTTTCGCCCACCTTGTGCTGTCTTGCCGTTCGCCCTCTTCCCATACTGCAGGTCAGTTGACTAAATGAAATGACTAGCATTGGAATGAAATGACTGGC
>JAAKBD010000310.1:0-280048 GCA_012656105.1 Phytophthora syringae | reverse complement strand
CTCGCTTTGTGCGACTCAACAAATCTTGCTCAACTAAGCAAGTCGGTACGCCGGATAGCCCGGGTGCCGTGCTTCAAGTCGAGCAGCCTTTGCTCTCGACGCCCTGTGCGCTCGCGCGCTCCCCACCCATTGGTGGCTGGCACAGGTTTTACCGGGGATAGTTGGCTCGACTATACCTCGACGACCAAATTTGACTGGCTTAGTCGACTGGTTTCTGCGCAAACGAGACACCGCTGTCCTGGAAAGGCCGAACCGCTGGGTCAACTCAGCACGGCTGTTCGCCGACTTGTCGGCGATTGTGTGTGCTAATTGAGATCATTACTAACGGATTTCTGTATATTGCAATACCACAACTGGTGCCGCGACCCGGGAACAGGGTGCGCTTGTTTCGCAGGTACTAAGTAACCAAGTTTCGAGTAATCAAGAAGAGCAAGATGGTCAAGGATCATCATCGCCGAGTGAAGGAGGTCCAGCGACCGACGCTGGACTGTTCGCCGAGGGATCGGACTCAACTGGTCAGCTGATCACTGACTCGGCCGAGTCGGGAGACCGCGGCGTTCACTTCGAGGATGATGAAGACCGTGACTACGGAGAGGAAGAAGATGAGGAGAAGGATGAAGTCGACTACGATGAGTCGACTGGAGAGCTACTCGACGATGACGACGAGCTGGCGCTTCACGTGGGTCGCATGGGGAATGTCCGACCAGTGGAACGCAGCCTCGACGCCGAGTTAGCTGAGGATACGGACGATGAAACTGAAGACCAAGGGGTTGCCCAAGAGGAACGTCCGCCTCTTATCCCAAAGGCAACCCGTAACGCCGATACCCCAAGTGCAAACAAGGTATTGGCGAGATTTGGCGAAGAAATGATGAAGAGCGAGTGGCTGAAGCTGTTCCAACCACGCGTGGCGGCTCAAGCGACGTGGCCCGAGCTGGGTCCCGCGCTGACTCAACCAGTCAAAGGCTCGACGGTTTTTGAAGTAGCCCAAGAAACCGCTCAACTGTTGAGAGCAACTGGGTATCGGTGCACCAGGCCGTCGCAACGAGTGATGCAAGACTGGAGGTTCAGTACCGTCAGCCTGGAGTTGATGCAGTGGAAACGCAAGCTGAAGAACGAGTTCGGGGTGCGTTTGGTGCTGGAAGAAAAGAAGCCCGCTGCTCGACCGGCGGACGCTAAGCCGTCTGCTAGCGAAACCGCCAGGCTTAGGCTTGCCGAAAAGAATCGAGTTGACTCGACTGTACGCACTCGGCGACGATGCGTTCAAGTCGGCTGAACCAAGTCGACTAGATGAAGACCCGAGCAAGGTACCGTTACCACCGACACCGGAAACGAAGAAGACTGAGCGATTCCGGTCGACTGTGGGTACGCCGTACTACGCCGACTCGCATATGAAGAGCCCGCCGCGTAACTCGTCTCGAGGAGGTCGACGCGATCGCCTCTATGATTCTGGTGACGAAACGGATCCTCGCGACGATGGAACCGAAGATCGCGAAGACGACTCGGCCAAAGCTCAGATCCACCGCCTCAGCTACGACGACAATGAGCGAGGCGACACCAGTATCTGGAGCTCCGCTCCCACGTGTCCCTCGACAAGATCACGGAGTTCGACGGCAAGAAGTATCGGTCGGATGCTTCGCTCCAATGGCTCAAGCGATTCATCTACGAGATGAAAGGGACGAGGACTCCACAAGATGCGTGGTGTTTCTCCCTCTCGTTGGGTCGGGCCGCGAAGGGGTGGTACCGTCAGCTTCCCAAGAAAACGCAGACTCGATGGAGACAACTGAGCGGAGCGTTCCTGGATTACTACTGCTCGCAGTTCGACCAGTCAGCTCGCACGCGTTATTACTCCGCCAAGCGGAAAGACAACGAGCCGATTGGAGATTTTCTCACTCGACTGAATGGATATGCGCGAACAGCTAAAATTCAGTACGAGAAAGGACGAGCGGACGCAGGCAGACCATGTTGAGCAAATTTTGCTCAACTGTGGAGATGACGACATCATGGATCTTCTGTACCCCTTCAGCTCGATGACATAAATCGAGTCGAGCAGATTGTGAACCGGAAATCCTCGGCGAGAAGCGTAAGAAGCAGCGTGATCGACTCATCTCCAACAGGGGCAAAGACTCCCGGCGGGAATCGACTCGACGAGGAGACAATTCCCGCAGAGGAGATCAACGAGAGTCTCGTCGAGACGACCGCCGTAGTCGAGAAGAGAGTCGAGAACGTCACTCCTTAGCGGCAGCTACTGTGGACGATCTGTACACTGGTGCTGAACCTGGGTCGTCGAGTCGTCGAGAGATTCCGTATGCGTCATCAGGAGATGACAGTGACTACAGCCCAGAAGGTGGAAGCGACTCTGACCAAAGTCAAGATTACGTCGACGCGGCTGACGATCGCCAACGTGGAGTGCCGGATCGTGGGACCAAACCTGAACGATACTCCCGACCACCGCGGCGAGCCGACAATTCGTTCAGTCGACCCGCCGACTCAGCTGACCGGTCCGGGAGACGTGATCGCCGACGATTCTCGCGACCGACCTCGCTACGGACCGTGCGCTGCCTGTGGCGGCGAAGGACACTCAGCTCACTGGTGCCGTAAACGCTGTAAGTTCTGCAAGCAAGTGCACGAGCCCGGTCGCTGCGAGATGTTCCAACGCTTCGAGAAACTCACGAAGTTCGTCCGGACCTCGGTCGACAAGTCGACTGTCCCAGCCGATCTCCAAGATATCTTCGAGCCGAAGGATTTAAACTAGGCGGCCCGCCAACTCTGACTAAGTTGGATACGACCGGGCCGCCACAGTTAGCTGAACCTGCAGCAAACGCGAATTTTGTGTTTGCTTTCGTGGGCGAAGCACAACGGCCCGACGACTGGAATGAGCGAGTAATGGATATGAGTGTGAAAATGACGATAAACTGAACCAAGTGAACCATTGGAAGTTCACGACATTGCGAACGCGAAGCTGAATCCCGAGGTATAATCGGGTCGGCGGACCGCTCCAAGACGATGAAGTTGAGACCCGGCGAGAGACTGGGGTGGTGGTCGGCGAAGAAATTCGACCGCCGAATAAGGATGCGCGCTATGATAATAGGCGCCATTAACGACCAGCAGGCAAAGATCCTGTTGGATACGGGGGCAAACGTCTCCGCAGTGAGTGAACACTTCGCCAGGCGACTACGACTGAAGCGAAGAGCCGATACCGATACAGATCGACGTCCAAGGTATTGGAAAAGATAAGGTGGCTACGACAGCGAGAACGTTGGTCAAGGTGACGCTCGGCTGGCAAGTGGTCTACGAGTTCGTGGTGTGGATACTGCCTCACCATGCGGGAGTCGACTTAATACTCGGGACTGACTTATGATCCCGGCCGGAATTCGACTCGACTTGTACAATTCGACGGCCAAGTTACCGGACGAGGTGGTCATCCCTCTGATTAAGTCGCAGAATGCTGAACTGGAGCGACCATCTTATGGTAATCGGATCGACGAGGGCCAACCGAGACGTTGTGTTTTGATAGTCGAGAAGTCGTTGGGTTCCCACTCCGTAAGAACCAGCCCAGTGTCCGGACTCACGAATTTTGGATCCGACGAACTAAAGACTGGGTTCCAACGGTGATCCACAATCGCCGTGGAAGGATTGTCCGAGTGTTATTGACGAACACAGCTGGTCGACTAGTGTGGTGTCCCGCACATTTCTCGGTGATACAGTGGATGCCGTATGGTGAACTACCTCGAGGCAATGGCTATGTTCGAGTCGACTCGGCGAAATATCGCGATTGGCAAATAATCGCCTACGAGACAGCTCTCGATAAGACGCTGCTAGCAAAAGAGCGACGGCTTTATGACGACTGGCTCGCCCAACAACCGCCCTCGTGTGAGAAGAGATTGTATCCGATTCCGACCGGTGGCAAAAGGCCGGCGGTCTCCGTCGAGGAGAATCTCCAGTAGCGGATATTAATGCCGGCATAGTCGAGTCGACTAACGCCGCGGATGTACACCAAGAGTCGACTTGTGCCGACGATGAGAGTGCAGAGTCGACTTGTGATCTCGAAGAATCGACTGGGGTGACCACATCGATCACTACACCCACACATGATCCACAGGCAGAATCAGTCGAGTCAGTGGCAGCTGAGATGCGAGCTCTTCTGCTAACTGCAACGGCGCTGACCGAAGAGATATCAATACCGGTTACACCGCGCTTCGACATCTTGCTAGACGAGATAGAAGTGAGCAACGTTGCGTTGGCAGACGATCCGGAAACCGATCTGGAGCTTCGATTCGCAGCGGCTATGACCATGTGTGAAGACTCGTTAGATGACCAGGATGGCATCGAATTGCCTGCTGCCGAGTTTGAGAAGGCGGCCAACGAGATCGACCTCGAAGATTACGCTCAGGAACTGGCTTTTCTGCCCGACTTGACTGAAGCAGTACTGGCTGAGCTAGATTACACCACCAGTAACGTGGTAAGCTCAGCACACTCAGCGGCAGAAAGTCGCCGAGTGATCGCCACCCTCAAGAAGTATGAACGAATTATGATCGCTAGCGGAAATGCTCTACCTCCACCTGCGTATGGAGTTGTGTGCGACATTGATGTCGAAGGTCATCCGCCGATCAAGCAAAGGGCTCGACGAACTCCGCTTCGCCATCTAAAGAAGTTGTACGAGTTGCTGAAGGGACTGCTCAAGGCTCGACTGATCTCTTTCTCTAACAGTCCTGGGCATCCCCTATCGTGATTGTCCTCAAGAAGAATGGAGTCGACATTCGACTGTGTATCGACTACAAGATGGTCAACGCCATCACTAAAGTGTTGGAATATGCCATGCCATTGGTGGATGACCTCCTCACAGAATTGGAGAGTTACCTGTGGTTTTGCTCTCTCGATGCGGCGAGTGGATTCTGGGCAGTCATGATGACTGAACGAGCCCGCAGCATATCAGCGTTTGTGTGTGCTTTGGGACACTTTGAGTGGCTGCGAATGCCATTTGGCCTCAAGAATGCACCCATGATCTACCAACGCCTGATTGACAACGCGTTGTGGGGTTATGTTAAGCCCCGTGGCGGTTGGGCAGCGTTCGCTGAGCGCGTTCGCCGGGCAGAAGCAGCAGCAGCAGCCCAACGCTCGCGCCACGGTGATGAAGAACTCATCTACGATTACCTCAGTCGACTGGATCCACCAAGTTCGACGCAGATCACCGAGCAATCGCTGAGTCGGACTCAATGCAAGAACTGGTCAATGGCCCGGATGGGGATATGTTCATGAACGGTGAACCCGATGACTCATCGCTGATTCCCGTCTTTGGTCGTCGATCGTTCGTCGACGACATCTGTTTTGGCGGAGAAACGTTCGACGATTGTCTCAATACGTTGGACCGTCTGCTGGCTCGATTTGCAGAATGCCGAATCAGTGTCAGCTTCACGAAGAGCATATTCGTCCAGCCCCGAGTCGACTTCCTGTCCCATGAGGTTTCGTCGAGCGGCATCCGAGCCAACCCAAAAAGATGGCGGCTATCGCCGACATACCATTTCCGAAATGCAAGAAAGGGATGCAAGCCTTCCTTGGGGCACTCAACTACTACAGCCGATTCATCCAGAATATCGCTGTGTATGGTGCCGTGCTGTATCAACTGCAAGATGACGACTATACCTCAGGAGTCAACCTTGACCCCGCACGAGCAGCGTTCGCAACACTTAAGGAGAAGGTGGCCAACGCTCCGATCCTGCGGCACTTTGACCCGACTAAGGAAGTCCACATCATGTTATTTGCGAATGAGTGGGCCTTGAGCAGCACGTTGATGCAGCCTCACGAAGACAAGCTCCATCCAGTACGATTCTGTGGGCGTGTTCTCAAAGAAAATGAAGCAAACTATCACCCAGCCGAGAAAGAAGTGCTGGCGCTGTTGCAAATGTTGAAAATATGCCACACCTTGTTGGCTGGGAAGACGCTACATGTGTATACGCGGTTCTCGACTCTAGAATGGGTATTCCAGTCGAAGTCCCTCTATGGACGAGCAGTCAGCTTCGCCGTACTGCTCTCGCCGTTTCACCTCAAAATCAAGCGGGTGAAGGAACGAGATGTCGACTTTGCTCAACTTTTACAAGCTTCGATCACTCCTCATGTTGGGCTGGGTGACTCGTTGAGCCATATTGCTCCACCATCAAAACATGGGGCAACAGTGCGACTAGACCCCGCGTTGCTTTATGCGCATGTTCCACTCGACTTTGAAGGCTTTGTCATGTCTTTTGATGGGTCGGCTAAAACTGAGAAGAATGGCGGCTATGGGAGTTGTGCTTGGATACTGTGGCGCTTACCTTCTTGGGACATTGAGATCGCTGCGAGCGCGCACCTGTCGTCTACTACTGTTAATGTGGCCGAATACACCGGGATGAATAACGGTGTACAGGCCGCAGTCGATCGAGGGGTCAACGAACTGATAATAATCGGTGACTCCAGGCTTGCGATCCAGCAATCCATGGGGGTGATCGCATGTAAGAAGGATTCGTTGCAGATTGAGCTGGCGCGCCACAAAGAGCTGACTGGAAAACTTAAGTCGGTTCGTTACCTTCACGTGGTACGATATTACAACGCAGCAGCTGACTCTCTGGCTACTGAAGCATTAGAGAGCAAAGCTGGTCGAGTTATACTCAGTGGAGACAGGAAGTCTGAACTGAAACAGCTAAACCGAATTGCGGAAGTCTTGTACGAGAAAGTCAACTCAACTGAAGACCTAGTTGACACAACTACGATCAGTGCGATGACTAGGAATCAGGCACGACAAGTTCGTCGAGTACATTTCGAGAACAATGACCGAGTCGAGTCAACTGAACAGGCTACGAGTCAACCTCTGACGGATACGGACCCTGCAGACGATACCTTTGAGTCAGCGAGGTCCAGAAGTCCACCAAGTCGAGTGGAGGACCAATCCCAAGAAGAAGTAGACGAAAGTCGGGTCCCGACCTCAGCTGATATCGACCCAGTAACGGTACAAGCTGAGAGACGCCGGCGAATCTCCATTGCCCAAGACGAAGAGATGAAATGGGCCGACTTAAAGGCTCTCCTTAGAGACGACCTGGACGGTCTTACTCGTCGCCGGGCGTAGAAAGCTGGCAAAATTGCAGACAACTTTGTGATAAGCGACGATGGGTTGCTATACCGTCTGGGCCAACGACGAAAACGAGTCGACCAAGATCCAGACGACTTGCAACTCCGATTGGTAATACCAACCACCATGATTGACGAAGTTTTGCACAGCTGCCACAATTCCATCGAAGGAGGGCATCAAGGCATTGTGCGAACTTTCCACCGAGTCAAAGCTGATTACTACTAGGTTGGGTTGTACGCCGACACGCTGAAACACGTACAGGCGTGTGAGGACTGCAGTACGAGCAAAAGCCGACCACAGTTGAAAGGATACTCACCTGGGAATGTGGTATCTGACTACCCGTTCCAAATACTGTCGATGGACTTCGTTATACCGCTGCCGAAAACAAAGCGAGGAAACACCGCACTACTTCTCTTCCAAGATCATTTCTCCGGTTGCGTGATAGCAAAAGCGATGAGCGAGACAGGGGCACTGGAAGTGGCGAAAGCCTTCGAAGAATGTGTCTGCCGACAATATGGAGCTCCGTCACTCATCCGGCATGACCGAGATCCACGATTTATGAGTGAAGTATTCCAGGCATTCGCCGACTTCATGAAGTCAAAGTCCCGAGCAACACTCAGCTACCGACCTCAAGCTAATGGACAACAAGAACGGTCCCGTAAAAACGATGATTCAGACGGTCAGAGTTTACGTGGAAGACCCGCTCCAGGCCGACTGGGATGACATTGCAGAAAAGATGGTGCACGCAATCAACAACTCGCGTGATACGACTCGACGAGAAACGCCTTTCTACCTGGTACCTGGATGGGATGCACAGTCAACTCTAAAAGCTATGACCTCAACCATCAGGAGAGATCCAGCCGGCTCGGCTAGCGCCATTCAATGGCGACGTGAGGCGAACCGTCAACGAGAAATCGCGTTACAATTAGCCAAGGAGTACCAACTCACGGAAAAAGCTCGACGAGCCGAAGAGCACAACGACCAATTGGGTCAACGAGAAAGAGGAGCGGTGCCCGACGCACCCGGCCCAACAAATGGGGCAAACTCGCTGTTTAAAGAAGGTGACCAAGTGTGGTTTGTTCATGGAACGAGTGAAGCCTGGCCTAAAGAAGAAGCTAGCCCACCGGTGGCATGGCCCCTTCCGAGTGAAGAAGAAAGTTGAAGAATTCGCTTACGAGTTGGAGCTTCCAGACAAAAGAGGTTACCGCTTCTATCCGGTCGTACATGTGTCTCGACTAAAGAAAATGGTCGATACGGATAGCCGACCTATGGTAAGATTGGTCGACGAGTTGACTGCGACCGATCGATTCGACTTCGACGAGGAACTCCTCCCGGAAGACAGCTGGGAACCCAGTGAAGAAGACCGGGATCGATACGAAGTGGAAGCGATCCTGATGATGACACCCCACTCTCGACTGGAACTAGTCGGGCAAAACGATTGTTCAAAGTCAAGTGGGTGGGCTTCGATGAGCCGACTTGGGAACCAATGTCTAATCTCTCGTGTGGAGGCTTACTGTTTGATTACTTGCGACAGAAGAGACGTGAGAATCGTCTGCAAATGGTGCAGATTGCAGACGAAGATTAAAATACTGTCCACAATGATCGCCACCAAATGAAGATAGCAGGTTTGGTGGAAAGAAATGCTACTGCATCGAACTACATATTACGTAAATTATGAAATCGGAACAGACTAGGAGCTCGACCACTTAAGCTAATAGTCGGGCGACTGGGATCCAGCAGGAACGGGTGACGCAGCAGCTGACAAGGTCACAGCAACGGTGGCCAGCAAACTCATGGTCGACGGGGTGTTAGTCGACTGCTCAGTCGACTGCTCCACAACTGGACCTTGAGTCGACTCAGCTTGGCCGTGCGAGGACTGCTCCATAACAGGACTTCGAGCCGAGTTATCTTGACCGAACGCAGAAGCAGTATCACGAACGGGAGAACCTTGATCCATCATGGTCGCAGTCGGCGAACCACCAACGAGATTCGGCGACCCGCCTTCACTTGGAGTCGGCGGAACGACCCGATCTTCAGGCCCAGACTGAAGTTCGCCGACTTCCGAGCCCTCGCAAATGTTGATCCCAATCCGGTTCTCCCGTAATGGAGCATCCGAAGGATACGTCAAAGGCTCTGACTCATCAACATCCACATCATCCTCCTCAACGTCTTCGACGAGTCGTGGATCAACACCCTTGGGAGCGAAAACCATGAACGCCATGTTGCGTGTCCGAAAGCAAGTGTTGAACGGGTGACGGCTGGGTCAGTCAACCACCATGAACGCCACAGCTCCTCTTGGTCAACTTCCTGGACAGCAGCGTTCCAATCCGCGCTGGATGGAATCCACGGCAAGTTGACCAGATGATATGACGGGACGCTAGGCTCGAAATACCGCTCGACGTCGACAGGAGGAGCCAGTCGACCATTCACAACGTTCAGCATCGCCGAGTAGAGGGACTCGTGATACGGCTTCATCAAAACCAAGAGGTTGTCTCCACGGCGCTTTCGTTTACTTCGGTAACGAGTCCAGATCTCGAACATCTCAACGACCTCAGCTGTGGAAAGAGTCGGGTGCTGAGAAGGGTGAAGACCCATAACCACAGACGACTCGACGAGCGAGTGACCACGGTCGTACAAGGCCACAAAGAACTTCGTAAGTTGATCCAAAGCCGCCGTGGAATTAAGTGCGCCATCACCACGAAGCTTGATCCATACGTCAGCCAATAATTCCATAAGAGCGGCAGGTCGACGACGGATGCTGCGCGAACCCGGGCTGCTTCCAGTACGCTGGGCGAGAAAACATCGGCGTATCCGGGATCAGTCGACGAACCACTTGGCACGGATGATTGGGGGTATACACGTCGATAAAAGCGCGAAGTCCAGCCAGAGAACATGGCATAGCCGGGACGTTCGGCTTCCCGTCGATCAGTTCCATCGGGATCTTCGCCGACTGGTGCTCCACAATCCGCTGCCAGCACCGAGATGACCCGAAATGAAAGAACTTCAAGTGCTTCAGGCGCTCAATGTGAGTCGGCATCCGAGCGTCCCGAGAAGAAGCTCGAATGGCACGGAGACGAAGGTCGGTCATAGTCGTCGAAAGTACGGCCGGCAGGACCAACCCAGTTGACTCAGAAACATTCGCCACCGGAGAGCCAGGACGACTCCGGGTCGACTGACTTGGAGCACTCGGCGGAGGCAAATCACCAGCCTTGCGCGATCGCTTGGTGGGCGGGGCACTCCACTTCATCCGAAGAGCCCGCCCGACTGTTGTGCATGTACTTCCGCTTGTGCTTGGACTTGTGCTTGCGAGCTGACTTCCTCTGCTTGCGAGCGAGCTTGCGTTTCTTTTTGGCCGCACGTCGCTCAGCTCGAGCTTCCTTGGACGAATATGACGCCTTGGGGGACTCGGCGAAGACGACTTGCGGGGTTTCTTGGGAGCACGGTAACTCCACTGCCCAGGTAACGGAGGAAGCAACTCCTCGTCATCTTCATCCGAGTCAGCATAGGCGTCCGAGTCATCTTGCCATCTGACCCGAACAACTGATGATTCAAATCATCGCCGAGCGGCTCATCGTCGACTGGACTTGGATTTGAGTCTTGGCCATCGTCAGAAGAATCGTAGCCAGAAACCAAGTCCATTGGGTGATCCGGAGAACCACGCAGCATATTATCGCCCGACGAATCAGAACACGAATATCTCTTGCCGAGAACTTGGGTGTCAGCGGCCTTCAAATTATCCAGATATTGCGCCGTCATCACCCGAGAATTGGCAGCCGCCATTCGCACCGGTCGACCCGACGGGGAGGTCAATCCAGGGAACCGGATCGTCGGCTGAGTGCCCGACGAATGAGGAGACCCCGAACAGCTCAATAACCGAGAAACCGACGGCACGGACGTCACCGACGACGTTGCCATGGTCGACTCCGCCGATCCACCAAGCGAACGAGAGGCAACAGAAGTCGGCGTCGACTTGCTACTCAAACTGAGAACCAATCGACACGGTGACCGACGAAGCAGTCGACTCAGGCGACGCGGGTTCACACTCGAACGGAGCTTGATCGACTTCCTCTTGACCGTCACTGGACCCAGCCGGAGAATTGTCCACCACGGAAGCAATCGGTGGGACGGTAGCGGATGACAAGTCCAGCCGACGCGCCGATGCTTTCTTGGGCTTGGTCGTTGACTTCGGAGCCGACTTGGACACCTTCTTAGACTTGCGAGTCGATGGAGGAGTTGGACTCAAGTCTTCAGACGAGTCGTTATCCTGGCCTGGAAGCGGAGACACTGATCCCAGCAGAGCCCGAGCCTCCTCGTATCTTTCCGTCGTCGGGAAGAGGACACGAATACGGCTGCTTGGTAGGCCGCACCTTGCGCAAATGCGGGCCGGCAGCCGTCGGTGACTTGGGATTGGAGAGACACCGGAGCCGCTCGGCAGGAGTCAACTGTGTCACCGGGAGTCGACGCAGCTCGCTCAGTGGACGAGTTTGGTTCGCTGGGCCAACTGGGACGCGAGAATAAGTCTGCTGGGATGACTGACTGGGAGCAGCCGGTGAACTTACTGGCCCAGTTGAGCCGGCGACTGAACTAGTCGAGCCAAGCTTGATCCTCAACTCGAACGTCATATCTTGATCCGGCGACACGTTTAAAATCTCTGGATACTTGCGAGCCAAGACCTTGCACAGCTGAGCGTTCAGCTGGAGAGCTTCGAGCGAGAGACCGGGGATGTCCAAACCCGCTGCAGCACCCGCGGCCGCATACGGATCGTCCATCGGAATTGGTCCCTTTCGACGAGCAGCTTGTTCAAGACGATAAATCGTCGCTCGCTGACTCGCGACGATGGACTTGGCCCGCCGAAGAGGGAAGCTGTATCCGTCGGTGTAAGCCTTGGCCGCCACTTGAAGGTTCTCGAAGTTTTTGGCTGATACGCCCTGCAACGTTGCGTAAGCTGCGTCGCAGCGAGCCAACTCGACTTCAAGATCCTTGATGTGCCGGTCCCAGTCGCCGACTTGCTCCTGGACTGCCTCGAGGAGACGCTGATTAGCGTCCAACTTCTTCTGGAGTCCCTCGCCGGCCTTCGATACTTGGGCCTCTGCGAGAGACAAACCCTTGCGAAGCGAAGCCAGTCGACCAGTCCGTCTGGATGCTTCGCGCTGCCACAGATCACGCTCCAGAACATCGGCCTCACGTTGCTTCGTCAAGTCGACGTTCTCCGACGCCAATGTGTCGAGACGACGGGCCAACTTGGAGTTCATGTCTTGGGCGGCTTTCAACTCCATACGCAGAGCAACCACCTGACCGGACTCATCGAGAGTCGGATAGTTGTCGCGGAGCAGATGCAAGAGCTCGTTGGTCGACGTGGCTCTCATGATCGCCTCACGCTGGACGGGATCCGCGATGAGTGGCGGGCCCGACAGACCAAAGGCCAGCAGACGAACCACGGAAGACATTTCGAGTCGACGCAACTCCGCATCCTTCTGGATCAGCGCTTCAAGGGAGGCGAGGCTCACTGGTCGGGCTGGGTTCGACCTAATAACGCCCGAAGTAGCGTCGTCTTGCGAACCCAGCGGACCAGGAGGAGATGCGCGAGAAGACGGCCCAGAACCAAGCCTAGACTCGTGGGAAATTGCCAGATCGATGAACGAATCAGCTCGTCCACCGACAGCCCCAGAAGCACTAGCCTCACTGACCGTCGACCCGGCGGGCATCTCCCCACCTTGAGCAGGGGTCGACGAGCGGCCGTTAGGCGAACTAGCCGAGCCAGAAAACTGTACAAGCACGACGGCGAGTTAGTACGAGTACTGTCACAAGCTGCGGAAGGCCAGGACGCACCTCGGCAGCTCCAGGACTCGGCAAAGGCTCCGACATGCTGCGGAGAGATCCAACTGGCGGGTGTTCGACTTGAGAACGAAGAACAATGGCTACGACACTCACCAACCCGGCTCGCATCATAGCCGGGGTAGTTGTGGTATAGTGAACCCAAGTTTCGGCCCAGACCTCAACTAGGCCATCCTACGTTAGGCAGGAATCAGGAACGACCCAACTGGTGTGGCCACACTTCGCACTTAAGCCGGCCAATGGACGATAGACGACCGGGATGTTGGTAATCTGGCCGTTTAGAGGTACCGTATCGAATTTCTCGATTCCGACAGGCATGTTGAAAAAGGGTACGGGTTAATTGTTTACCTCCAATAACACATGTCTACCTACCATCTGTAATAATCATATGGTTTTGTTCAAAATGTGCAGCAACACGTGAACCAATATCACCATCGGATTCAGGAGAGGGGTTTACCCTGAGAACCCTCTCAACGCGGGGGCAATTCAAATGAAGTCCCACAACGACCACTTCCAACCGCATGTGTGCACGTATGCGCAGGACAGAGGCTTCAATTAGACGGTGTATTGTTCGAGGTGGTTGTCAACTACATCGGTTTCGACCTCACCAATTCGGCTATCTAAGAGATCTAAATCTGCAAGTCGCTCTGCCAGCTTGTCGTACTCCTTCACCTTCTCTTCATCCAGTGGTTGTTCTGCTGTCACACACGAAAATCCGTTCGCAATCGTAGTCGTCGATGTTTCTTCCCATGCTTTCGTAATCCATCCGATGACTTTCTGTCGGTCAGGATGCTGCAGCTTGAACGGGCGATCACCTGCCTCGTCCAGTTGATTTTTCAGATCTTGGACCCAACTACCACGGATCTTCTGCTTCAGCGGCTTGTTCCAACAGACGTCAGCAGGCTGACACACACATGTGTACCCCGCTGGAATCCGCACCAACAGGACATTGAGATCACTCGCGCAAGCCAGGACTTCGTCGGTCCAGTGTGCTGTAAAATCATCCCACAAAAAGAGCACAGGTTTAGTCATATCCGGTCTTCCACCGAACTGGTAGCGTAGGAACGCAACCGAGATCGTCGTGGTCCACCAGCCGGTGCAGTTGCCGTAGATCTGGACACCAAACTCGCTCTGCAACTTCTTGATCTCCTTCCAAAGCCGCTCTCCGAATCCATTCCGCTGCTGAGAGTTAATCTTGGCCGTGGCTGGATTCTTGGATGGCTTCGTCTTCAGCACTAGGAATAGTGTTCGTTTCTCGCCATGTGAATTACCAAGAAGCATGCACGTGAGGCGCTCTTTGTCACGTCCACTCGAGCGGACCCAAACAGTCTTGGTTCCCTTCTTGTCAATGGTTGTCTTCGGAATATACTCGAAGAAGATCGGAGTCTGGTCAGCGTTGTACACGACGTCAAGACCGAGCTCATTCATCTTGGCCAGCACTTCGGCTCGAAAGCGCTCTGCAACTAATGCAGCATCACTTGGACGGACCTGGCCTTGGCGCGTCTTCGCTCGGAAGCTGAGGTTGTGGCGATTCAGAAAGCTCTTCTGCCAGCAGCGGGTCGCTTCAAAGAAGCCTCGAGGGACTCCGCTTTCATCTGCCACTCGTAACGCCCGAAGTTGCAGCATGGTGGACGACACCGGGGCCCCGACGTCTCTGTAGTCGTTGATCCATTGAACGAGATCATGTTCTGCATCTGCACTCAGTGAGGTGCCGAGTCCCGCGGGTCTCGCGCCTCGTCGAGCAGCTCCAGCGACGGTCTGGCAAGCTGATGCAAGTTTCTCCTTGTTCTTCACCCAGATGTGCACGCTCTTCCTCTTTGTTTCCAGCGATGTACCATGCAGGTCAGGAAAAAATGCAGCGAGAGTCTCCTTGATGCCTTCACTTTCGTATGAGGTGACCACTGCGAGCCAAAACTCTATCGTCGCCCACACCCTCTTGTATTTGCGGTGTTTTCGCCCACCTTGTGCTGTCTTTGCCGTTCGCCCTCTTCCCATACTGCAGGTCAGTTGATAAATGAAATGACTAGCATTGGAATGAAATGACTGGCATTGGTGGTGGGAAAATAATGTCGGAAACTACAAATGGTTTGGGCCTTGCCAAAAGGTTGGTTGTGATTGGCTTATATTGTAAGTCGGAAACAACATATTGTCGGAATCGACAAATTCGATACGGTAGTTGACTCAGCCAACCGTCGGCGAGCACCGTCAACCGCCAAGATCTGGTCCGAAGAGTCGGGTTGCCCGTTGAGGGTGGCAAAACGCCCTGGCAAGAGTCTGGTTGCCCGATTAGAGCACCCGCCGACCGTTCAAGCCCAAAACGACTCGGCGAAGAGGCAATCGACTCGACTGGAGAGGCGTCGAGATCTGAAACGATCACATTTCACTTGATATTTGTATAGAGAACTAGGAAACAATGAGAAATAGCTCAACAGAGCTCTAGAAACAATACAGAGCAGAATCTTCCAAGTCCAACACAAGCGTATACTTCCGCTAAGTCCCTGTGCGGGCTGGCTTATGTCTGCCGTCGACACCCGATAGGCATAAGCTTGTAGGGAGTCGACCACTGGTAGCGCCAAGAAGACAAGTCGACCCGGGATAGGGTGAACCTCGCTTTGCGCGCTCAACTAAATCTTGTTCAACTAAGCAAGTCGGTACGCCGGATAGCCCGGGTGCCGTGACACGTCAAGTCGAGCAGCTTTGCTCTCGACGCCCTGTAAAAGCGCTCGCGCGCCGCCCCCACCCATTGGTGGTTGGCACAGGTTTTACCGGGGATAGTTGGCTCGACTATACCTCGACGACCAAATTTGACTGGCTTAGACGACTGGTTTCTGCGCAAACAAGACACTGCTGTCCTGGAAAGGCCGAACCGCTGGGTCAACTCAGCATCGGCTTTGTTCGCCGACTTGTCGGCGATTGTTGTGTGATAATTGAGATCATTACTAACGGATTTCTGTATATTGCAATACCACACTACTGTCCTGGAAGGGCGAAACCGCTGGGGCAACTCTGCGCAGACTTCAACCGCCGACTTATCTCGGCGATTGTTGGGTGTGCTAACTAAGAACCCATATCTGACGGATTTCTGGGTACTGCAATACCACAGAAGACCAGACGACTCGGCGGTGGCAATATGGAATAATCGAACTCGACACGCCGCAGAGTGAAGAATTTGGTTAAATGGGAGTTGCATTTGGGTTGAGATTTTCAGCGAGCCATCGGTCTACCACCTGTCCTATACAACAGAACAGTAGTGTCGAGGACGTAGTCGAGGTTGACGAGATCGAAGTGATCGAGGACGAAGCTGACGAGGTAGTCGAGGTTGACGAAGGCACTTGCGGGGTACGGGGCAAATTGAACTCTGATTGAATCATAACACATGCAAATGCAAGAGCTGACTAAGCTATAGGCGATCTCATCACTCGTTGGTGGCTACATTGTGACTTTGAAGAAGAAACTGCCATGGAACCGCGTCCAGCGTGAAATGGCAGACTTCCAGTAAGCTCCAATACAAATTCCAGTCTGGCACCAATAAACTTTTATTGACGCGCTTCTGTGATTGGTCACAGAAGAACTTCCAGCAATGGCTTCACCCAACTTTTATTGGGGACGACACCTGATTGGTCAGTTGGTTCGAGGCACTCAACACAGGATCTTGATGACGCCACACCTGGTTACCCCACAGCGACTTTTGGCATCAAGATTTCGGCAACCCTCCAGGTCGACAGCTCATGAGCATTTTCACCAAATCTCCACACAAAGATTTCACTTGCAACCAGGATCCACTCCAGGTTGTCGATTGATATTCCACTTCCGGGATCCAAAACCGGGATTCCACAAAGAAACTCCAGATTCCGGGATCCAAGTTATCGCCAACTCAGAACCAATCACTCAGCAACATCTCGAACTCAGAACTTCGATGGACTTCTTCCCTGACTTGCCTGGAAATGACCCATGACCATGGCCGGGACACCTTGAAGTCGGGTTTGACACGCACCGCCCGCTTGGAATCCGAGTGGCAGTCACAGACGTTCGGTTGATGGAATTTTCCGGGAACCTCGTCACACTACGGGGAAGCGATATATAGTTGTCAAACGAAAGGGCTGGGAAAAGGCCATGCTAGAGGAGGTTCAAGCTCTCGAGGAAAACGGCGTGTGGCGCTTAATCAAGCGACCACCAGGCAGCAACGCACTGCACACGAAGTGGGTGTTCAAGACAAAGACCGACTCTCACGCTTTTTCGAGCGGCCGAAGGCTCAATTGGTGGCGTGTGGCAACGAACAGGTCTTTGGGATTGACTACCGGCTCACCTTCGCGGCCATTCGATTTGTCGACCGTGAATGTGATTTTAGCGCTCGCGGCGACCTGGGGCGCGCTGGCGAAGCACGGGGCTTCGCCAACGCCTACGTCAATGCAGACAAGGAAGATCACTTGAAGATACTTCTCCATGTTCCGCAGGCGATGAACGTCGACGAGGACACGCTCAATGCACTAGGCGCTTCGCACAAGAATGATGTCGTACTTGAGCTGCACAAGAGCTTTTACGGCCTCAAGCAGACCGGTCGACTCTGGAGTCAGCTCGTGAACGCTCGGCTGCTGGACGCTGGCTTCAGTCAATGCATCTAGGACATGTGCCTCTACTGATAGGTCGATGACGGCCAACTGGTCGTTGTGGGCGTGTACGTCGACGACCTGCTGGCCACGCGGACCGACGCAGCTGCTATCGACCGTTTTTTCATTCAGCTTGGCAGCCTATCCATCAAGGACCTCGGTACGGTCAGCAAATTCCGCGGGATGCGCGTGGCAATCGATGTCGACGGCATCTACGTGCTGGATCAATCGGAAGCCGTCGGCGAACTGCTACGTGAGCATGGGCTCGAGAACGCCAACTCGACGCGAGCCTCGACCGGGGCGGACTGTTACGATGTGCAACCGAAAGACGGTGCGCTGCTTAGTGTGTGTGGCAAGGACGGTGCTCCGAGTATCCGGACGTTCCAATCTCGTGTCGGCAGTCTGCTTTGGGTGGCGCGCTGCCCGCGGCCGGACGTTCTCCGTGCATAAAGCAACGCGCCAGATCCACCGCACGACCTCAAGCTTGCGGAGCGGGTCGCGCGGTACCTGAAGGGTACGCGTGAGTTCAAGCTACGGCTGACGCCGCCGAAGAGCTACAACGGCGAACTGTAGCTCAAGTCGTACTCGAACGACGACAAGTCAGACAGGAAGTCTCTGACCGGCGGCATCATCCGATTGTACGGGATGCCGGTGAGCTGGACGACGAATAATCTGGGTGGGGTCTCGCTCTCCAGAATGGTGGCGGAGTTTGTCGCCGCCTCAGAGCAAGTGCGCGAGCTACTCGACATTTCAGGGAGATGCTATGCGAGATCGAGAAGCCGCCTGCGCTTCCGATGACCCTTCACGGGGACAATCAAGCAGCGATGAAGCGGGCGAAGCGTCCTCTCTCAAGGCGACGTACATCGATGTGCGCGTGAAGTTCATCTGCGCCTACGCCATGCGTGGTATCGTTGCGGCACAGAAAGTGCGCTCCGGGTTGCAGCTCGCGGACCTCTTGATGAAAACACTTGATGATGCCAAGTTCACTGAGCTGTTCACGATGCTGGGCCTTGAGTAAATTCGGTGGGGTATGGTAAGTCATGTCCGAGGAGGAGTGTTAGAAATGGATATCGCCGTAAGTGCGACTGCGCGTGGAAGGCGCGGGACGACGGTAGGAGCGACGACCGCTGACTTAGCATTTGTATCTACTATACTTTGTGCGACTGGATTTGCGCCGAATTCCGGATCGAGTGGACAAGAGCGAGAAGGAGCTAGAAGCAGGTACGTGCTTGTAGAAAGATAATGACCGATTCCTTTTACCACCGTGCCTTGAACGGTTTCTCTTCAGTTAGCGCTATCGCTTGCGAACACCTACAACGTGAGAGTCTACTCGTCGATTGCCATGTTTCCTTTCATGGAAGCGAATCGCCCATGTTTGGGAATAGTCGAAACAAGTACCTTATTTATTCGCTTAAGTACGTATAAGAGCCGTTTATGTCTACCAAAAGTAAAACAAGTGCTTTCGGCGATTCGTCGGCGATTTCGCTCCGTAGATTCAAACAGCCGGGGTCGGAAAGTTTGAGAAGAACACACAATACCAGAATCACTTGCCTCGATGTCCAGTATGCCAATGTATGTGCCGCTCAGCAGTGGCCTTCTTGCAAACATTCCCGTGCTACGAAAGTCGAGATTAGCAGGAGCTTCGATGTAGCGTTTATTTGCGTCCAGCTCAGACAAACGTCTTGCCTGGCTTGTCGTCGGATCACTGTCTTGCTCCTCCGTTACTAAAGGAGGATCTCATTTGACACAAAGCCGACGACACACACAAGCTCATCTCAACGACACTTCGTTTTGGACACCAATGTCTGCAATGCAGTCGACTGAGTACTATCTGGGCACATAAGTCCTTGGCAAAGTCTCGCAAGCTTTCGCTTGAAGCTCTCCGCTCCACACTGTGGTCTGAGCGCTACTTGAGCAATAAATCGCCTCGCTATTTCTTGCCTATTTTCTGTGTCGATGCGCCGGACGCGACAAACATGGGTCGTCAAGCGTATCCGCTTCCACTGCTGTAATTGCGCGACACACGATTCTTGGCATTTAAAAGATAACAAAATGTAACGAGGGCGGTCGAGAAAATCCATCTTAGACGAAACTCACCTGGAGAGTAACCAAGCCGTGGGTTAAAAACATACTTGGAATTTCATTAAGTCAAAACGCACATTAATTCGCAACGAGACGTGCAACCTCAGTGCGCGAACGTAGATACATCATATGTGCGCAGGGAGGTAGAGGGAAAATTTACTGGTGGGAAGCAATAACCTAAACGCGAAGCATTTATGCGCTATCCAGTCATCTTCATCTCAACCCCTTATCCGCATTTGATATAAACATCGTTTGTAGTTGTGAGCTTCAGGTCAAATATATTAATTTGTGTAGCTTATGGTCTTATCTTCTTTTGTCTTTCTTTCCTAACTTTGTTCTCTGTGTCCCTTTCTCATATGACGACATCTCAACGGTCTCAACGGCGTGACATCATTCCTGACGAGCAACATCTACTCGTTTATCACATTGCGTATACCTCTTCTTTAGCTTGCGTTGTTTCTTGCTGCAGTGGGTATTACTTGGACGCCGCAACTCTCCAGCAATTCACGGAAATATTGTTTTGAAATACGGGCCCTTGATCAAAGATGCACTTGTGTCATCCGTGATTGCTGCTATTTGAACCATTCGTGTGCAAATATCGATCATTATTACTGCTCTCCACTGCTGCAGTCCAAAGAGTCTAGTAGAATCGACAGCAATTTCTGCATACGGCCGCAAAGTTGTTTCTTTGCCATTCCCCCTTTTTCAAAAGTACACAACTCACCGCTGGAATTACCGCGCTGTGTGCTTCCTGATGGCGAAAACTGAAAAACATCGGAAGGCTAAATAAAGGTGGCTTGTACTGGGCAACATCTACGGCGTTAGCGTTGTACGTGCTGGTGGTGCGGTACAAACTGACTCATTGTATGCGTAGGTAGCAGTGAAGGTGCGGTGGTGGCGACCGTGTTGGCACAAGGCTGCGCTCCGCAACGGGCGCGTTGTACTGGCGTTGATGTCGTACGTGGTGATGATGCAGTACTAACTGGTTTATTGTATTCGCAGGTGGCCGTGAAGCTTCGGCGGACGCTGGTTGTGCTGCGCAACAGGTACGGCGTCGGTGTCGTGCGTGGTGGTGGTGGTGGTGCGGTACTAACTGGCTTATTGTATTTGCAGGTGTTAGTGAGCTGCGCGGTGGCAATCGGATCGACGCAAGCGCTCCGACGCACTATCCTCTGAATCCAAAAGAGCATATCCGATTGGAGAGAGCTGTGGCTCGGTATATTTTCGAGCGCAGAATGAAAATTGAAGGACGTGTGCTTGGGAGGTAGTTCTAAACAAATGGAATCAACTGTACTGGCTAGAATCAAGATTAAGTGCAATCTTCGTTTATACCACACACCAGCGGAATCGTCCGAGTTTATCGATAGGGACCATTTACGGTTATCGGATAGCAACATCAACTATATATAAATACACAAAACAATCATAATCCGATTATGCAATCGTACATTAATGCCTGTTTATAACCCCGACCAGATGAGCTAGCCATCGCTGCCGTCAAGGTATATGTCCCAGCGGAATCCACATAATTATGTGATTGACGGCGTACGTGCATATACCCTCTCGATCCGACCCAACGAGAAAAGGTAGGTATTATCAATGCAGTTCGCCTAGAAGGGGTAAAACCCCGATACCGATCCTCCAGCCGCACAGTTCCATAAGCAACGCGGGTGGCCAACGCCATATCTTGTGTGGCCGACAGGACCAGCAGCCGCTTGTCCCCACACGGAGGCAAGCTCTGAACC
Source organism: Phytophthora syringae (assembly GCA_012656105.1). Taxonomy (NCBI): domain Eukaryota; phylum Oomycota; class Peronosporomycetes; order Peronosporales; family Peronosporaceae; genus Phytophthora; species Phytophthora syringae. The sequence continues at coordinate 258,683 of JAAKBD010000310.1, read as the reverse complement.
ACCATATCGGTCCACGCGGCCGTGTTCACTCCCATTAGCCTATAAATTAGTCATAAGTTGTCAATAAACAGGAAGATCCCATCAAAAACAAGCCACACTAACCTTTCGACCCACGTAGCCTCCCTTGCCTGCCATGCAACACAGCCAACATTGGGTCCTCCCAGAACCCAAGGTCGCCCAAGCCTCTTAACCAGTTGGGTCCTGGGGTTGGCACGTTTGCCTCGGTTGGGGTCTGTGGCAACAGGGTTGGCGCTTTTGACTGAGTTGGGGTCTGCGGCAACAGGTCTAGCACGCTTAGCTGGGTTGGGATCTGCGGCAACGGGGCTGGCAACGATACCCCCATCAGACTGCAGTGGGATGCATTTTCGAATCTCGCAGCGAGGGCTTCCGCAGGATCCGCCTGAGGAAGGGCCGGCGCTGATTCGGCCGGTTTGGCTGCGGCAAACCGATAGGCTTCAATTTTATGCCTCTTTACCGACCTGTGCATGCGCTGCGGCAGGTCGTTTGAAATTCGGTACTCGGTCATTGTAGCTTGGTGGAACGCCTCCATGTGGTCGGCCACCGGTCGTATATCGCGGGTTCCCTCCCACCAAGTTGAACCGCAGCGAGGTGTTGCGTGTGATGCAAATGAGGCCGATCGCGTACGATGCTGTCCACTCTCGACCGGGGATCTTTGGTCCTGGCGCGATGCCACGGACGTAGTGCCAATGTTCTGGATCTTTTAGATTGCCTACCAGGGGGAACAAGAGGGAAGGTTCCGCTCTTGACCATCGCCCGGCGCATACTCGACGGGTGGTGCTCCTTGGTCATTTGCTGTGCGTTGCGCCTCTTGACGTTCTCCTCGTCCGCCACTTTGATCAGCATCCCAAAGTCTCCTGCACCTGCTGGAGCGCCTGGAGTCGCTGCTGCAGCGCCTTGTTGCCCTCCGTCAGGCCAGTCGGTCCTGATGTAGAAGTGCGCCGCGCCGCGCCGTGATGTACATGGCCGAACTTGAGTCAAGCTCAATGCACGATTTGGCGTCCTGCATTGGCTCGTTGGAGGTCGTGAACTCCTTGATGGCCGCGGTGACCATTTAGGTCGCCCTTTCGGGTTCACTAAGCTCCTAAAACAGGTATATGGGTGTGTCTGCAGGCAGGAGCGGCGAGGTATCGATGTCGCGCAGCTATTTGTGCCCTCACGTGCCCTGTGGCGGCCAGGATAGCCGGCGATCTGAAGTTGCAATGGCGCATTTAACTCACAATGCCTGTAAGAACCCACCGTTTTCGATACATTTTTACGGTATTTACAAAAGACCGCATCATAAAAACATGTATTAATATTTTTCTATCATTTTAGTATTTTTCCAGAATGCTAAAGTTGTATTCAATGTGGGCCATGGTTTTTTTTTCTCGAAACCGCTTATGTGCAAAGCATATGCGTCATATATGGAATCGGTGCATGCTCACTGCTTCATCAGATTTCGCTAGTGCAACAAACTTGGCCTGAGTGGCACTGGCAGTTGGCTTGAGCAATATGGGTCCTCCTTCCGGCCATTCGATCTCCTTCATTTTATCCACCAGTCTACAGACACGAGCGCGAAAGCCGAGGTATCCGTCCTCTAGGGCAAACTGCATATGTTGTGGGGCTCCGTAGCCCGATCTGCTGGTCCCGAACGCCAACTTTAAGCGTACGGAAACCAGACAGCGGTTCGGGCAATGGAAGGCTAATTGGTCTTCTATGATACAGGAATCGTCATGTTAGCTGTTGCATATTGTCAGTCACACCTAGCTCGGTTGCGTACCGATTAATGCTTAAATAACTCGATGCGCTTCGGTTACGGCGTGTACAACATACTTGAACAGCTTCAGTAGGCGTCACAGGGAGCTAACAGATTGGTTAGAAGATACACTAGCAATGCACTTAATTGATATATTACGGTACTCGGAGGAAGCTGTAGCCTGCCCACTACGTAGTGCGGCTGTAGACGAGAAATAATTACGCCATAATAATGAGCGCATAATCCATGAAGGCACAATATAATGTAACCACTATTTTACTTCTGGGTAGTTGATTAGCTCTTGTTCCTTTAAGGTCTTTTTGTTTTTAGTGTAAACATAATATTACTGGGAATAGCGTTAGGTATGGACAGCTCTCAACGCTTTAATTTCACGGTACTGCGTAACTGTCATCTCGTTCAGCATTCGTGCGACCGGTTTCTGTCAACATTCGTGCAACCGGACTGTCCAGCAGCCGTCAACCACCAGTTGCCACAGCACCATTCTATGAGTAACTGTGAGCATGAAGACAGTAACAAAAACAATGTTATATGGTATTCCTAGCTAAGCCGAAGACGATCTAGTAATAACACAAACAATTTGTGTAAACCTTTTTACATTTTTAATCTTATTAGTTGTTGCTATTCCTTCTTTTGCTTTATTATATTCAATGGATGGAGTAATTGATTTTATAATTGCTTCAATTCTAGATCTCGCGCCGAGAGGGGACGGCACTTCTGAACGGACCAACCACAAAAATGCGCACCTTACAAAATTGGCCTGATATCAGGCAAATGTATCCCAATCACTAAACACTTATATAGACAGGTTGGTCAGCGCCAACGGTGCTGTGGTAGCAGCTCCAAGGCTGCTAGCATTACTACATCATGTGCTATACGATAATGATGCCATCCTACCTCGTCTGGCATATCAATGATGGGACTAGAGTCGTGATTTATAGCACCGGTACAATCTATTTAACTAAACTCGCATCATTAAATAGAGTGTGGGTAGGGCAAGATGGCAGTCTAATTTGCTCGCAGAATTGGATTCAATTTATCCCTTTGATCTTGATCTGTGAATAAACCCTGCAACCTTTTAGCTTGAAGCTTCGTCCATATACTTCCTTAGCCATGCTCTACATGAAGCGAAGTTAAAGCAACATATCAAGTCGTGTCATTAAGTTGGTGCTGTGCGTTCCGAAAATGAACATATTTGTCACATCTCGTGGCGAGAACCAGTGTTAAAGTCAGAGGTAGTCACTGATACTGGAGTTATGAATATTTAGATATCTAAGAATTTTCTGATGAACTTAGCTAAGGAGGGTGCAACAGCGAACGCTAAAATGCACATGTATGTGCTGTTGAGATGCAGTTGCTAGTTATACTGGCTATCTACTTGTAACGAGCTCGTTTTAACGCAGACAACCGCATCGTGTGGCTGCAGCAACTCCCCATAGCTTTAGATGCACTACCAAAAAACAACATTAATATGCATTGTGTAGATTTCGTTTCCGGATGTACCGATAAAGGCGCGATGGCGACGGTCATCGCGCTTGGACCTTCGGCGGGGCTGCTGCAAGCTGCGAGCGAATCTGCTTGATCGCCCACCGGCGGAAGTCTCACTCACGGATCGGACCAGGCACCAGTGGAAACAGACCACCCAGCGCGTGCGCTGAGGTAATGTACGCGAAAATTGCACGACGTACGTATCTTGGTTTCTCTTTGTTGCGGTACTAGTATCTACCTACTAACTATCAATTATATTTGTGCAGGCAAGGAAATTCGTGAACAGCGCGTGCTGCAGGCCAAGTATACGCGCAGCTGCAACCGTCGCAAGTAACCGAAGGCTACCGTCAAGGACGCCAAGGCTGCTGGCAAGAACGCCAGGGTACCGACAACTCGGACACGGACTAACTGTCCCTGATTTTATGTCGAGTCGCCAATCAGAGAAGAACAAGAAAGCTGCAGGAAGGAGCTTGGGCGTTCATTGACCAAGAGATTCTTCTAGTGATCTTGTAGCACTTTGCAGGTCTGGACGACATTAGCTCAAACAACTCGCGAACCAGTCGGTGGTTTCCAAGTGGAATTAGATTGTGATTCATAGTTTTAATGTTGCTGTAGGGGAAAGCTTCTTAAGCAGTAAAACCCCTCGTATACTGTTATTGACTACAGCAGCCGCAACCACCCAGGACACTGCACTCAAGCAGGAGACAATCCTGGAATCTTTCAGGTATTCACTTATAAGTCTCTTCATATCTCTGTAGACTTGTTCATCAGCCACCACTCATGACTACCTTACTCATACGAGCAACCGACCCGACACCCGATCACACTCGGTTTCTCTTACTCCCACTTCACTAAGGTTGCGAGTTTTACATGCACTCACATGTTAGTCAGTATCACAATCCCAATAGCCAGAGCAAAAACAAACATAGTCTTCATGATCCCCAAACCAATACGACCGAAGCATTCGTCTTCTGTGACAACGGAGTTTTCGATCTAATTGTGGTATTGTAGTACACATATATTCGTCAGATATGGGTTCTTAACAAGCACACACAACAATCGCCACGTTAAGTCGGCTTTTGTAGCCTGCGCTGAGTGGCCCCAGCGGTTCGGCCCTTCCGGGACAGTAGTGCGTCCCACTTCGCTCAGACCAGGCAACCAAGCCAGTAATTCACTAGAGGTCAGCTGAGCTGACTGACCTCCTGTCTTCTCCTTACGAAGCCTGTGTCCGCCTCCAAAGGGTGGGCGACGGCGCGCGAGCGCTTTACAGGTCGCCGAGTACAAATGTAACTCGGCTGGACGAACGACACCCGGGCTGTATGGCGTGTCGACCCGCTGAGTTGGCGGGGTTTAGTTGGTCGCTACGAAGCGAAAGGGCACAAAGCGGAATACTCTTCCCGGGCCGACTTAATCTCTTGGCGCTACCACGGTCAACTCCTACAAGCGATGCCTCTCGGAGTTGACGGCAGGCATAATCCAACCCACGCAGGGACTTACCGAAAAATTGTACGCGGTTCTTGGACTTAGAAAATTCTGCTCTGTTTATTTGTTATGTCTACTTGGGCTGTATGCCCATTTCTAAGAAGTCCTATACAAATATCTACTGAAATGAAGTGGTTTCAGATCTCGGCGAGCCGTTAGCCGAGTTCTTCGACCCTCTAGCCGAGCTCCAATTGAGTTCGGCGACCCTTCAGCCGAGTTCCGATCGAGCAACCGACTCTTCCGCTGGCTCTAAATAAGCAACCCGGCTTGGATCTGAAACTCCGCGTCGGTTCAGTTGAGTCGAGTCAGCTTTTTCCAATAAACCCGAGCCGAACCCGGCTGTTAGCTGAGTTAGATCTCCCTTGGCTCTAGCTTAGTCAAGTCGGTTCCTGGCTTTAGTCGAGTCGCGTCGGATCCGACTCAGGTTGAAGTGAGTCAGCTTTTCTTCCCGCTAAGTCGACTCGTCTTGACGCCTAGCTGAGTTGGGTCAGCCTCTGGTACTAGCCGAGTCTGGTCGGTTCTAGTCACAGCCGAGTACAGTTAGCGGACTTCAGCTGAGTCCATCACCGTCATTCCGGAGTCTTGATTACTGCGTTGGTCCATGGGTACCGTGATAATCCCTTTCACGGACGAGTTGGGTGTCGTCAAACAAATTTTGAATCGGACTACACCACATAATCATGAAATAGATGGATTTAGCAACGCATCATGAGGCATACGGTCGTCTGATGCCGAAAGTACAGCTAAAGAGGCACATCAGGATACTGTGGCGTCAAGAATCTTTGTTCGCTTACTACAATATATTCCATAACACCTATACAGTATTGCACTTGCATTAGCGTTCTTCGAATTCTCATTAGCCGGATGGTGTCTCCAACATCTGCAATCGAAGACGTCCAGCGCATCCTGGTATCGCATTACCGAAGACGTATCTAAAACGCGTAGAGGTACTGTTGTAAGGTGACCCACTTCCGCTGTCATGTGTATTCATACTAATTGAAATCCTTGAAAATATCAAGCAATATATTGCAGGATTCTCGATGCTGCATCCACCCATGATTGTTCGCGAACAACAGCGGATGCTGGTCATTTGTACATCATGTGGTACCTCCTACACTACAGCCGTCGACATCGGTGTCATTACTGTGGTCATCGAGCATGTCAGCAACCGATCAACTCATGCACGTCCTGCAGCACCAGCAACACACAAATGGCTGAAGCAACCGAACGCTCGAACAATGCGCAATCGCGACGTCTCGCCAAACGCCGCGATCCTCCGATCTACCAGGGCAAGGTCAATGAAAACATTGAGCTGCGGCTTTTCGCTACCGAAGAGTTGTATGGCATCCGATCGGACCCACAAGATACAAGCTACGTTTCTATTGTGGCAACCAACCGTGTCCCATCTGCTATGAACTAGCCCTGCAACGCGCACGGACTACCACGCACATGCAGCCGGTTCAAGACCAAGTTGCGCAAACGTTTTCGTCCCTAAGATTTCGAGTACGACTTATGACAGCGCATGTGCAAAGTTGCATCAGGGTGGATCCTCCGCTGGTTATGTGTCCGAAATTGTAGAATCTACTCATTCAGTGTTCGGAGTCTGTCATGCCCTTCGAGCAGCGTTTCCACTTCAACAAGTTTATGCATCGACACGGTGATATTTATCAACGAGAAGAGCCCCACTACACTGGAAGAAGTCATCGACTGGGGCAACCAGTACGAGAATCCCCATTTGGCCACTTCAAGCGAATCAGATGTGGATCGCAACTGGACCAAGATATCCACGTATCCCCGCCACGGTGCAAGTAGGTTGGCCTCAGAAAAGGTGGTATCTTCTGAAAAGGGGTCGAGTAACAAATGCAAGACCGTTAGACAGTGTACTGGTATTTTACTTGTATAGTACCGGTACTACCTTATACGGTATATGTACATTGCTAGCCCGGGACGGTAGTCACGAGGGTGGTCACAGTTCGTTAAGAATCGCTAATAAATTCGTATTAAAATTTTGTTATTAACGAACTGTGTATTTTTATAATATATATTGTTATTGTTTTTACCAATAATGACATTAAAAAATGAGATATTGACCATTCAACGTTCACCAATCTTTATGCAGACCTCACATGCAACTGAAACGCTCCGCCTTCGAGCATGACGGTAAAATGTAAAACAAATACCGCGGTCTTGCGTCCATCCATCCGCCGCCACCCCAACTTCATTGCCGACTGCTCATACAGAACCCCAGCTAGCACCACGTACAACACCAACACGGGTACAGCGTACCTGATGCGGATGGCAGGCTTGCGTCTCACCATCCGCCACCGCCGTAACGTCACTGATACAATAACCCAGCACATAAAATAAGGTAAGTCTCTGGTGAATATGTGCGCCAACAAAGTGGCATTGCTGACCTGCGTCTCATGGGAGCAAATCGGGGAATGAGACGGGTTGGCATCCGGGCGGCATGGGGGAGGGGGCTTAAAGCAGCAAAGCAGGCCTAACTCGTGTGGGCCACACGAGTTGGGTGCCCCTCCTCCACATTACTGTTGAATCCCGCGCGCCCCACACAAGTGGCAGGGAGCGAAATATTCAATGCTGTCCTAAATCTTGTGCCCCACACGACTGTAGGACACGTAAATAACCAAAGCAGGCCTAACTCGTGTGGAGCGCACGAGTGGCGTACCCCCGCCCCTCCCATCCCCATTAGCGTTGAATTTACGTAAAACTTACGTACAATTATCAGTACGTTTTTACCGATAATGTAGCTATCTTACTTTTACCCCAGAACACGAATTCTATACACAGTTCTTAGCGAACTGTGAATTACAGTACATTATCGAATCTCTACTTCCGTCTTTTACATTACAGCTGTGATTAAGCGCGCTATACGTTTGGAAGAGTTTGCCGCAACACATTTACAGGCAGCTGCGCCAGCTATTGTAGGCAACATTTAACAATGTGCCAGGAATTATAACATCCGACGCAAATGGCCGTACCAAAATATTTTTGGTCGACAAGACCGCTCAATAGCTCTATGAATAGCTTAGTGTGCCTGCAATGTAAATTACTTGGGGTGTGGAAGCCTGCATACCTGGCAGTCGAAAAACAAATGGAGACGAAGCACGAGTACACCCCCGATGATAAGTGTGATTGTGATCCCTGCAAGGTTTTCGAAGCCCTGAAAGTCGATGGTCTGTTCAAGGGCACGCGGACAAGAGAATTAGTTGGCACATGCCTGGACTGCCACGCCAGCATTGTTGATGCAGTGATGAAGGTTTAGTGCGAGTCCTCCGGCACCAACTTTGAGGTCAGTTTTAAGAATGTATTTTATACCTGAAACACATATGTTAACCCTGAAATTTAATATTTGTACAAAGGCTGGCGAAAGTAACATAGGTCGTGAACGTGATGTGATTATAAGCTCTCGAAAATCGAGCCCGTCATTCGGCTCTTCATAGAAAGCGAGAACAAGGCTGCGCGTCCAACCACGGCCGTTCGTATTAGTAACCATCTGTGGGACAAGACTCAAACATCACTTTCAGAGCGTACAATGCAGCGGTTTTTCGGGGAATTGAATTTTAACTACATCAAAAGTGAAGCCCGGCACATTTACGCCGAATCCGACGCAAATATTACTTTTAGTACGTTAAGAATCTGAGCAAGAAAGAGGACAACAGAGTCGGCGCAGCGGTGGACCGCCCCGAGGTATACCTGGACGAAGCATTCTGCAATGGCGTGTCCAAGACATTGTTGATATCGGAGAAGTTTGCTACGGACAATCTGGCAAAGGCTACCGGTAAGATTTTTTTCTATTTACTGTTATGCAAAAACTGTCATATTATTATGTTGCAGTGCATGTATTATAGTTTCTGGTATAGTAAACAGTTGATGTCGTGTTACTTCTGCTAAGACGTCCAAGGGGTCCATAAAGGTGTTGAATTCGTCATTAAAGCGCAAAAATTCGACCCTGACGACTACCATCGAATTTTTTGCGCAGATGTTTGAGCGTTGGTTTTAGGAACTTTGTAAGAAGCTAACGGATAAGTATGGGCTCTGTAACATACACATGAACGGATCGGGCTACCACAAGCGCCAGCTAAACGCAAAATCCAACCACTCGGTCAACCCGAGCCGGTTGGAGGAGCATTTGGACACTTTCGGTAAGTTTGTATACTTCTTTTGGTTTTGTTTACAAATGTTGAACTAAATATCTATTTTGAAGCGCCTTATGTGTACAACAGAGCTGTCAACAGAGACGTTCTGTTGCGTCTGGCAAGCTTTTTGGGCGGACACCGATATATGCAGCAAACACAATTGCAAGTACGACCATCGTCCGTACTACACGCCCCCATATCACCCAACCCTCCAGCCAATTGAGTTATTTTGGCGGCTTATAAAACCAGAATCGCCATGGATCCGCCCAAAAACGGAAAAATGCTGTAACCAAAGTGCTGGAGCAGCTTTACGCTGTTAGCCGGCTGAATGGCTGTCGAGTTTTCGGCATGTACAATAGATTGAAGACGACTATTTCGAAGCTGTCGATAACACGATTTTTTTAATATAATCATTTATGTGACATACACCAAGTTAAAGGGGATTGGCTAAAGACGACAACACGCTGTCTTTTTTTTCTATGCATATGATCGAGGCTCTAAACCAATCGGATATCTCTATTTTGTTCAACCCGATCCCCTAAACTTGTGCAACCGGTCAAATAAATTATGAGGTTCAATTTCAGTCAATTCGAAGCCGTTTTGAAGCTATAGCTGCTAACTCCAAACCCAGCGCCTATATCTAAATGTCCTGCTGGGTCGCCTGGGGGAGTGTTTACCTGGAGATCGTGTCCGCGTTGGACAACGAGCTGACTGGGGGGCGGGGGGCGAGTGGACGAGCATATGACCGATCAGAGGGCCGCACAGCTGGAGGCCTCGCTGGCAGGAATGGACCTGGACGTGTCGGAGATGCAGCAGCAGGAGTTCATGACCCGCGGATCTCTGTGATCGGCCCTATCTGCAAGGCTGGCTACGTGCACAAGGTGGCGGGACACTCGCCGTTCACCGCGTGCGACTGCCACTTCTACGTCAAGTGCGCGTTCCACAGCGTGCTCGAGGACTGCCAGTACAAGGTCGTCAACGCCTTCATGGCACACCGGTGAGAGAAAGCTGCCTGACGTGCCCCTATGTACAAGATTCTAACTGGCCTGATGTGCTTTTGTCTTCAGTGACTTGTGCTCCGCCTACCCGACGTCCGAGAGTCATACCCTCGCCGATGGCGCGGACATCCTCTGCATCAAGTGCGCTCACTGCGGCTGCCACCACGCGCTACGCTGAGCTACTAGACTGACCTTCCATATTTCATCACATGTTCCGTTTTTCTGCACTATTGGGGAGGCGCGACGATCGACACTGCGGCCGCACAATGTGGGGCATCGGACTGGCGCTGGCGGCCGGCTGCGTCGCCTTCAACGGACTGGGCTGCCAGGTGCAGGAGGCCTACCGGAAGGCTCGGCACCGCGACGCTGTTCCAAACGGTACCGGCCGCCGCCGCGTCCTTCATTGCCTTCTCGGGCTTCAACTTCGACATGGACGCGCCTGAGTTCCGAGCTTCTACCTCTGGAACCTCACAAATGCGGGCGATCTACTTGCTGACTACGGAGTGCAGCCGCGGCGGCAAGAGGTCGGGTCGTACGCCAACGAAAAGCGAAGGGCAAGCGGAACGTCACCTTCCACGCGATCCACGACGACGCGTACGACGTGGCCAGCTATGGCGCGGTGAGCCACCAAGTGGCCTCCACGTACCACTTCGACAGCAAGCGTTCGAACGGATCCGCGAGTGTGCAGGTCGTGACGGCCAAAGCTTTGTACCACCGCCACCTGACCAAACTTCATGCCCCGACCGGCCAATCCGAGCGGTTCCTCGCGCCCACGCCCACATCCACTGCTACACGCGAGATCTGCAGAGCGACATTCTAGATGCGAACAAGGTGCGAGCGCTCCGTGCCTTATTGCCGGAGATGGTGTCCAGCGTCAAGCGCGAAAAGGCCTGACTGCGGTGGTCAACCGGCTGCGACGTCGAGTCGGAGACGCCAATCTACCGGACGCTCGCGTTTGCATGCTTACTGTCGCGCGAACGGAGCAGAGCCACTAGTGCTGCGCGACTCCATCGATACCAGGCGGACACTCCCGACGCTGCTGAGTGACCAGTTCACGCTCACGCTACGAGAGGACGTGCCTCGAGTGCTGAACAATTTTAGAACCGGTTGCTTGTGGAAGCTGTGCCGGTGTTCAAGGCCGGCAGCTCGAATCCCATCTGACCTATTTCGTGCCGAGGACGCTGGGTACGCTTGGCTGCACGTGCAAACGCGTTATCCAGTGCATCTTGAAGAGGATGAGCACTTCGAGCGTAATCAATCAAGCTGTCTCTCATTCAATTCGTAGCACACAACAATTGTTGCTATTCTGCAGCTGTACTTGGATATGGCAGCTCCTGAAACGTCCGAATCCGCTCTGGGTCGTGGCGACCACCTGAGCCTGCGATAGTCTAGCCGCGCCAGCATACTTCCTTCTTCAACAAACACGACTTCTTCACACTCAACTTGAAGCCGAAAGTGAGAATGAAGCAAAGGTCCGCCAACATCACCACCACAGCACTCACCGCATAACACAAGTCGTGTTTATCCTAGCGGGGCAAATATTTTGTAAAACGCATAAGCGTTTCACTAATGCGATCCGCCATCACCACTACAACGGATCCCAAGCACATCTGTATAAAGTATTCGTCGATAACCATGGTACCAATATTCCTCTACCAACACCTGTATTAGTTTATACAGCTACTTCAAAGTCTCGCTCAAAAGCGCAAGATACACTTAGAATCCGGCACTCATTCGTACAAACCATAACTAACACAAGCAAGTAGCTATTCTCGAATCTACAGATTATACATGCCGCTGTCGTAAGCAGGAGCCTCTAAAACATTTCAGCATTGCGACCCGTCATCACCACGGTAACGACTCACCAACGTTAAACTACTTCATAGAAAAAGTATCACCATGACAATCACTATCCGCCAGCACACTCATCAACGTGCACAACTGCAGCACACGCACGTTCCCGATTGAAACATCTACCATCAGCCTTTTATTGGTAGAGCAGGTTTCGTAAACTAAAACAAAGTAGCAGCTCTTCCTTGCACAACCAAAACCAGTTCCAGCTCATGCCTGCCAGGCACCGATGCCACCTCCACCAGTAATGTCCTTGGCCAACACCACTCCAAGCACAGCAACACCACCGGCAACGTCCTTGTCCCGCACCAGTCCAGACACCGGCAACACCTTCACCAGCAACGTCCTTGGCCAGCACCGCTTCGGGCACCGGTAACACCTTCATCAGCAACGCCAGTACCTCTCTAGGCACCCGCAATGATCTTGGCCAGCACCACTCCAGGCACGATGCCAAATAAGCCGACGCCTAACGAGCTCGAGCAGTCGGCCGGCGTAAATACACGTATCGAGCTTTTTTAGAATGTATCAGCGATAAGAGGTTTCGCGACTAATTAGGACACTTACAAGGGGTCTTAACGGCGACTTCAAGGCACCGGAACGACCTGAAAAGTCTCGAATTTCCGCCTATTCGGATGTCCACACAATACCACTCGATTCTTCTATATAATATGAACACCCCTTGTTTAAATGGAATCGAGGCCTTATCGTCCACCTAACAGCGGCCAAAATTATGAACCGACGTAGTAACTAAAAAATTGGTCAACACAGGTTTTACGTTTACGTTTTTGGCCCCCAGGCGCCGAGATTCTAAACCGTAAACCTAACTCATTCCAGAAATGGATACTACCACTCCCATAAAAACTAAATGGTGGAGTAAATAAGAGAGCGTAAATACGAGTAGATTATAGGGGGCTACGTTAATAATATATTCATATTAATTTGTAATTGATTTTTATTTGTTGAAAATAGCCAATGTAAAATAAATGTTAATGTAGTTATTACACTGCGCGGGAAAAAATGTCGCGGGAGATGATGTACCAATGGGCCATGGTATGCGATATATGATAGTTGTAACGGGGTACCCCTGGTTACATGAAGAGTGACAGGTGTCACTCTTTTGGTCCGATGGTACATGGTACCTATGGCTCTGTGAGCCATTCATTGGATATTCATTAGCTTTCAATCATATTTCACTTGGAGTTTTTAGGATACAAATACATTCAGTCTTTAAACTACCTTCTAAGCGTTAGGTCCCCTTAGACCGGGAACTGTGGACGTGTGTCCACTGAGAGTCCCGTCTCTACTTCCTCTGTGCAAGGTGCTCGTTGTGCCCCGTCACAATAGTGCTCTTCTCCAGGTCCACCACCACCTACGAACCCTTGAACGCTTCCACCCAAGTCACGACTGCCCTCATCCCAAACACACATGGTGACATATTAGCGGAAAGGTTAGGTTTTCATCGAACGATGTACTGCAGCATATATTTCAGCTCGTTTCCCAACGGACTTTTGCATGAAGCCCAGGCATGCGATGGGCGAAGATCGCCAAAGCTGCTGGGGTATCTGGCACAATGCTTTCAAGAACCTCACCCGAGTAATTCATTTTCCCATGCACAATAAGCGCGATTGACTCCATAACTCACTCTCAAAATGTCACTCTACCTCTGGCGACGTCGGGGGTGCTTTGTGGGAAACTATCGCAGACTAGTCTTGTCCTGCGTGTTGTCCGGGATCGATATCTCATGGTTCCGTTTGACTAACAGTTTGCTCGTTCGTACCGAGGATAATTCACGTGATTGCATCCGTTCCTAATATCATACATTTAATCTCGATTTTGAACAGGATATGAACCTTCTGTACCATCTTCTTTCCAATTTTCGAGACAAGTCACTAGACTTGAAGGCAAGTCGCCCAACCTCGGTAGAGAACCTGTGGCACGAAGTGATTTTGGATTTTCCGACGACACCCGTCGCATATCTACTCCGCATTTTGGATGTGCTTATATTGGATATTATAGAAACTATAGCTCGGCTGTACCCGTGCGACGTGAAAACGAAGGTGATTTGTGGAGCGATTCTACCTGAATGCAGATTGGGTCAACTAGCTGGATATTGCGCAACGTGGAGTGCACATTTAGGATTGTAACATGGATTCTGTTCAGCCGCGGACCTTCACTTACAGTGAGTACCTAAAGGCTGGCGGAAAGTTCTCTGGATTTATTCCAGAGTTTCTCCAGGGTTGCGTCTCCTACCCAAACTTACTTCGATACTTAATACGCGATGGCAGCCTAAAATTGTTTCGGATACATGTATTGCACCTTTGGAACCCAAAATAACTGTAAGAATCGATTGGCATGATATGTCAGAACGACTTTCCTAGTGCGATCCACTCCATAAATAAATCGGCGGGTTATCTCTATTGAAATGATTAGTCCTATAAATTATTAAGAGCTAGATAGGGAACCTCCAACTGTAAACGAGTTGTACGTTTGAGAAACACGCTCGCGGTAGAGCGAGGCGCGAACCGTCGAGTAAACCAAATTGTGTCCATGAAACCCACCATTGCCATCACGAGGGTCGCCATAAGCGCTTGGATAAGAAGTACAGCTGCGTCGAGCCCTTGAACGCGCTTCTTCCTGAACGTGATCCCAGGCCACTTGCGTAGTGACGCCAGGCCTCTGTAAGATCTCGTCCATGTTGCGCTCCGCGTCAATGTACGCGAACACGTCCTCCAGGGCGCGCGTTCGTTGCTCAACCCAGCACCGATCACCTTGAGCATCCACGACGCAGGGTTCTGCTTGGGGACATCGCTTGACCGACTCGAGATAGTTGAGGAGGGTGCGGCATCGGTCCCCAGGTAGCCCATGAACACCGCTTGGTTGGCGCGCTCCAAAACGTCCTAGGGAGGCGGGTGAATCGTGCAATAGGATGGTGTAACAGCTGTCGGCCACCTTTCTCACGCTGGCCATGACTAACTTGGCCGAGTGGGGCCCACTTTGGGCGTCCAAGACGTTGGTCGGCGGTTCGCGGGTGTGTCTTCCATCGCGACGACACGGGGAAGAGGTCTACCGCTGAATTGGTAGCAGCGCCCGGTGAGGTGCATTGAGCCCATCAAATGGAACAAAATATTCAAGGTTTCGTGACTTGTATTGGAGAGATAAAGCAAGTACCGCTAAAGGTTCGTGATCTTGTTCCAATTGCAGACCTTATGCTTCCTTATGCTTGATACTGACGTTCGATCTGTTTTCAAGGCATCCGGAAATGCGTTCTTGATCGCCACCCCTCGCATGGTCGTCATTCGGACACATTTCTAGACCGCTTCTTCTTCTTCTGCTGTATATCGTTTGCGCTTTCCCTGGTTGTACAAAACAAAGAGATTTCATTTTTTTAGGCTGATAATTGAAGTTGCTTACCATCGCGCCCTTTCTAATGTTGGGTGAAGCAGCAGTTTTTCCAGTTCGGCTGACGTTCCTTGACAAAGCCAAACTCTCGGTGTGTGCGGTCACGGCGAGGACATCACTGCAAATTGATACGGTCCGAGACAGTTGCGCCCAATTACCTGGTGACAGCATCGCAAAACTCTCGAGTTGAGTGCGGGAAAGGCTGCTAAAACTGCAACAACAGGATAAACACTGGTACAGACAATGCGTCATAAACGGACTTATCTAGGCGAATTCATACGAAAAGTTCGCTCTAGCTTAGTCTTGCGAACTGTGACCGTCTCGATATGTGCAATTGTACGCCTCATATCCTGTTGGAACGCCACCCACGGAAGTTTATGACTCCCAGTTGCTCCCCACCTATTTATCGTAATCATTAGTATAGCCACAAACTTAGACAATAGAAATAATAGGAACATTTTTATTGCTTTGGGAGAAAACGCCCCTGAAGCCGTCGAGAAATTTGGCAAGCGAGGACTTTAACTTTCCCCTACCAGCGTGCAGGACTTGAGTGTATTTCCAGTGAATCTCTTTCATTTCGCCTTCCCAAGTAAACAAATTTGTCGGCAAACGGGTCACGATGTTTTTGCCGTAGCCCACGCGATGTAATTTTACAGCGGGGGCGCTTCGGAAGCGGTCGCGTTCCTAAACAGCGAGCGTGTGAACAATTGGTGTGTAGAAAATTACGAGCTCCTGTGAACAGTGCTAAGCTCGGGCGATGTTAGCGCTTCAAGCGTCGATGTAGCAATCAAGCGTGTTGCGCTTAAGGAATTGCGAATTTCTCGCGATGCTAAACGAGTGGCCGCGGGGATAGAGATCCAGCTGAATGATGAACAGCAGGAGGCATATGATGCGACTAACAGTTGAAACTTGCGAGTGTCTTAGGGCCCACAGCTATCAACGAGAAGAAATTCACTCCATGGCGCACGGAAAATAAAGCACTTGGTCTCATCTGGAACACGTCGAAGATTCCGTCGCAATCCCTGACGAGAAGCTTGACAAGGCAACCTTCAGAGTCGACCAAATCCTCGCATCAGGTCGGGCGACCAAACGCGACCTCAACAAACTACTGGGTGTGTTCCGTCACGTAACGACGTGTTTCCTGTCTGCACGCGCATTCTACCAGCGGACCCACTTGGTGTCATCGTCGCTGCCACCTTTGGTAGCATGCACGTAATTAGGAATTTCAATGATGCGCAATGCAATTGGAGTATCATCGAGAAGGAGGCGTACCCGATAATTTGTGCTTGTGACAAACTGAGCTGCTTGTTTTTGTGGTCTGGAGGATTCTAGTATTGCTGCGATCATAGGAATTTGATGTATGTATTCGCATCTCGGCAAGAAGTCAACAAGTATATTCGGGGAAAGCTGCTATGGTGGGCATTGAAGCTGATGGAGTACAAGTATGAACTCGAACATATTAATGGAACTTCGAATTTGTGGAGCGATGATATCGTTCCGCAGCACTTCTTTGTGTGGTTGCCAGCCCTTCGTATTATGATATCGCGTTGGGCTGGCAACCACACGCAAGAAGTGCATCTACGCCAGATGACACAACGTGTACGAGAATCACCATCAACGACAGCCAAATCAGCACCACCAAAGAAGCGGACGCGTCGCAAGAGAAAGCGAGCAGTCGTTGCACCACCCCAACCAGCACAGAGTCAGCCACGACGCCCACTAATTCGCCTATTGTACTTTGGGTGGCCTGATCGAGCAGCCATTCTAGCATCACAGGATGCGCACCAATGAATTCGACCGGCCAAAACAACGAGAGAGGAGGACGAAGGATGGTTCATTGACGGAAAGCTATGGATACCTGATCAGGATTAAAGTTTGGTCCAGCGAATTTTGGTTATCGCACGTTGTAGACGTCAAGGACATAGAAGCCATGATCGAGTCGATACGGAGATTTGTTTACATAGTCCGCCTTCAAGCGCGGGCACCATGTCAAAGGAACTATACCGGACGGAAGGACGGAACGGTGCTCTCCACTGGGATGTTTATCTCTCAATGATAGTTTTGCGGGGATCGATACCTGTTAGTACTCAAAGATGAAGCGATCCATTTTTGTGAACTCATACCATGCTCCAATTCAACCAGTACAGTAGCCGCTGAGGTCATCCTCGCATAGAATAGTCGCTATGGTATCCCGCCGGTGTGGGGGTCGCATTTCAATAATGAAGAGGTGAAAGAAGTGTGCCACCGTTTGAGGACACGAGTTCACGGTAGCCTACAACCCGTGGATCAACAGCAGCAGTGAACGAGCCAACCGCGACATCGTTCAGGTGCTGCGAGCAATGTGTCTGGAAAACAGAGTTGACATTATTGAAGTATTATAAATCTACGAAGCCACGATGCGATCGAGGCTGACTAATGGCGAGAATGACTAGGCTGCTGGTGGAGACGGTGATGAAAATATTGAGTGTATCTAGCTTAGATATATACACTGTGATAGCAGGATCTATTCCGTTGTGTATTTGACCTACAGCTTGCTAACAAAGGCGTTGAACTTGTTCATTCAATCAATAAAATCAATAAAAACGGAAGCATTGATCATATTGAGAACGCTAAAAATGTATTATCCTATTGAATCAGCAGAATAGCCGGGAAGACGACATGAGAACGGTTTACAAGGTGTCATTTTCGAACTTGGCATCTGGGTAGATAGTGCCAAAGAAACGCCTTGCTCAACGGAAAATTGATGCATCATTTACGAGCCGCGAGGAGAATCGGTACAAGAGAGCACTACATACCTGAGTATTTGCGTAGTGCACTATTGTGCATTATCTGGTCTTAAACACATTGTTGTTGTGGCTATAGCTGCGCGGAAAGGGTACTGTCACTGAAGCATACGCTGAGTTTCAGCAAATTGGGTTACGTCCATATATCCCGTCATATACTACACAAAGACATTATCACTTGAATCAGAGCTCCGAGTTGAAAACCCGTGTTGGACAACATACCTTGCTGTTCATGTGATGTACAGCCATCGGGACTGGTCAATTACGGATATCGCTTTGAAAATCGAGTGTTTTGTTTAAGTTGTTTCTGTAGTGAATATGCGTTTTGGCTTGGTACCAATATTGTCAACATAAGACGAAAGTGGAGTCCTAGCCAAGCGTTCGCGCCAACATACACAAGTGTGCCGACCAGAGATTTCATGACGGGAAATCGATCCCGCTGTTTTAGGATCTGGATGAGCGCAAGGAATTGTGTTGTTGACAGATCAAGCTGTAGGAGTGGACAAATGCGTAGTCAAATACACGGGCGAGGTGGTGATAACTATGAAGGAGTACAAACATAGACAACAGATAAGTCTACTGTTCGAAATTAATTGGTATATGAGAAACTAAGCTTACGTGCGGCGGTAGGCGCTTCATGGCGTTCGCCATTATTATGGATTGGCGATGAACCGCTGAAAGTGATTGATGCACGATGCAAAGGGACGCTGACTCGGTTTGCAAGCCATAGCTGCGTGCCAAATTCCGAACTGCAAAACATGGAGGTACATGGAGAACTGTGCTGCGATCTGTTTCCATAAAACCGATCTCACGCGGGCGAGAGATTACTTTACGAACGCCAAGCCGCCAGTGGCAGCAAAGGTAAGACCTGATGAAGCGCCTACCGCCGCACGTAAGCTTAGTTTCTCATATACCAATTAATTTCAAACAGTAGACTTATCTGTTGTCTATGTTTGTACTCCTTCATAGTTATCACCACCTCGCCCTGTATTTGACTAGTATCTTAAAACTCAGCACTACTATGATGTTCGCCTGTCTGTCGCAAACATTACATTTTGACCGATTTTTCCTGATTGGCTAAAATGCTGCCGAGTGGAGCGAGGCGGCCACCGATTGGTTAAAACGCTGCCGAGCGCAGTGAAGGCGGCTGCCAAGGAGGGTGCCTGCCATAACGATCATAATTGTTTTTGGTGACTCTTTTTATAGACTTTTGTCGGGATTTTATCGAATTCCACTCGCATTAAAAATTGGGCTATTAAAAGTACGTCCGAAACCGTCAAAAACTCTTCGATCTGATTGGTTGGGATTGTCTCAGTCATTTGGAGTTTGTAAGAGGGCTCAAAAAGTGACAAATTCAATTAGGACAAAATTTGTGATTATTCTCTATATCTAAAGATTGCTGGAGGCGCGACGGCCCCCACTTGCAACGTCAACCTTGTTGAGTCGACAAGATTTCGGCGTATCCCTTCCCCCATTACGCCTCCACCGTTCGTTCCTCGCGTCGCGGCGACCAGCCTCCATGAACCAGGACGCCAAACGCCTTCTCACGCTGTATGCCGTCTGCAGGACGCGGTCTCGAGCCCAGACGACGCTCCGCGACCTTCGTCGCCGGCTCTGCGAAGAGTTAATGTGGGTCGAGCACGCCAGAATCGTCCGTCGGTACGGCTGTAAAATTTGAACGTGTATTATGGTTTACACTAGTTCTAACCTGCCGTGTCTGTCATCTACTGTTTCTCTATTCTAACAGTGTGGGCTTTAACAGGTTGCTGGAGCGGTTTTCGCTTTACTATCAGATTCCTGGCTTTAAGCCGCTAGGAGGTCGCCCCCAAAGCCGAAACTTCATCATCAGGTACTGGGCGTCTTGCTCGCCTTCTACGTGGGGTCGATGGGGCAGAAAGACCTGAGTCAGGACCCATTCGACCCTCAGCCGAGTATTGAAGGCGACCGAAGAGGCTCTTCGAGAAGCATTTCGTGGGTATTCGCCTGCACGCATTGTGTGGCCTTCGCTCACTCGCCAAATAGCTCTGGCTAGGTTAACAGCTCTACGACAACCTCTCTGCCATTCATATGGGGCTTCATTGACGGAAAGAACTTCCGCGTACGTGTTTTTTTAGGTGGTGCGAGTATCTTTATTTTATTAACGCTCTACGTTGTACTTGTACGTGTCGGCCTTGTGTATTTAGGTGCAAGAGCTGTCAAATGTCGACATACAAAACGCCCACTATAACGGGTGGCTATACAACGTCTTCGTGACAGGGACGCTGTGTTTCGGAGCCGATGGGCTAATTGTATGGTGCAAACACAATTGCCCCGGCTCCTGGAACGACAGCGACACGAGCTTCGAATTCAGAGAGGTGCTGACCGACCCTCGCTTGAATCCCGACCCGCGTTACGAGGTTGTCGCCGACATGGCCTTCCCATGTGGCGACGACACGGTGAGGCGGATTCTCACACCCCTCAAAACGGGCGATGTCTGGAGGCTCGTGCCTTCTGTTCGCGCTGCAGCGAACAACAAGTCTCGCGCGATCACCTATCACCTATGTGCGCCAAGCAGCGGAGTGGGGCATGGGCTCAATCGACAAGGTATACATACCATCGGCTCATGCAACCACTCCCTACGATGTCGAATGGCGAAAAATTCGACTTGATAACATCTTCCAACTTGCTAACTATCGTGTGAGAACTGTAGCAATTAGCCAGATTTGGACCACGTGGAGATATTGCAGAGAGGACAACATATAAAATGTGGTTTTCATTAATACGCAACGTTGCTGGTCTCTGTTGCTTGGCTGCTCTTACTTCTTCTGCAAATTGGATAGCATCAGTATCATCTGCTCGTGGCGCTGTCTCGCATCGGCGCGGTCCAGCGCCAACCGTTCCTCATAGCGGCGTTTGTTTTCGGCTCTCCAGCTCTCGTTGCGCTTCTTTAGCAGCCGCGATACGGCGTAGCTCTTCTCTGGCCTATCGGTGGCTCCAAGCGATGGGCGCTGGAAACTTGCATCGCCACCACAACACAATGTCAACCCCAGTAAATGGTAGTCCCGTTTTAATCGGAGCTACAACAGCGTGGTTTCCTGGAAAGGGTGAATTGCTGCTGCAGCTACCGGCGAAAACGAAGACTGAGGCGACCTGTGGGTGAATTCTCCACCGGAGGTTTCTCGAGACGTTTCTTAAAACATCTTGTCGCATCAAGTAGTTATACATCAATCAATTTTCTTCCCAAATTGGCACTACCAGCCCTATACTTTCATAAATGCCTCACAATTCTTCTCGCCGTTGCCCGAGCAAGAGTCTCGAGTCCTGTGGTGCCGCCGCCGCCACAGCCCAACAGCAGACGCCCCCCAGCAGCAAGCGCCCACCCTACAGATAAAGCCCGCGAAGCAGAAGGAGCCCGCGCAGACCTCCGAGAAGCCCACGAAGCAGAAGAAGCCCGCGCATCCGCAGGAAAAGTTCGCGCAGATGCAGAAGAGGTTTGCGAAGCAGAAGAATCCCACACAGCCGCAAAAAAGCACGCGAAGACGACGACGCAGACGCCCGACTAGAAGAAGACGACCACGCAAACGGAGAAGCCCGCGCAGACCCCAAAGTCCGCCCGAACGCCCCGACCAGAACGACAACAGGACTCAAGCCACCCACAATGAGCGGGGTAAGTCCGCGCGTGAACTCTTGCACCGTACGGACTAATATTGACCTTGTATTGATTTTGTACAGAGAGGACGTCGACAAGGCTATCAAAACTACTCCCCACAAAACCAGATCCTCCTGTGTACCATTGTGGACGAGTACACGCCGATAGGCAGAAACCAGTGGGAGCAGGTCGCCATGAAGTACAACCTGAACAGGTCGAGAGGCTCGCCGGAGTGGGACCTAGATTTCGTGCGGCGAAAGTTTAAGAGTCGATACATGACTCAAAAACAACGGGCAGCGAGGAGGTCCCCGTGAGCCTACGACCAGTAATCATGGCGAAGGAGACACAGATGCGAATCGAGGCCGAAGGAGGGGTCCACACCTCCCACGACGGCCTCGACGGCGGCGACGAAGACGGTGAACTCCTGGAGGGAAATCCGGTCGTGGATAGGTCTGCTCTTGCAGAACCCGAGCAGGAGACGAACGACGGGGGTGCTGGGGGAGAAGAGGAAGCTGACCAAGTTTTCACCGGCGAGGAGGAACTCGGCCAAACCATCGAGAACCACCAAAGACAGCCAGGTGCCCAAGAAGACTCGCAGGACAGTATTCCCGCTAGAACCAGCTGGACCATCCTGACCGACCAGGGTCCTACTGGCGTCGCTCTACAACATGTCCGACGTGGACCCCAGTGAGGAGGAAGAGGCAGCGCCGGCCAACTCCCAAGACCAAGACTCGCCGCCAGTCGCTACCGAGGCAGAGGACCCAGAGACCGAAGCCACTACCGCGACATCTGTGATGAAGTGGGTGAACACTTTTTATCGTCCAGTTAGTTTAGTATAGCGCGCAAGTCTCAATCAGAAATTCCCTTTCAGAAATACCAATCCCGACTTATTCCTGAACGAGAAAGTCTCGATCAGGAAGGCGTATGTCCCTTGTGTCAACCCCTAAAGGTATCGTTTGTCTTCGAAAGCCGATCTGCACCGGGTTGGTAGCTGCCACTTGATCTGTAGGCCTTGAAAGTGCGAGGCTGAACGTAACCTTCTTGGACGTAGCCTCCACGACTTCAGATAACCAACAATATAAACAGAGTTCCTAATACAAATATACAGCCGTCACTTATTCTTTGAGACCCTTAGACGGGGGTATATACTCCAGTCAACTAGACCACTTCTAGGACACCGGTCAATCCTGGATGGTCGGCTCACACGCGCACCACTCTCGATCAGAGAGACAATATAGAACTATACAGTCCTAATAAACAACAGTACTTCTTGTCAAAGCTTCTGGCTGGGACTGTCTTACCAGCCGGGAGTGTAATCGGTAATATGAAATGCCACCGCCTCAACCGGTTAAGGATGTACGGCACAACAAGGAAATGAAATAAAGCGACTCAACCCGTACGTGTTACAATCACGCGGTCCTCGCTCTAATGTAGCTTGAGTTTGTAGAGAGTTCCACCTCGTTCTTGAAGGCACCTTCGCCCTTAGCCGTGTAGTAGTTTCGCCTCCGATCTTGCGCCGGTTGCTTGGCTCGACTGCTGACTTTGGGGTTTGTCGGTAAAATGAACTCTGTTTGTTGTTATCGTCTAGCGGCCTCTCTGAGGCCGGCTACCTGCATTCTGCTAATTTGACTTGCTCTTACTATGATGATATTGTCTTTAGTCATCTTCGACGATCTTCTGCAATCTTTGGAGTGCGTCTGACACTGGTCAGCCACAGTCCAGACAGTGGTACTATCAGTGGATTCTTGCTTGCACACCACCTGATGTATATCTTGGTCGGACGGTTTGGTCGGTCGTTAATCACTTGAGGTTTGTATCTGGGTTCGTTCCATTTAGACCAGTCTGTCTCTCTAATTCAGACTGGTCCGTTCAGAACCGCGTCTTCCAGTAATACTCCATTTAAGGATACGCCAATCAGTAAAGTCTCGTTCAGGATGTCATCGTTGGGGAATTTCTTCAGTGTACTGGGGAGCTTAGACCTTGCTGCCGTACATCTCATCAGGACAGGTGGTCTCTAAGGTATGGTTTTACCTGAGTCACTTAAAGCCCTTGCGGGTTCACCTCTATCGTTCAGTCATACATCACGTCAAGACAGGTGGTCTCTAGGCTTGGTTTTGGCCTGAGTCACTTGACGCCCTCGCGGGCTCACCTCGTCGTCCGGTCCTCAATCCTCGTTCAGAGTGGCCAGTCTGGGATTTCCACATCCAGGGTTACTGAGCCGATCCGTGACTGGGCATGTGCTGCGTCCCACTCTTGTTCCACATAAATCATTCCACAATACATCCAAGAACTGGCTTCTCCGTCCAGCCAATCAAGGTACTCGAAAACGATTATTCGACACACCCCTGTAAAATCCAGAGCCGCATCGTGTCACCTCCTCTGCGTCGGACAAACTCGCGTCCGCTCTGGGTTCCAGCCAGCAACGAGGCGCAACTACAACACGCGCCGGCCGCGCAACAAACGCAGGAGAAGTCCCACAACCGACCCCCTCCCCTACAGCGTCTCGCGGGTCAGGGCGACCCAGAGGCAGTAGACGCGAACCGGTGCTGACCGTGGCATCTCCGGAGGGGCCGGAACGGCAGGGCAACCCTGACCGCGCCACTGACGACGCAAGAGATACAGACGCCAACAGGACCCTGAGCGTCGCGAGCAACAGGTTGGCGGGCAAGACTTCAGGGTCTTTCGTGATAATTTTGACACGAGGACCTCCGGAATACTGAACGCAAATGGGAAAGGAACCACACCCGAAGGCGTGCGCAGCGACGGATCCCCCGCCAACGTCACGTTTGCCAAGAATAGGCGAGTGAAGGCAAAGCAGCGGCTGGATGACATCCAGAAGGAAATCGCTGAGGCGGAGAACAAGCAGGCGAAGGTGGGCGGCGACATCATGGGGATGTTGCTGCTCTACCAGAAACACAGCGACCGTCGTGCAGAGCAGGAAGAGAGGCGACGACGTGCGGAGTGCGAGGAGAGAATTGAAGCAGAGAAGCGAGTGCGGAAGGAGATAGAACAGGTTCGAGCCGAGGAGGCGCGGGCATCCGCAGAGAGGTACTTGCAGGAGATCACCGCAGCCCGGGCAGGGTTGTCAGGTGATGAGGGGTTCCACGGACTCGTCAACACCTCCACACGTCAGATTTCAGTGCATTGCTATTGAACGACGCTGCTAGGAAGGACAAGGGCAAGCTAATGCAGTGGTGTTTGCGGACGCAAAGCCCCCCTTCCGCTGGACGAGGACGGCTTGCTTTGGTGATTGAGGCTTGCGTGACCAAGCTGGCCTACTTGGTGGGCTGGGGCTTTGAGGGCAAGGAACACAAGTCCAAGATGTATACTGACCTGCGTGGTGAGCTCTCATCGTGGATGCTGTTGCAGATGGCGACGACATGAGTTGCACGCACCAGTATTGCGAGACTGTCGGTCGCAACTTCTCCTCGAACTAACAAGCCAGGAAACGGATATGTATTGTGCTAACGTTTTTTTAATTCTACCACCATTTACCGTTTTGGGGGTGTTGGAATATTTTATTAGCTCTTCAGTTCGAATTCTCCAATTGCATTACGTTCCTATCTAGCAACCGCTTTAATTCTAACCCCACCGCTTGACCGGTTGCACCCGAGGTCCAGCTACCTTGCGTGGACGCAACCTAGATGTCGTTCCTGACATATTGTGTAACTTGTTTGTATTGACGCGAATACCTGTCACCTGATCACTTTTGTAATTAAACCTAAACATTTGCATGTCAAAACAAGTATTTTAACCTGCAGCAGTTGTTTCTTTTCAGTAACTTATAGAAGCATGCGAATTTATAAGAACCGACCACTTGAAATTTGTATTGGCACAAATGCGTGTCACTTTGGCATCGAATTAAGCCCTTTTGGGCTGTACGTACTTGTTCCTGAAGCACTACCAGGAAAAAAATCGCCAAGTGCCGAGGAAACATCTTGATTTCAGTATTGAAAATTCCGGAATCCAAACCATTTAAGTGCGGTGCAAACAGCTTATATTCACTATAGACAACTGCAAATATGTAAACAACCATCGTACACTAACTCGCACCTCAGCATCACCTACGTCCTTAGCAGCCGTGCCGCAGGAGTTCTTGGTAGCTTCGTCATAGGGTCCCCGTTCTCTTGTCGCAGTCGCTCGCGTCGTGTTGAAGATGCTGGATGTCGCGATGCTGGCATCCCGCCCACTTGCATCTGCATACGAACCACAGGCTCGATCCGTAGCTCACAGTAACTTGCTCGCCGGCGTAGATGTCCCTATACAGCCCGGGTATCGTTCGTCCAGTCGAGTAGCCGTTGCCTCGGCGACCTGTAAAAGCGTTCACGCGCTGTATCCCATCCTTTAGTGGCGGACATGTAAAGAAGACAGAAGGTCAGCTAGCTCAGCTGACTTCGGGAGAACTACTGGCTTGGTTGCCTGGTATCGGCGAAGCGAGACACTACTGTCCTGGAAGAGCCGAACCGCTGGGGCAACTCAGCGCAGGCTTCAACCGCCGACCTATCTCGGCGATTGTTGTGTGTGCTAACCAGGAATCTGCATCTGATTGTACTGCAATACCCAGCCCCTACAATTTATTGTGAATATCGGGCAGAATGTCCGTCACTTGGCACCCCTAAATATGCTTTTAATTGAATGTGAATCGGTCTGTAATAAATTATTAAAATAAGGTATAAAACTGAGATCGGTGCGGGGATCAGTCTTCGCCGACGTGCTGTTTGACTGGGCTTGATGTAGACACTTGAATCGGGCCGGATAATCTTCTTGTCGTATCCTGCAATCTAGCAGCAACTCGTTCCTCTACCTCTCGTTCCTCTAGATCTCTACTAAAATCGTTAAAACAATCAATTCTTTTGTTGAATTCGAACATATGCTGACACTTGTCCGGCTGTACATCAACGCGGACTGGAGTAGGCATGTTACTGCTGGCCGAATGAGATTTATGCAATAATCAAGCCCAATGCCCACGATGAAATGGGCATTCTGCCTCTCAGTTATCTAAATCGGTCACCTGCTGTAAAAAAAATATGTCATGTGCCGGAATGTGGCTTTTAATAGACCCGTCTTGAATCGCTATATACCAGGCTTCGTTCTGGACTGGCATCGCTGGTGCCATACAGACAACGACGGATATTTGTGGCTTGACTTACAACCATCCTCCGTAGTTAAGAAATGCAACGCAAAATCCGGCAAGTCAGTTTCATTGGCTATATTTATGTGTGTTGTGTGAAGAAAATGTACAATATTTCGCATGTTTACAAAGAAAAAGCTAGTCCTTTAAACGTTAATCTCTGGAAACTGAGGAATAGCCGTTTCAAAGCTACGAATTACGGTCGTTGCTGAAATTGCATCCCAAGCAGCAGTGGTAGCTTGAACTGCCCGGATACGCTTCGCCTTGGCATTACCTCCCGTGATGCCAGACCAGTTAGTTCGCATTTTGGCTTTTAACGGTCCCATTACCCCAACATCAAGTGGCTGACAAGCAGCTGTACTGTTGGCGGGTAATGGGACTACAGTCGCATTAGCAACTTCAGCTACGATCCGCTGCCCTTCATCCGAAACATGACACTCAAAGTTGTCGAGAAGGAGGACAGCGGGTCCGTCAACCTCATACTTGTGGAGCTTCTCCACGTAGAACCGCCAGCCTACTGCATCCATCCAGGCGCTCTCTTGCACAGTGAATACGGCCACCAGGCTTTCCCCGTAAAATGAACAAAATAGGCAGTTTTTTTCCCTAAAAATAAGAAATAAAAAAGATAACATAAATTTAGACAAAATCAACATCAGATGCACAATAAAGTACACGACGTACCATCAGCTCTAATTGTGAGCACTGCCGTAAGGCGACCAGTGTGCCTCGCCGTGTTGGCAATCCTTGCAGAGTCCTTGCGACCCTTTCCGGCCCACATGCGACCCGGAGGCATGTCAAAGTTGATGGCTGTTTCATCTACATTGTACATACCCTCCGGGCCGTACACTCCGTACGTTCTCCAGAACTCCAGCGCGAACTCGACCCGCGTTTTCTCCAGATCCTCAGTGCTTTTCTTCGCTGTTTGCGGTTTTTGTGACGAAAAGCCGTGACTACAATTAAAATAAGGTGGAGTGTTAGATTTAATAGTCAATAATGTTAAAAGTTGAAAAATACAGAAATATTACCGATTTGCGAGTCTCTCACACATGCGTTGCAGCGCGAGGATGCCGCTCTTCTTCCCATTCATGTACGTCTCTAACCACTCAGGTTTAATGGCCCACATGAACGACATGATCCCGCGTGTTGTGAGTGCCTACAATTTACAAGTTAAAAATCAAGTTAGAGTAAATATCACAATAATTTTGCAAAACTCCTTACCTTTTCTTCTCTTCGCGTCTCTTTCATAAAGGTCACGACCGCAGGGATATCAGGAAACATCTCCCTGCGGCCCTGACCTTTCAGCGACCTGGAGGTGGCATGGCCAGTAAAGGTGAAAAGCTTGTCCGCTTGCTTCCACCAGCCGTGAGCCGTGCCGCAAGCAAGAGAAAGCTCACGGGCCGCCTCCTCGACGCCGACCGCTTCCATCCGGCGCACCGCCTCGCGCTTCTCGCGGACTGTATCGCTGTTTCCGGTCGAAGTAACTCTCACTGTACACGGCAGGGTTTTTGAGAGTGAGAGGGATGGTGGTGTCATCAACGAAACCAACACAACCTTTAAAACCAGCCCGAGTCATACGACGAGACATTGATCGCCGTTCCAGAGCATTCGTCCACGTCACATACTTCGACGCCAACCTTTCGCGCAATAACAACTCGTGTTATATAAAGGACGCATCTGTCATCTCCAATTCCACACAGCTCTGAAACATCATTGCCATAATTCCGAAGCGGTCCAACGCCACAGCCAGCTGCACCCACACCAGGGCTTGGCCAAAATCAGAACCACTACGAAAATCGGCGTGCTGCTTTATCTCACTAGCGATGCGACTGAAGCTGTCCCAATTCATGCGTGTCATCAGAAGGAACTCTATATGCGAGAAAGCGTCAAACCCGATCGTACGAAAGTCTATTCTCTTGA
Organism: Phytophthora syringae; assembly: GCA_012656105.1. Classification (NCBI taxonomy): domain Eukaryota; phylum Oomycota; class Peronosporomycetes; order Peronosporales; family Peronosporaceae; genus Phytophthora; species Phytophthora syringae. The sequence continues at coordinate 230,075 of JAAKBD010000310.1, read as the reverse complement.
CTCTCTTCAGTGCGTTCAGCACATACTGTTTTCATTGTGCCAAACATCAATAGCCAGCGATAGTAGTTGGGCATGGTATCATAGTGCCCGCGAGTCAAGCGACGTGTACAAGTAATTTGATTTGTCTGAAGGTGGCAAATGGAAATGCGGACGTATCATGTTCATGTAATTGCTTGTTTTTCGTGTCGACATGTTTACCGTGTCAACATTTAACGTGATTTCCCACGGACAGTCTGTCGTTCAAAGTTGCCCAACATCACCAGCCATGGTCAAAGAAAGAGGTGGCGAGAGCTGAGATAAAGTCCTCGCAATCTTTCTGTTACAGTTTGAAAGATACAACCGCTACACCAGTGTAATACACGCTACGACGATTTCCTGCGTATATTATGATACACTCTTTAAGAAGTTGGAAATGACATGCTGGGTTGGGCGAAATGGCATTTTGTCAACTCGGAGCCTTCCGCCCTAATGAAGTTGCGCATGACATCCAGGGCGATAGTAACTTGGTCAGTTCATACTATTTGACAAATCAAAGATACCGAACAATAGAGGAGGCTACGCGTTTATTTCTTTAGTAGAGGCTTGGCGACCTTGCATCCCCATTGCTCATTCACACGCCGGACGCGAGCACCACATGCACTCGGTACGCTATGGCACTTTTCCTTTTGATGAGAACTAGCTCGTTTTCTAACATTGTTTTCTTCCATTCGACAGAAACTCAACCATCCCAACATTGTAAAAGTTGGCGGCAAAGATCCATTCCTGATTGGATACCAGCAGCAACAGTACCTGGCTTTCACTGTGGTCAGCGTTCAGTTCGACCTGCAGCAGCACATTGAGGTATGTCGCCAAATGACGCGTGTTTTCTTTGATTCAAGTTATTGACTCGTTCTATTCAACTTGCAGATGTACGAGTACCTGAACGATGACTCTGCGTACAAGGTGGGACATCCTCGTCGTAATAACAAAAAAATCATTTACGTCGTCAATGTAGCCGGTGCTCTATTTAAGCTCCATATGTGCGCCACGGGTTATACGGGATATCGTCGACAGTATATTAGAGTCGTGGATATTTTCAAACATGCCTGATTTCCGTTTTTACAAATTTCGGGTTATATTTCACATCCGTACATGTTTTGGGAACTATTTGAAATCAGACTCACCAATCAAATTCCCCTCGAGTTGAAACAACCTATCTTGTCCGGTTCACGGTCGTAAGCAGTCGCCCAGATTACGTACACGGTCAATCTTGTCGAGAAGACATGCACATGTAGCAGGTGGCAAGACCAACTTGTTCCATGTGTACATGCAGTGAAGGCTGCTGTTCACCACAGGATGCACATCACCGAACTGTTCACGTGGAGTAAGTTTTCTACTGATCCTTTCAAAACAACTTATTTGTACCAGTTTGTACCAGTTGTAGCAGCGACAACACCCACAAAGTTTGGGTAATTGCTGTAGGAGAGCGAGATTCAAGGGAACCCCAGCCTAAAACCCAAGCACAAACGCAAACCCCGGATCTGCGTCTGCACCGCTTTTACGCAGTAAGCAAGGCATCGCTCTGATACTAAATAAAGCAACTCCATGTTAATTTTCAATAAAAGAAAACAAACTTAAATTTTACAACCGGATCCGCTAAGAGCTTACGATCTTTAGCTACCGCAAATTAAATCTTACACTCTCTACCTAGTTCTCAAAATAAATGAGACTCGTACGTATCTGTTTAGAATGCATTGACTAAAACCGTACGATCTTACTTTGTAGATTGTGTAAAGTAAAATCGTACAACTTAGCTAGTTGTAACATTAAGGAAAAAGGTTTTGTACGATTTTTTCCAGTTTTGTTAAAATAACACGTTGCTAAATGCACCGAAGTCAAACTCTGCGTAAACCATAAATAATTTAATCAATGTTAAAATAAGGAAGTTAAAGCATATATATATATATTTGTTCATCCAGATATAAACATTGCGCTATCTAAAAAGGTATGACTACGCGGCAAATTGGACACCGCACTTCAAGGTCGTCGCCTACGGCACGAGCCGTAAGCTTGAACGCACACTCAGAGCACATGGGGTGCCTGCAGGATCGATCGATGGCAGGGTGGCGTGGTGTATACATGCAAATTGGGCACACCTCAACCCGACTCGTCGTCCTTGCCTCTTCCCTCGATCAGTCGATTACCAGATGCTCGACCCGTTTCGCTGCGACGCGCCGACGAGGCAATGAAGCTGGGTGGGAAACCTCAGTACCGGATACTTGTGGTGTAGAATTGGTTGGTGAGCGCCGTCGCGTATAGGACGTGCATACCGAGGTCTTGAATGGTTTCCCGGCGAGCACGTGACTAGACTCGATCGTATGCCAGTTCGGTGCGCCGTGCTGTCTCTTCGCGTTATGTCTGCATCTCACGTCGTTGTCTCCCTGGGCAATCTCGGGTGCCTAGGTGTGAACGCATGCTCGACATTCCAAGGTTCCCCCGCACACCGGGCACTCGACACGTGGTCTGGTCATAGGCAAATAACTAAGGCAAAAATGAATAATACTCATGTGCCTATTTTATTCAATATACATATTATGTAGCTCTCTGTTTTGACCGTTATATTCTACTTCCCCGGTTCACGGTACGGTGGCCGTTTCGATGGTACAGCATTCTGCTTCAAAACAACAGCGCCTGATATGTATATAATTTTAAAGGTTTATACGAGTACGGCGACTTCGTTAACCTCGGCGCCACAGCAACACTATTGTATTTATTTAATCAAGGATGAAGCTCAGGTCTGCTTTGCTAAGCAGACCTGAGTAAAGCCAGCAGTGCTCTATCGCCATCGACGATAACTCGCGCCACGCGTCCACGCTCCAATGCACACCCTCTGCATCCCTACTTTGTATGAGTTATCATCAAAACCATTATCTATCTGATCTAGTGCAAAGTCCATCTTCTTGTGCAGGACAGAACGCTTCACGCAATAAACGATGCCTTGATCTAGAGGTTGCAACTCGGAGGTAGTGTTCGGAGGCAACTTTTCAACGCGGACATTGGTGAGATGAAGGCCATCTTCACAGTGAGAAGATGCGTTGTCGACGAGTAGTAGAATCTTCCTACTTTCAGCACGCATCGACTTGTCGAGCTCCTCTAACCACGTCCGGTAAACGTCTGTTGTCGTCCATTCCTTCCTAGTGGTCTTGTAGTCGACGTCAGATGGCTTGCTCTTGATCCAGCGAGGTTTTGCTGCATTTCCGATGAAGAGAAGCGAGCGCTTGTCCCGTTTCGTTGCAGCTCAGAGCAAGTGTAATACGCGCCTTGTCCTTCTTCAAGGAGGGTGCTTCATTGGAACACAGTGAGCCACTGGGGACGTTGTTGAAATAGAAGCCCGTTTCATCCATATTGTAGACGTTCTTGGATGAATACTGACCAATCCGACATCGTAGACGCTGAAAGTCAGATGCCGCCTCCTCCAAATGTGGTGTAGTCCAAGTTAAATTTGTTTGACAGCACCCAAGTCGTCCGTGAAAGGGATGATCACGGTACCCATGGACCAACGGAGTAATCAAAACTCCGGAATGACGGTAATGGACTCAACTGAAGTCCGCCAACTATACTCGGCTAAAGCTAAAGCCGATCAGACTCGGCTAGTACTAGAGGCTGATTCAACTCAGCTGGGCGTCGAGACGAGTCGACTTAGCGGGAAGAAAAGCTGACTCAACTCAACTAGAGTCGGATCCGACGCGACTCGACTAAAGCTGGGAGCCGACTTGATTCAACTAGAGTCAAGAGAGGTCCAACTCAGCTAAAAGCCGAGTCCGGTTCGATTCTACGGGAGAAAGCTGAATCAACTCGGCGAAACCGACGTGGAGTTTCAGATCCAAGCCGGGTTGCTTATTTAGAGCCAGCTGAAGAGTCGGTTGCTCGATTGGAACTCGGCTGAAGGGTCGCCGAACTCGGCTAACAACTCGCCGAGATCCGAAACCACTTCATTTCATTAGATATTTGTATAGGACCTATTAGGAAGGGGCTTTATAGCCCATCAGACATAACAAACAAACAGAGCAGAATTTTTTAAGTCCAAGAACAGCGTATACTTCCATAAGTCACTGCGCGGGCTGGATTATGCCTGCCGTCAACTCCGAGAGGCATAGCTTGTAGGAGTTGACCACTGGCAGCGCCAAGAAGATAAGTCGGCCCGGGAAGGGTATTTCGCTTTGTGGGCTTTCGCTTCGTTGCGACTCAACAAACCCCGCGAACTCAGCGGGTCGATACGCCGTACAGCCCGGGTATCGTTCGTCCAGCCGAGTAGCCTTTGCACTCGGCGACCTGTAAAGCGCTCGCGCGCCGTCGCCCACCCTTTGGTGGCGGACACAGGCTATTGTGAAGAGAAGACAAGAAGTCAGCTAGCTCGGCTGGCTTCTGGAGAAACTACTGGCTTGGTTGCCTGGTCTCGGCGAAACGACACACTACTGTCCTGGAAGGGCCGAACCTCTGGAGCAACTCAGCGCAGGCTTCAACCGCCGACTTAACTCGGCGATTGTTGTGTGTAATCCACATCTGACGCATTTCTGTGTACTACAATACCACAAAATTTACTGCACGCGACTCACCGTAGGCACGCTTCCAGCGAATGCCGTACCGGTCCTGTAGATTTCGTAGCCACGACTGCCCAAATCGAGGCTGCGAGGATGATGGGATGCTGAGCCGGTTAGCGAGCTTTCGTGCTTGAGCAATAACCATCCGGCTGGACAGTGAGAGTTGCATCATTTTGCATGCCATGACGAACTCCACAACAGACTGGTCGAGCTGCAGCTGGTACGGTCGGCGGCGCTTTTTGCGCTTCAAACAATCACGCGTGAGCTAGCGGAGGCTGCGCTCCCCTTGACCACACGCCAGATGACTTGCTTGGAGGGTATCTTGAACAGCTTGAACTGCACGCCCGCCCACCTTGCCAGCTCCGTGTACGATGCAGCGGGGTATTCTCGATGGCGGCGACAGACAAGCAGCTCTTGTGCCTTCGTGAGACGCACACGCTTCTGGAACTCGCGCTTTCTGGACGGCATGCGTGTTGAGTAGCTAGGAGAATGAAAATTGCATAGCGAGCTCTATCGCGGCATGTAAGGCACATATACCCTTGGCGTGGGTACCTCGCTTTTCCCCATGTCTTCGATGCGAGAACTCCGATTGGCAGAATCTTAGTTAGTGCGCTATGATTGGTGGAAGCTCTTCCCTCTATCTACTAAATCAGTTCATTTGTTCGTGATAAATACGCTGGCGGCGTCATACAGCTCAACAGGTTATTCGTTGTGGCCCGTTCTTTATTGAAGCAGAAGACTGTATTGACTTTCCTTTCAGTGGCCCTTGGCCATCCTTCAATGATCACAAAATAGCCAACGAGGGACCTAGCTATTTTGCCCAATGACCGTCATACAATCCTGCAGTTATTATGGTGCAACACTCTTGGACAATCGATGCAGGATAGGAGCCATCGCGTAAGCAGGAAATTGTATACCAACTTTAACTTTCAATGCTTGTAGGAACCCGCCCTTTGTTCACATTATTATACACCATTAGAAATACCACGCGCAAGCTAAGACGGTCAAAATTTACAAGAGGACCACAGTTAATGTGTTATGTACCAAGTCATTGCGACGGCTGCGGCTTTGCGACTGGAATTATATTTTGCAATGACCGATGTGTGCACCTGAGAGTAGTCACGACAATTTGGGATGGCGGCTGTCTGTGAGGAGACCAAATCCGCAGTCGAGAGCTCACTGGAAGTCAACCGTTGTATGTGACGGCGTCGTTGGTCGTGTGGATGCTGGGGTCACGTGAAAATGGATGGTTGTGATACAGGGATCCATTCAAATGGGCAATTATACACTTTCCTGTACCGTCCTCTGGATCAACCGATTCCAGTCGAATTTTCATTGTGTATCCAATTTTTCCTGTTGTCCACTGTGGTCGAATACTGTCCTCGTCGTGAAGCCCTCGATTGTTCTGGGATCATCCAAATTATCATACAAGGCCGTGCTGGCGCCCTGAAATTTGCTGTGTGATAGCTACTCTGATAGTTGTTTATATGTATCAAGGTCGTCTAGAAGTGCAAAGAGGCTTGAAGCAAGCAGCAATTTACATGTGAGTGACTCGAGTATTTGCCTTCCTCTTTCAGAGCCCGAGGTTCACCTTGTGGGGTTGACTGTCAAAATTTATACGATATTGGCTCAACATCAACAGCACTTGGGTGAAATGGTTTTTTCTCTTTTATTTTGCAGTCACAGCAGTACCGTGCGTAAACTACGCTTGGATGTCGCTGGAGCACGACACAGGTAACATCCACCTTTTTCAATCAGATTTACTTCAAAATAGGCGATCGGAGGTATTGGCGTTTGATAAAAGAGCATGGACCAATCAGACACGAAATCTGCCGACTAAAAGTATTTTCAACCTCGACCTGGCCCTAAATGTTTCTTGTCTCAACTACTATTGTGGGTTCTACTCTGAATGTCCATGTGCGATTGGTTGAATTAACCGCCGCTGAATCGCCCGAGCGTATACACTGTGTATAATGACTTTGTTAAGTACGACTAAAACAGCTGTTTTCCCGCTCGGGCGATTCCACTAATGACTTGAATTTGTACGCGAGCGATTCGGTGAACCGCCCGAATTCGGCAATTTTGGCGGAATTCACAATTATATTTCGAATATAAAGTGACACGCCAAAAGCTACAACGTTCCTTCGCGGGGCGCTGCATGCTGTCAGTGGCTTTTGGCTTGGCCATCGTGCTGGGCACGATAATAAATTACGAGTCAAACGTCGTGAGGGGCGTGCGGCCGAAATTGTATACACAATTTAGGCGATCGCCCCAAGCAACTCACATGGAGCGCAGCGACTGATATGCTATTTACTGGTAAAATAATTTTCATGAGCGCTAGTTTGAGGATTGTGGGCGATGACACCCGTCCTCCACCTTTAAATAAAAAAGAGCTAAATTGTGTCGCAGTAGCATCGTCCCACGAATCGCGGGTGGTCCCTGAGCGAGCGGATTAAACTCGAAATGTCCCTAGCAGACTGCAGGGCTGTACGGTGGGTTGTTATAGTGCACGGTTCAGAGTATAATGAAAAGTGAGATTCAACGACGTCCATAGCCTATCTTTAGCTATCGTTCCATACCCTTCGTCATTCAGGTCACAGCTGCGCGGCGCATCCCCTAGATCCTGACGCCAGATTAGAGGGATTTGAACACTCCTCCACGCCGGCAGCGGCGACCTTGTTCTTGCCTCAATGGAGACCCACGGTGACCCGCAGGTCAGCAAGTCTCGGTGCCTCGAACGCCTTGGTGAGGACGTCCGCAGGCATCTTCACGCTCTGAAGTTACTCGGCCATCCCGTCCCAACGCCTGTGGCAGACGCACGTGTCGGTCAAGCTCTGCACGAAGCCCAAGTTGATCAGGGTCTTGTGCAAGAGCTGGTTCCAGAGCCGACCAGACTGCTTGAGGCCGTACTGGTCCTTCAACTCCAACAACAACTCGTTGTCGGCAGACACGCCCAGTCGTTTGCGCACCTCCTCTGGAATCACCATTCCGCACGGCAGGCGCAGATAGATGTCCAGCGCCGCCTCCTTATAGGCCTTTACGTGTGCATTGGGCACGTCACCGTGTTTCGCGGGGACACACCACTTCCTGGCGAGCACGAAGATCAACTTCACGCTGCTCATCTCTATGACAGCGGAGAACGTAATATTGTAGTTGACCCCGAACTCCTGTTCGTTGCCGCAGGAGTTCGGGGTCAACTACAATATTACGTTAGGCGACGAGGGGCGCCTTCAGTCGCTCGATGGCGCCTTCCACGTCCATCTTAGTCTTGTAGACCCACTTGGTGTGGAGCACGCGGACACCCCATTGTCTTCCAGAGCCCGCAGCTCTTCGGCCATTGCAATAAGCCACTTGTCCTTGTGCTTGCTGCGCATCGCCTCCTGGTACGTCTTGGGTCCTACTCGGTGACGTTGTTCACGATGTCGCGTCCCGACTCTAGCGACTGCGCGGACTCGTCCGCCTCGCTTCGGTGTTCTTGGCCATGGAGCGCGTTACGTGGCGCCCACGCGTCCAAGATTTCTTCTTCTTCTCGGATGATGTACGCTTCTTCTTACCACAGCGCGCTCGTGGCCTCAGCCGCCGGCGCTTCATCCTTTGACGCCTCGGCGTCCTCGTCCCGCAGGTAAAGTCTTTGACCTTGCAGGTTCTGATCCTTGTCGAGCGTCTCAATGTTCTTGACGTGCTGCGTAGTGACTACTACCCTGTCATTGGGCAGGTATACTCGATACCCGTCGGTCTCTTCGCCCACGCCGACTAACATGGCAGGTTAAGCACGTTGCGCAAAGTTCTTCTTGCGCGGGTCCCAGTAGACCGTGCACGGCGAGCCGAACACGACGATCTCGCCATGCTGCGTTGACTTGCCCGTCAACACCTTCAACGGCGACGCACGCCTTGGGTTGGATTTGTTCGGGGCACGATTCAGGATGTACGCGGTATACTGCCGCTTCGCCCCAGAACCTCAGCGGGGCCCACACGCAAAGATCATGCACCGTGTCGTGTTCATTATGGTGCGGTGCATGCGCTCGGCCTTGCCGTTGCTCGACGGATTTCTCGCTTCTCTGCACTGTGGGGTCGTGCCGTGCGCTTGCAGAACAGGTCCACGTTATCGTACTCTCCTCCAGAGTCGGTACGCAGAACGTGGATCTTGCAGTCGAACTCCTTCTCGAAAAAGACTAGGAAGTGCTCAAAGAGCTTCGCCGCGGCGTCCTTGGTGCGCGCCAGGAACACGCGGCAGTAGTTCGTCTTGAGGTCGATGAAGTTAATCATGTATCTGTTGCCCAGGCGATCCGTGTGCGTCATCGGGTCCTTCAGATCAGAACAGGTCACCCACCCACTCTGTCAATAGGCGAATGAGCACCGGTGTCCTTCTTGGACCGTCGATTCTTCGTCTGCTTGCCCTCCGCGCACGTCAGGCAATTCACGCGCTTGTGATCCGTCAGGTGGATCTTGGAGCTCGGCTCCTTAGCTAATCGTTCCACAGAGTCGTAGTTCAGGTGCCCCACGCGCTTGTGGAAGTCCAGTAGTGTGCCTTGCTGTACTTCGCTCGACACTTCCGCCGACTCCTCCAGCTCCTGGCTCAGCGCGGCCATAATCACGTCCGACGGCAACTCATGCCTCAGCGCCACCGTGGCGCGCACGACCAACACGTTTCGGCGCACCTCAACGTCAAACGCCACGCGTCCACTGTCCTTGTCCGCAACGACGCGTCATCCGGCTCGAAGGGTTAACACGAAACCCCGCTTATCAAGTAGCCCGTAGGCGACAAGGTTATGCACCACGTCCTTCGCAAAGTACACGTTGGTGAGCTCCACTTTCTGCTGCTCGCCGCACGCCATGACGCGCAGCATCACCTTGCCGCGCTTGGTGATCGCCAATGGCTCACCGTTGGGCTACACGCACTCGTCGACGTACTCCTCGACGTCTTCTAGGAGCGACTCGTCGTTCACTAGGTGTCGACTGGACCCACTGACCAGGATCCAGATATCGTCAAACTCGTCTGACTTCTCGCCGACTGCCAACGTGAGGTGCTCGCGCTGCTTGCGGTCCGGACACGCTGCGCGCAGGTGTCCCACACGGCCGCGCTCGTGCCAGCTCCGTGTCTCCTGGTGCTTGTTGCTGCGCTTCGTCACCGCGTTGACCGCCTCGCGTCCATGTGCCTTCTGCTTGGAAGAGTCGCTCTCCCACGACTGCGCAACGTGCGCGAGCTCTTCGGCGTGCTGCAGGTAGTCGGTCCGTGACTGGTCCACCTTGGCCATCTACACCGTACGTAGCTCCGCGGAGGCGTACTGGACGATATTGTTTAGCACAAAGTAGTCGGCGCTGCTCTCCGTGGCCTCGGAGATGGACACGAGGTACATGTAGTGCTCGGGCCACGATCGCTTGGTGTCCTTTGGCGCCGTGAACAGCTTCATGGCTTGGGCGGGCGTGATGTTCGTCTTGAATGCGTCAAGCATCCGCTCCATCACGTACTGCAACGTAGGCAACTGACCCCACCAGGCGTCCACTTGTTTGTTGTAGTACCTCTCGGCCGTTCCCGACAAGCAGTGGCCGAGCAGGTCTACCTTCACGTCCTCCGATCATGGGAAGCCGCACGCCGACTGCCCGGGCGCCACCTGCCGTTCGAATCTTCTGCCCCAGTCCAGGAAGCCGGAGACCAGCCCGACGTACAGCTCCTTGCCGTCGAATGGGCGGATGGCGAGCTTCTTCTGGCGGGTGTCCAGGTAGCGAAGCACCCCGTCCTGGTTCTGCTTCGCAGGGATGGCTGGTGCGTGGGCTTCTGGCTGCCGTTTTGGTGGCACCGGCGTCAGTGGTGGCTGCTGCACTCCTTGCGTAACTTGGGCGGCGTAGAGCCTCTGCAATTCGGACATGTGGTAGCCCGGCTCGTGCCCCCCTTCTGCGTGTCGCAACCTGAAATACTGCGGAGGCGCTGTCGGCCTGCGGAGGGACTGCGTGTGCGGCGTGCCGCTCAACGAGTCGATGTGCGTCCTGGACCCGCGGCCCATAGGCCGATGCGAACAGACTCGTGTCCATCAGGGTCTTGGGTTCCTTCGTGGGCGTCTCCAGACGCTTCTCGAGCTTGGACTGGGACTGTTCCAGCTTGTCGAAGCAGCGTCAGCAACTCCGACGCTTCGTCCCCCTCCGTGGTCTCCTCCGCGAGGTCTCCACGGTAGCCGTCGCTCCTTTCGCGAGCGATGGCGGTACTCTACTCCGTCTGAGCCGGTCCTATCGCGATCGGGCTCCACTTGCATCTTGGGCTCAAAACCTGTTGGAAGTGCACGATTCAGAGTATAATGGAAAGTGAGATAAAACGACGTCCACAGCCTATCTTTAGCTATCGTTCCGTACCCTTCGTCATTCAGGGCACAGCTGCGCGGCGCATCCCCTGGATCCTGACGCCAGATTCGAGGGATTTTTAACATGGGTCCTAACCGGAATTATCGTATCGAGCTGAGCTTTGGCAGCTAATATGAGACAGCGGCGAACCAAATATTGCTTATCAACCACAGTACGAATACCGAATAAGCACACCACGCGATAGAGGGTCGTCTTAGCTATCGTTTGAGCCCATCCACAGTTAATTTGGTGGAGATGGAGCTGAGATCGAGGTCGTGAAAAATATCTCCATTTTCGGCTCGAGAATTGAAAAAAATTTGGATGTTTTAGGGGTAAAATTACGCGAGGAATCCGCTCGTGGTCTCAGAATGGACTAAACCGGACTGTAACATGTCGGAAAATAGATTATTCTCAGACCACTTCAAATCCTTAGGGGTATATTTTTGAATATTTTCCAAAACAAATGATTACTGTCACTAGATAACATTTTGTTTTATCAGCCAGTGGACAATGATAACAAATTGATGGACTTCGCTCGGAAGGCTACATCTCACCGTTTCCAGGCGCTGGAGTCTTGCGTTTCTTGCTCGATGCAGTAGGCTCCGTGCTTTTAGCTGCTCTCTTCTTTTGTGGTGCTTTCCCTTTGCTTGGAGCTGCTGTCTTCTTTTGTGGCGTCTTCTCCGGCTGATTGCTAGATATATCTTCTTCTGAGATGTGGTCAGCCAACCCGCGCTGATCTTGGTTTCTCTTTGCTTCCGCTGCCATTGCAGCACGATGCGCTAAGCGGGCTTGCTTCGTCGACTTCGCTGTAGCTCCTTCCTGCTCGTTCGGCTTCGCGTACAAAGGGTCACTCTGGAACTCTTCCGGCACATACGGCCGAATTGACTTGTACATCTGCGCCTTCTTTTCTGCATTAATTGGAGGTGGAGGCAGGGCTTCGAAGTGATCGGCCATGATTCTTATCACCTTCTCCTACGCCGTCAAAACGCCGTCAATCTTCCGGCGCAGATCCTTGTCCACTGCAACGGAATGCGGCTGAGCCTTACACGAAACGACGCCTGGCTTCGATTTGTCCATGGAAAATATCTGGTATTGCTGCACGCCTTCGAGAGTCTTGTACAGCTCCTTCAAATGCGACTGGTATGACTTAAAAGTATCACTGCCTCGAGGCACGTGCACAGTGATAGAGTTGGATGCAGCGGCTTTGACAGCGTCAATAACGTGGTTCATCGTCCAGCACTCTGTAGTAGCCAAACGCTTTCGAATGTGACCGAAGCCACGGTCGCATGAGGTTTTGGTATGACCCTTCACGAAAAATTTGTAGTCCACATGCTCAAATATCTCCCTGTCCACGAGCGTCAGCACGAACTTGATAACGAAATTGTTCTTGTTTTGACCCGAGCAGTTGTCCGCGTAGACAGTCAGTCTTGTTTTGCCTGATGGCACCAGCTTCGTAGTGACGAAATGCTCCAGCATAGAATTAACTTGATCGCTCCCTTTTCCGCTTGTGGTTTCATCGTAGATGTAGTTCGTTTGAGCGCCTTCGTTTTCGAAATAGATACCGAAGCAGCCTACACCAGAGAGAAAAATTACCACTGAGATGGCGTATTGGCCACGCTGGGAATCGTCTTCTGAGAGAAGTCCATGACAATGACGGCGTGGTCGTTGTCGCAAGGGCTCTTGTCGTTCTGGTATTCTCGCCTACAGATAATTCAAATGTTGCCAATGTACACGTTAGATTATACAGAGGAAATCAAAATGTTGCTTAGATCCTGAGGCAAAACTTACCGCATTTGCCGCGCAGATTCAGTGTGACGCCCCAGCGCTTCGGTCTTGTCAGTCGTGACGCCGCTCCGCATTCCAGAATGGTAAATAGCACAAATATCGCAAACATTGCTACGCGGCGACCGAATCCGAATCATAGGACAGTGCCGCGTAAGCAGCTTCCGCATAGCAGCTCTCGCTGGTTCACGGACCCTGAGCCCAGATTCCACGTACGTGTGCATCTCATCCCATATCGCGTCCCCAAGTGAAATGAGCAGGCAGCAATGTGTACTTGTCGCTGCTGTAGTACTTATGGATGGATCCGTTCTGCATCTTTTGCATTCTCACGCGCACGGGAACCACCTCTCCAACTTCATCAGCAAACTTGGTGAACCACTTGACGAGCCAAACCACGTCGACTCGCGACGCGTTCTTGTTCAGTTTATTGCCGTGGTCCTTCACAACGATGCTCCCTTCGCGAATACGTTTCTTGTATCACAGAAGCGTCATTGGCACGACACCATAGCAGCGCGCGAAGACAGCACGACAAACATTGCCAACGAAAGGTAGATAGAAGTTGAACCTCTCCCTGTCTCCAACTCCACGTTTGCAGTCGACTGGCACTTGCATGAGGACGCCCAGGAGGGTGTACAGACTTGTGTTTCTTTCTTGCTTCGACATCTTGTCCAACGACGACAACAGAGACTCCAATTCCTTTGCCTTGCCAGAGACACAACGGTTTCTCGCACGCGTCCGACTGGATGATCTCAGTAACTTGGCCATGCAGATCGATGTCCAACAAAAGTTACTTAAATCCCCTTCCGATTCTTCAGCACTTTGCTCACCCTCTGCAGTTAGTGCTTCCTCCGCATCGTCCTCGCTGCCAGATGGAGACGAAAAGTCCTCATCACCACTATCGTCACCTTCCTCACTTGAACCGTTCACATTGGAAGCACCAGCGCAAGGCGCGGCGCAACTGCCTTGGATTTCACGATGCGGAGCTTCGTCGCAGGTTACGTCGTTGTAGGCGTCACCGACCGCAGTCTGTGGTTGTCCTCCGTCGTCTGCTGCCCCAGCCTGGTGGTGCGGGGGGTGTAGGCGTGGTGGTAAGTTCGGAAATGCTCTCGATCCAGTTGAGACCGTTGATACACCTCGTTCAAATTTTTGAATTTGGGAAAAGGCCCCTTGCTCAAAACTTCGGTTACGTACGATTTTAAGAGGCTGATCTTTAGAGCCAATTATCTCGATAACTCCAAAAAGGACAAAAAACATTTTGTTTGCCGCTGTGTCTACTTAACAAGAACATTAAAAACAAATTTTGTTTTTGACACAATTAGACATTGACGTTCAACAATAGAAATTGACGATTATTCGATTTTCAATTTTCTAGTACCCAATTATTTCATTGGCTGACCTTTCGACCAATAGTAGAGCGTCGGACCTACTTCTTCGTCGGGCCTACTTCTTCGTCGGGCCTACTTCTACGTCCTGGTCAAAGCCTCGCTCAGAATGACATGGTGCGTTGTCGCGCGAGTGGCTCAACCGACGATTTCCCAGTCCGAGCCACTGCGAGTGCCACGATGGCGCGACGTCTTTCTGAAGGGGTATTGTGTTTTTATCCGATGCTCTGATTGGCTGTGTTTCTCGATCATGGCGTCTGTTGGCATTTCTCGATCTTGGCAGCCAGTCGAGATGGTGGTGTTCCACGTGAAGCGAGGCGACCGTAGCGAGTTCCTGTTCGAGGCGTCGGTGTCCGCGAGCAATGACGTGCTCGTGCGCTCCTTGTGCCGCCTCCAGAACCTGCGACTGCGTCTGTCGGCGCTAGCGGAGGCGCTGGATGGGCTGGGTCGCTACGGGATGGCCAAACCCCGAAGGAGCAGGGGCTGGACGCGTACCAGGAAGGGGCCGCAGACAAGCAACGCGGGAGTTCTACGAAGCCGACCCGGTGGGCCACCGCACGGGCGAGGGCGTGAGTCCGCAGATCAAGGACGTCCTGGCACGAGTGGCCGCTGACGCGAAAGCGACGCTGGACAGCAAGACGCTAGTGGCCCGACGTGTCTGCACCGACGAGCGAGCTCCTAGAGAAGCTGCAGAACATTCGCGGGGCGGTGGCGATGGCGTTCCCCATGGGGCTGCCGACGCACGACCCCGTCAAGCTCATGTTGGACGCCGAGAGCACGGAAGAAGCTCTCGCCGACTCGTCAGCCGTGCTTGAAGTGCTGCCGGAAGACACGGCGGAGCTCTGGTGGGCTGGCAAGCAGTTCTTCCGCGACCAGTGCGTACGGGACCTTGCAGGCAAGAACGAGAAGACGACGCTGATTGTCAAGCTGCAGAAGAAAGGAGGCGGCGCGCCCAGTCGAGAGCCCGGAGTAAGTGAAGACGAGCGCAAAGCGATGATGGCGTTCTACTTCAAGAAGCAGCAGGAGCTGCAGCAGGCGGCGGAAGACGACGCCGAGGACTTCATGTCGTCATCCTGGGCGGACCCGAAGGCGCTCAAGAACTCGCTGCGCGGGACAGGCAACATTCGCCCTTTTTGAGACTACCAGCAGCTTTGGTGGCACTTGCAGTAGCAGAAAGGGCAAGCAACCGCACTGTCGTCTCTATTCACATAACGTAATGCAGCTTCTTCGGGTGGCGCCGTAGCTTCCCGCTCTTAATTAGGCGCACCACGACGCTATTGCTCACTCCTAGAGCCGTGGACAACCCTCTTCCGGTCATCCGACGCTCCGCTGGGATAGCGGCGATGCGGATCTTGAGCTCCTCGTCGGGCACTTTGGGCTTCCGACCCGAGTGCCCCTTGATCCGACTCGCAACGTTCCCTGCGAGCCCCTCGAGCGTGTTGGAGGCCGAGTGCAGCTTCCAGAGCCGCCGGATGGTGGCTCGATGCACTCAAAGTGCGTGGCCGCGGCCTTCATATCCCCGTGTTTGAGGCGACCCCGGCGCTGTTGGCCAGCAAATAGTGGACAATAGCCACGCGCTGCTGGTCCGTCAGGTTCTTTCTCTTCTCCTTGGATGCCGAGGCGTCGTCCGCGGGGTCTTCCGGTAGTTTCTCGGCCATCCCCAGTTCCGGCAGTTTGGGGGCGTCTCCAAGACCATCTCCTGCAGTTTGGTCGGCACTTCGTGGGGCATTTCTGGCAGCTGGGAGACCGCAATCACGGACATTTCGGGCATGGACAGCGGCGCCAGAGCCGTCTCGGCCATGATGCTGGTCTGCAGCGACGCTGGGATCGCCAGCGGAGGCTCCGGGGCGGCGGCGAGAGGT
Source organism: Phytophthora syringae (assembly GCA_012656105.1). Taxonomy (NCBI): domain Eukaryota; phylum Oomycota; class Peronosporomycetes; order Peronosporales; family Peronosporaceae; genus Phytophthora; species Phytophthora syringae. The sequence goes on along the minus strand of JAAKBD010000310.1, from coordinate 214,136 downwards.
GGAACGGTTGACTCCATGGCTGACTTCTTTTGTTTGCCGCCCTTCGTTTGGAGGAATTATTTTAGGCCAATAGTAGGGAAAGCAGAATGGCACAATCAAATGTTGGCAAATGGTACAATCAATTCACTGGCTCCCGTGTTGCCGTGGAGTTCGTGCTTTGTGACTGCTTTGTGACTGCATTGGCAAGAGTTTGGGATCAAAAACAACACCGTTGTCAACTTTGATGCGTCGTAGTTGTCTACGAGAAACCATGCCATGCACTAGAGTGCAGTACAGCAACGATTGAAGTTACCTCACAATGTGGTTGGATCCGTACAAAGATTTCCATTTACTTTACTGGTTCTGGAACTGCACGAGTACGCCGATGCCTGGTTACGAATGGTATTCAACGCAGCTCAATGTATTAAGATTCCATGGGAAGAGAAGATGTCTTCCGACAACATTTATTAATGCAATACGAAGAGGTAACATTCGTTGACCCTATCAATAGTTTAGTTTTATTTTCAAGTTCAAAACCCAGAGTACAACTGCACTCTGCCTGATCCCCCACACCAACCGCGGCAGAAGACAGTCGGGTATACCGCTTGTCTCGTTGGATCAGGGCGATGGGGAGCTTCTTCTCGACGAACTCAGTGCAACCGCTCTCTGTGGTGGCTAGTGCGGTCTCACAGAATACGAACGCAAAGAAAAACAAGCGACACAAGTTCAATACTTTGGTACCCGATCCGCAAGCGCAAAGGCAACCTTCACAAAACATATCTCCAAGCGCAGCTACTTCAAAGGCTTCCGCGGCAAATGACAATTTGACCCGTGCAGATCTACGCGTGCAGTTTCTGAAAGCTGTAAAACGTGGAGACGTCACGGAAATGGCGGACTTACTGCAACGATATCAGCAACGGAGACCCCAGAGCGCAGATGCCCAAGAAGACGAGAGTGATGAGGGCAACGAGGATCTCGTCAATATCCGAGGAATGTGGGAAAGCACACCACTGATCTCTGCAGCGCAATACGCACACGGTGACGCTGCTCTTTGGTTACTAAGTCATGGTGCTGACCCACATGCTAGCAACGAAAAAGCTGTGACAGCGCTCTTGTTAGCGAGTCTCGAAGGATTGGAACCCGTCGCCGTGCGACTTCTGCAAGCCGTCAAGAGTGTGTCTAATGCTTTACCCATCGACAAACAGATTGGTGTCGTGTACAATTCAGCCGCAGACGTTAATGTGAGATTGAGCCCACTTCTTGCTGCTGGCATGAATGGCCACGTGGAAATTGTCCGACTGTTACTAAACCACGGCGCCGCCGTGAATCAAAAGTTATCACTACCGCTGGTTCAGGAACGACAGCAAGCCCCGACACTTCAGGAGGTTCGACGGCCCTACTTCTTGCAGCACGATACGGTCATGCTGGCGTGGTGACTTTTCTATTGGAAGGAGGGGCGGACAACAATTTAATTGACGGTGCAACCGAAACATCAGCACTAGTCTCAGCTTGCGAGCACGGACATGAAGAATGTGCGCTACTGCTTCTTGAATCGATGGCGTCAGGAGCTGAGTCACTGCTTTCTAACGACGCAGAGACCGAAAAGTGGCAAGCTCCCAATCGACAGGGGTTCACAGCTCTACACTTTTCAGCGGCTAACGGGCTGCTGAAGATGTGCGAAGCTTTATTGTCCGCTTTGAAAGCACAACAGCAGTCCCTCGAGGATGAGGTATTGGCGACTGTGTTTGTAAACGCTCGCGCCGGAGCTCGACGGGAAAGCGCATTGCTGCTCGCAGTTCGAAAGCGTCAGCACGCGGTCGCTCGGCTGCTGTTGGAAGCGGGAGCTGACGCAGAACTGGCGGATCGGGGAGGAAATACAGCCACACAAGTGCTAACGCGCAACAAACAAGACGAGTTGCTTCGGCTGTGCGAGGTCGCTACTAGTAAATCGCAACGTCAGCTTTCAAGGGAATCCCCTACCATTGAAGATCTGCTACTTTCTACGACTAGAAGGCTACACAAAGAGGAAGAGCTTCGAGAAGTCGAATCGGGTGCAGAAGACGAACGATGATCGAGATCCAAGGACGATTCAGTTCTTATACTACAGTGCCCTCAAAAGCGCTAGGTAGTGGAGCGTTTTTCATTGTGCAACACAGCTTCGATCGAGTCCTCCACCAATAAGTTATCTGTATCGATGTATTTTGTAGTATTTCACTTTGGAGTTCTGAAAGAAAACCACGTTTCTCTGAAATAAGCCCGGATCAAGCGTTCTTGTAAATTGGTGTAAATCGAATAAAGAGAAGTCCCGGATGCGGAATGTGGTCCTTTGTATTAGCAAAAGCGTGTCACTTCCTCAATGCCTGCTCCCATTTCTTCTTCCATCAATGCAAGGGCTTTCATCTGACAGCAGTGATCGGCGGTTCATCTTGAGTTTGCCACGATGCACTTGGCCAAAAGTAGGGGTAAAAAAACTAATCAAATTGAGCTTGCATGTAATCCAAGTTCCAGAGCGGGTCCGGAAGTAATGGCACTGCAACACGAACACACTAATTGCGTCGTACTCGCTTCGAGGGTCTTTCGCTCTCATGTTCGTCATCAGTGGCGAAACACCAAGCTCGAGACTCAACGGTCCAAAGATGTTCCTTAAACCACAACTTCGTATCACTACTCGCATGCTCAAGCGCACTTCGAATGGCCAGGCGTGAGCTGTCGAGCGGGAAGTCCACGTTTTCCAGTACCCACAAAGTCTCGCTCAAATTCTTTTCCGTGGAGAGCGCCTGAGAGACAATCGATACGCAATCCGATTCCGGTATCCACCTAGTTACTTCTGGACGAGCACAACGCGAGAAAATATTCCAGGCTGCGGATACATCAAGCTTCAAGCTGTTCTCAATTCGCCACCGAAATAAAGACCAATTGACGCGTACATGCCATATCTCGGTGTACAATTGCGAGTTCACATTGCACCCATGACAGGAAAGCCACCAAGCCATCCGTAAATTACCTCGCTGCAAAATAGTTCTGCGCACATCGGGTACACTTACTTCAGCTCCGCGGTAAGTTATCTGCATGACCTCCAGATTGTCAGCGGCCCATTTGCAATCTTCTGGTCTGACTTGGTATCCTAGTTGAAGCAGCCACTCCACGACAGCTACTTCACCCTTCTTGAAGGCATTGACCATTACTGGAGTCAGGTACTTAGGATGAGAGAACCAGTCGTGCTTTCCAAAAATTTGAAGCATTTTCAAACTGCCTTCGCTAGCTGAAGCGGCTAACGCTGCTGCTTCCATCATCGTAGTTATTGGAAACTCGTAGTTTTCATAAAGCCAACGTACAACTTCTACGTGGTCATTCCGCGCAGCGTTTAGGATCGCTTGCCAACTGCATCCCTGAGTCCGATTTTCATGCAGCCAACGAATTACATCCAACTGTCCATTGGCAGCCGCTAGATCCATTGCTTTTGTTGTGCAGCCTTCTCGACGATGATCATGCAGCCACTGCACCACTGATAAGTGTCCATTCCCCGCAGCTTTATCTATCGCTTCCTCGGTGCAAGTTTCTTGGTTAGGGGTGTGAAACCACTCCTTGCTGTGCAACCACTGCACAACATCCAAATGTCCATTGGCCGCGGCACCGTTCATCGCGTCACTCGTAAAATAGCAACCGTCCACATTTGCCACCCATTTCAGAATATGCAAGTGTCCACGACTAGCTATCTCGTTCGCAAACGTTAAACGATTGGGGCGGTAGGTCCCGTAGTGATCTCGAACCCATTTCATCACCTCTAAATGCCCGTTCTGAGCTGCGAATGTATACGCGTTTTTTCGGTAAAGCTGGCACCCCACTTGGGTTTCATCTTCGCATACAACCACTGAATAACCTCGAGATGACCATTTCCAGCAGCAGCATCAATTATTCCGGGACTGGAAACCTGATTCAACCACTGGACGACTTCAAGGTGACCTCCTTCAGCTGCTTGGACTATTGCTTCCGGATACACATAGTCTTGATACTGATGCAGCCACTTGACAACCTCTAACTGACCGGTAGCAGCAGCAAACCCCAGCGCATTGGACGACTCATCTTTGATGCCGTGTTCATGCAGCCACTGGACGACAGCCAAATGTCCATTCCCCGCTGCCATACACAATGCCCCCAACGGATACATGGCTGTGTAGTTGTTAAAAAGCCAAATAACAGTCTCAAGATGCCCTTGGGCTGCTGCGGCGCCTAGTGCCTCCTTGAAATCTTTCTTCCATGGTCTTCGGCGGCCTTCACGCTTTATCGCCATCCATTGGAGGGTATGCAGGTGACCACCTTGTGCAGCAAGACAAATCGCTTCCTTCCAATTCGGAACTGATCGTCCGAGAAGATAATCGAGAGATTGCGCAGATTCCCCACGTTTGCATGCAGCGCTGAACGCTTTCTGCCCCGGAAAATCATCCAAGAATTCATCGATTCGGAGCACCACGTGCGGAAGATATTCGTTGCTTGGGAGACACTCGCGACAAATGATACGAACTGGAGCATGAAGTGGCAGCTCATCAGCGTTCTCCATCTTAATGTTTCGTTGAAATGGCTCAAGCACTGAAGAATTTGTAGCCCTTTCCCATAAACTGCCAATTTGCTGGTCACTTCATCCCTGTCAAATCTTTTTCGCACTGGAACAAATACCTGATTCGCGCGGAACAAACGCAATATTCCGCCTTGGTTTCACTTGCTTCCACTATGGTTAAATGTCACGATAGGCCCCAACAATCGCATTGGGCGGCAGCCACCCGATTCCACGGCGCCCGCACAGCCCTACGTACGCTCACTACTTCATTGTCACCTCAGCTCGCTCTGTCGTCTCTGATGCTGCCGCTCTCCGCCTCCCTCCGCCTCCTGGCCGGCCGCTCGGCCGCCATGGCCGTCCGCCGTGCCGCGCCCATCGCCGCTCGCTCGCCGTCTGTGCTGCGCGTGCTCTCCGCGGCCCCCGCCAACGCGTCCGTGGCCTCGTACTCGTCGGCGCCGCTGGACTTCAGTGCAGCTGCCATCGCGGAGCTCGAGGAAGCCGAGGAAGTGGTGCTCGAGGAGCTGCCCCTGGAGAAGGGATTCGCGGACCAGAAGCCCATTGAGGACTTCAACCTGTCGCAGGAGACGCAGCGCAACCTGAACAAGGTGGGCGTGACGCACCTCTTCCCGGTGCAGACGCAGTCGTTCGACGTCATGATGAAGGGCACCGACATCATGGGCCGCTCCAAGACCGGCTCGGGCAAGACGCTCGCCTTCGCGCTGCCCATCATCGAGACCATCCTGGCCAACCGCAAGAACACGAAGAACCCGCAGGCGCTCGTGCTGCTGCCCACCCGTGAACTGGCGCAGCAGGTGCACGACGAGGTGCAGCGCGTGGCCCCTCAGCTGCGCACGATCAACGTCGTGGGCGGCGTGTCGTACACGGTGCAGGAGAACCACCTGCGTCGCGGCGTGGACATTCTGGTGGGCACGCCCGGCCGTATCATGGACCTGGTGGACAAGGGAATGCTCTCGCTCGAGGATGTTGACGTGTCCGTGCTGGACGAGGCCGATATGATGCTTAAGTTCGGCTTCCAGGAGGCCGTGGAGACCATTCTGGGCTGGGTGCCCGACGGCGGCCAGACGGTCATGTGGTCGGCCACTTTCCCCAAGTGGGTGAGCACCATGGCGCGCAAGTTCCTGAAGGAGCCCGTGTCCATCGACCTCGTGGGCGAAAACGACAACCAGGTGCCGACCACGGTGACGCACAAGGCCATTAACGCGCCTACGCGCGACCGTATCCAGGTGCTGGAGAGTGTGCTGCGTCTGCACGCGCACGACGGCCAGACGCTTGTGTTCACTGAGACCAAGCAGGAGGCTGACGAGATTGCCAACTCGCTGCCTGGCCAGGACGCTCGTGCGCTGCACGGCGACCTCTCGCAGGGCATGCGCACGTCCACGATGAACGGCTTCCGCAGTGGCAACGTCAAGACGCTGGTGTGCACGGACATTGCTGCTCGTGGACTCGACATCGCCAACGTGGAGCTCGTGGTGCAGTACCGCCTTCCGAGCGACAAGGAAAGCTTTGTGCACCGTGCTGGCCGCACAGGACGTGCTGGACGTTCGGGCACGAACATTGTGTTCTTCGATCGCAGGGACGCCAGCGACGTGCTTGACTTTGAGCGTCGCTACAAGTTCAAGTTCACCCACGCTGCCTCGCCTCGCCCGGAGCAGATGATCACTGGTGCGCTGGAAGATGTGAACAAGCAGTTGTCTTCGCTTCCCAAGGAGAACGCGAAGCTGTTCGACGAAGCTGCTGAGGCCATGATCGCGGAGCAGGGACCGGGTGTGCTTAGCTCTGCACTTGCTCTGCTGTGCGGTTTCGACTCGAAGAAGCTGACGTCGCTTTCTATGCTGACGGGCCGCTTCCGCATGCAGACCGTGGAGGTGGAGGGCGTGCAGGGCGCTCGTGAGCTTAACCTCCTGCTGGCGTCTTTCATGGACGACCGCGTGGACATTTACCCGGTGGATGGTGGCAAGCTGGTGTTCGACATCCCGCAGGGCAAGCTGGAGAAGCTGCAGGAGCACCTGACCGCTTCTTCGCCCGGCCAAGAGGTGACCGTGACTTCAGCTGTGGAGTTCCCGCGCCTGCTGCTCGACAGGTCAAACCGCAGTAGCAACAACAACGGTGGTGGCCGCTTCAACCAGCGCGGCGGACGCAACAACAACTCGCGTGGCTACGGGGAAACAACCGCTTCGGAGGCAACAACCGTTTCGGAGGCAACAAGCGCGAGGGCGGCGGTAACTGGAAGAACAACGACCGCGAAGGAGGCCGCGACGGAGGCTTCCGCCGCAAAAACTATGACTCCAACTTCTCCAAGGGCAGTTCCTCAGGCCGCACTAACTTTGGCCGTTTCAGCGAGGGCCGCGGTGACCGCAGCTCCAACAAGTACAACGACTCGTGGTAAGGCGGACAGGCTCGTGGTGCTTCTCCTCCGTCCGAGGAGATGCATTAAGGGAATGTTTTGTATTTTAGATAGTGAGAACCACAGCTAGACGCGCTTAGCAAGCGGCAGCCAGCATTAGGTTGTGATTTTGATTTGATAGAGCAACAACGGATATTCACAGAATGACAACCAACGCAAACGAACACGTTTGCCGCTCATAAATACCTGCCAACATTCAAACACATGAACCATGACACTGCCAGCTACCCCCTCGATGGCACATGCTGGATGTGACCATTACCGATGTCCGAGTATCCGCGCGCACGAATGTGCTGCAGTGCGTTGTCGGATAGTCGTAGGGACGAAGCCGAGAAGCGCATGTCGGGCATGGACGAAGCGCGGAAGTCGATCCGGTCCTGGCGCGTCTTGAGCGGCACCATTTGCACTGAACGAGACGAGCTTGCGACGACGTCGAGCTCTTCGCCGAGCGAGTCGAGGCCGAGAAAGAGTCCCACGGACTTGTCGATGTCCGGGCCGTCACGCACGCAAGGGTACTCGGCCACAAGCCACACGAGGTCCCGCAAGAAGTGCGTGAGCTCCAGCATGCGCGAGGCGCCGTACTTGTTCGCGTCCAACACGACCACCTGCCGCGAAGGCAGACGCGACTGCTTGAGCTTCTCCACGAACGGGTGGCAGTCAGGGCAGTCGCGGCACTCGAGCAGCAGCGCCTCACGCAGGCGCTTGAACTCGCGGAAGGTGCGATCGGCGTGGAAGACGTCGCCCGTGAGCTGGTGACACGTCTCGATCTCGTACACGAAGCGCGTCCTCTTGAGCGACGTGGGCGCCTCCTTCTCCTCGGGGCGGAAGCGCAGAACCTGCACGGCCAGCGGCGACGGGGTCGGCGACGGGGACTCGAGCCGCGCCGGCTTGAAATCCACGGATCTCCACGAGCGACTGCGAGACCTCGTTGACCACGCGTCGCTGGAGGAGGTGCACCATCTCACACAGCAAAAAAGCGACTTGCCGTCTTGAAGGTCAGTTTAGAAATGACACGGATCGTTGATGCTGGTCAGAAAAGTAGAACGGAGCTCCTCACGTCGGACTTGATGCAATATTTTGCCCACTCAGAGGCGCGCAATGTAAATTGTAATGTTCACGAACCAATCACAGCGTAGAAAAAGCTCTTTCGATAGTTGCACACAGTGATTCAAGGATCCGAGCATCTCGGTGACGAGCCTACACCATGTGCGTGGGGAAGCTCAGCAAGTCCGGCTGGAGGCGGCTCCAGGCCTCTACGAGGCGCGCGTGCTCGTCCGGGTGCGAGCGCTGCAATGCCGCCGGGTCCTGTTCGTAGCGACGATGGTCAGCCATGAGCAAAGTCATGCGAAATGGCGGCGCGGCTGGGAGGGCCTGTTTCCGACCAGGTGTATCCTCGTCGGGTTCGTCGTCTGGCTGACTGATAACCAGACGACTTGCCCCAGCGAGTACTGTACCACTCCCAGCACCACCGCCACCAGATTAACACACATGCAAAACGTACCTCGGCGAAGCACACGAAGATCGTGGCTACGATCGAGTCCAGGATCGACGACATGATCGTGCACATGGCGTACCCGATGGACCCGCAGGCCACGAACGTCAAAATACAAACGTTGAAAGTCTCTGCAAACAGCGGCCCCAATAGTTAGACAACAATAATGTGTGTCCCCATCAAGCAGAACACATCCGCCACGTACGGCATTCTCCCGGGTGCTCAGCCAATTCGTCCGGTGTGCACCGCAGCGCTAGGTACAGCCACGCCGAGCCGATGACGCCCGACACCGTGCCTGTAAACAATAGAGTGATCATTGTCAGACGGAGGCTAGCAGATGGCAACAACTTTGACAAGTCAAGGTGAGCGTACCGACAACCAGACACCCCACCGCCAAGACGCTCGAGATGAGTGAGTCATTCAGCAGTGACGTCCACCCCGATCTCGGAAAAGCTGCATCGTGTCCGTGCCAGCTAGCCGGAAGTCCTTCCCGTAAAGCGCCACTTGACAAAACGCGTACTTGTTAAAGTACTGCATGTTGCGCATGACCAGCTTGACCAGGAACTCTAGACAGGCGTTGGCGCTGCCCTTCGCCTTTCGCCGTGGCGTCGACAACAGCAGGGTGTGCAGCGCGTTCAGTGCAGCGATCACCAGCGACCCGACACAAATCGAGCCGAGAGACGTTGTGAGCGCGCGGGTTTGCGCTCGCTGGATGGTGTTCACGTCGTGTGCACCGAACCACCACTCGCCGACAGCACCAGCAGTAACGCAGTGCACCACATTCTTCGCAACCTGCATGAACCAGTAGAAGCTGCAGCAAAATGACAAACATTAGTACGACGCAAAACCCAACTATCAAAGCAGTAGGCGGTACCTCAGCAGCATGAAGAAGAAGCACAGGTTACCAACTGAGCTCGAGTCATGGAGGTTGCCCACCGCCTTGGCGAGCACGCCCACAACCGCCGCACCCCAGATCATGACCCACACCCCTGTGCCAGCAGGGCCATGTACGCTGAGGTGATGACCCCGGGAAACACGCGCAGGATACGTGACGCCGCGGTCAAGTTCGACGCAGCGAAGGCGATCGACCGACGCACGGACGCGTAGTAAGTGACGATCGTGAGGGCGAAGAACAGGTTGATGAAGCCAATGGCCTTGCCGGCCATCCCCGAGTCGTAGAAAGCGGCCAGCGACGCCACAATAAAGGCCACGATGCTGACCTTGAGCGTCCAGGAGATGACGCGCTCGGCGTGATTCTGCAGCACCTGCAGCCACAGCGCCGACACGCCACCGCCGATGCAAGACGTCGCCAAGAAGATGAGGAAGATCTTGAGGCCGTGCGACGAGTCGTCCTCGTGGTGCACGGTGAAGTAGATGCTCGATACATTTGGGAGGCCGAAGAAAAGCTGTGAATGGAGAGAAATACAGCAATTCGACGTTAGTTTCGGCGCATCTGATTAGGAATAATATGTACGCCATGGAGACTATACGTACCGCGATGAAGCTCACGACGGCCAGATTCGCCGCAAAGGCCACTGCGAAGAAGTGATCCTTGCGCTCGTCGCGACGTCCAGTTGGGAGCTGCTGCGGCACCTTCTCCAGCAGCACCTCCTCGTCCGCGCGATCCAGCTCCATGGTGGCGACTTCGCCTTCTTCTTCTGGCTGGAAAGAAGAATCGGATTTGGTCAACAAGAATTTCGACCAATCACAGCGCGGCGGTGGTTTCGTTGAAGTTGCCGACCATCACTCCAACTCCGCATTCTGGCATCGCGACGCAGGAAGATGGCGGAGCATGGCGAGTTCCTGACGAACCTGACGCTGGACGGCGTGCGCGAGGGCGCCTACATGCTGTGCAAGCACTCGGACGACCTGCTGGGCCACCACGCGCGCCAGGTGTTCCGCGAGAAGGCGGCGTCCATGCGCGCCGAGAACAGCATCTACTACTACCTCAAGGACCTCATGAGGAAGTTCGGGTCGCAGCAGCACGCGCCCAAGGTCAAGAAAACGGCACAGGGGAGCCGCAGCAGCTCGTACTGGAGGAGCACGAGTTCCGTAAGCTCGTGGCGAGCGACCCCGCGTTCGAGAGCGCCATCCCCAGCGACCAAGTGGACGCGCTCTTCCACCGCATCGAGTGCGACTACCAGAAACTGCTGCTGCACCGAGACTTTGTAGAGTTTTGTCTCCTGGACCAGGATCAACTGTGTGTCTATGTACTGGCGTTGTCGCGGGCTGTGACGTAACTGCTGACATTGTTTTATTTATTCTGACAGCCGACTGCTGCTTTTCAAGTATCGGAAGCATTTGAAGAGCTTGGACTTGACGGACAATGAGATCGCAGACACTTTTAAGCGACTGGCCCCTCCCGATGGTACAGCGATGGCTCCCGAGCTTTTCCATGCAGCTATCATGCGAGACTTAGACGTTGCCCTGACAACTGGAGTACGTCTCAGTTGCTTGAAATTGACTGGGGTGAGACGGTCTTAACGTTATGCCATGTAAAACGAATTTTTACAGGAACTTGCGTTTGTGATGGATCTTATGGACTCCGACAAAGATGGCATGGTGAAAGTGCATGACCTTGAGTTGCTTCTTAAGGACGAAAGGGCAGCCGAGGAGCTTATGCACGCTCCTCGAGAGAACGGTGTGGTTGACATCAAAATATCAACGAACAGCGTCGAAGAAGTCACCCTGCGACGAGATAACTACACCCAACTGTTCCCAAAATTGCAGGATGAGAGCAACACCAGTCCTATGCATCTGTGGTTTCGGACAGCAGCGAAGGAGGATGGCAAGTCTGCTATCTCCAAAATTAAGTACGCTGCAAGCCGACGTGACACGGACCTGGTGTCTAAAGGTTATACATGTCTCCAGCAAGAGATACATCGGAACGGAGCCTTTGGAAAGCACAAGTACATTTGGACAAGCTTGGTACCATCGAGTAGCCAAATGACTAACGAACTGATTGATTTGGCACTCACGAGCGGAGACCTAAGTGATAAGAACACTGCACGGCTATGGCTTCCGCGCCACCGCGGATTTAAGCTGGTTCCTGGGAATTTGAACGAGAAGAATCCTAAGCACGGTGTATTCTTGTGGTTGCGGCGGCGACGCACATTGTCGACCCAAGACCTAGTTGAACCTTCTCACATCGACCTGTCTATCGCATCACCGCGAACTCGGGCGAACGTGCATCGCCACATTGATGACCTAGAGGCCCAAGTACGGAAAACACTACGACGGAACTGCCCAATCGATCAAGATTGTTCGCTAAACTTCAATCGCCTGTTCGAGGAGTTTGATCCGAAGAAGTTGCGCGCCATTACCAAGCAAGCTGTATTGATTGGGATTCAGACGTTTGGGATCAAAGTTGATAAAAGGTGAGATGCTGCTTGCATGGCTAGTCGGTTATGAATGCATATTAACTGTGTGGTGTGCTACTGAAAGGATTTTCGTCTTGTTTGGGAGCGCTTTAATCCTTTCGGAGCAAAAGTCATTCACGTCGGCACATTTGCACAGTTTCTGGAACTCACGGATTTTGAAATGTAAGAGCATGGATTCCCCGAGCCCAAAACGGCTGAATACTAACGATCTCTTTCATGTACCATTTTAGCGATGATGTTGTGAATTCGTTGCAGCGTACAATGACAACGCGATTTGGTTATCACGTTCCAAACTACAGGCTAATTTTTCAGTCGTACAACACGCTCGGAGACGGAAAGCTCAGCCGATCCGATTTTCAGCGCATATTTGCGACCAACCAGCTGAGCTTCACGAACAGTGAGCTCAGCAAAGTTATCCAACGTTTTGATGTCAACAAAGACGGCGTCGTGGACTACTCCGACTTTTTGAGCTATATTACAGGTATATGCGATGCATCAGCTAGAGCTGCAGGTAGAATCGCAGAGGCAGCAGAAGAATTCCGAACCTGGGCCCTTGAAAAGCAGAACAAGAAACTAGCAAAAGACGGCAACATCGACTCTGCGTCTGCGTGGCGCGTGCTGAAACCCAAACACGGCCGACTTGATTCTGAGACTATTAACCATATTTTGCGGCAGCGAAGGATACGATTGAATGCAGAGCAAATCCATCTCCTGCAAGTATTGATGGCTCCAGCAACGAACGGGGAGGTAAATCAGGCAGCCTTCCACGCGTTCATCAATCACGTGCCTAAGAAAATGTAAATGTTTATGGGGTCTGTTTCTGAATTATGCACGCGATATACTAACCTTTTTCCCACTGATATGCGGTACTTACAGCTCAACCATGGTTTACGAATTGAGAAAGCTGGTTGGCTCTGGGCCTGTGAAGTCTGACATCGATGAAATTTACAACCGTCTCAACATCGAAGCCAACGGCAAACTGTCACTCGTGAATTTCTCCCAGCAACTAAACGCCTTGGCTGTAGAAAAGTCTACGCGGCAGGTCGACTTGAAAGACCTTGCGTATGCAGTTCAGTGGACGGGGGCAAATTGTGGTGGGGGTGGTGCTGTGTTGATTGACCGTTTCCTGGCCGTGATTCGAGAAAATCAGGACCGCAGAAACATGAAAAGTGAATTTGTCACGCACTATGATAGCCCACAGTTTCTGGAAGGTGTGAACCTTCTTCGAGATGAACTTAAGCGGTGTGCCAAAACCCCGGATGGCAAATTTGACTACATGATACCATTTCGGCTTTTCGACAAGGACAACACTGGGGAAATTGTTTTGTCCGAGTTCGAAGTAGCTATCCGCGAGCTTGGTGTAGACAGGTACTTATCGGACCAGGAAGTCAAGGGTTTGATGCGGCGTTTTGACCCCAACTCATCTGGGGCGATTGATTTCGAAGAGTTTCTCCGCTTTAACCTTGCCGAGTCCTCATCGTCATCAAGCAGAAGGCTCCATATAGCAGTTCTACCAGATCCAGTTCTGCAACGCATTTTAGAAGACGTTATCATCAACGAGCGGCTCACAAATGATAACGTTGGAGCATACTGTGGATCGATAAAGCGAATGTTTGCAATCATCGATAAGGACACGACAGGTTTGGTTCCGGCGGGCCGCTTTATTGAGACACTCAAAGAGATGAGTGTTGCTGTGCCAAACGCAGATCTAGAGATTCTGGCGAAGGAATTTGCGGGGGATGATAATACCAGCGGAGACGTTCAATATCTACTGTTTTGCGAAGCAATCGTTCAAAAGTGTCAGCAAAGCGTGGAAGTGCAACAAATGATGGAGCCACCACCGTCAGAGATCCTCAGTTTGCTGAAAACTTTACATCAGCAATACAATCTAGCGCAAGACAATCAAGAAGCAAGAGGCCGCAACTTCGACGTTTGGCAAGCTTTCGGCATTGAAAAAGACTCTGTCAAATGCGTCTTCGTCTCCATCGACGACTTCAAAGACGTTCTCTGGGCTGCAGGTGTGCACCATCCGTATTTACGCGAAGAGCTTGAGTGCATGATCAACTGCTTCCAACTGCATCAAAATTCTGGATTCAACGTTGCACTGTTTCACAAATTCCTGTCCAAAGGCCCAAGTGCCTTCTTTGCTGGAAATTCTGGAGCTCTCGATAGTCACATTGACAGACTTATAGGAGAACTTCAATCATTCTTGTCCACCGGGAAAGATGCTGGCGACCGTCTATTTGGTCTCTTTTCGGAGCTCGATTCAGACTCGAGCGGGTTCATTTCTCACGATGAGTTCTTACGGCTGCTCCAAAGGGCTGGACTTCGACACTTTCTCAGTTCAGAAGATGAAAAACTTTTGCTGCAATTTTTGGACACGAACGGTGATGGAGGGATATCCTATACGGAGTTTGTGGCGTTTGCCAAGCATGCGGATGAGAAACCGAAGCATGTTGAGGAAATGCAATCGAGCGCTGCATTGTTACCGTCACCCACAAAATCGGTAATAGGTGATGTCGTGCCTACATCGCCTACTAAGACCCCGCTTCACCAACTTCTGGGTTACCGGCGAAAGGTTCGTCTGCTAGTTTAGTTTTAGTCAGCCCTGCGAAGTCCGACACAGGTGACCGGCCACACTTCCCCGTATTGCACCAGATTGGCAAGCTGAATCGGGCCTTGCGTCCGCCATTCCCCTTCGCCAAATATTTCAGCAAATATCGTGTGAAACCAAGCGAAGCAAGGGTGAAACTTCGGGTGTTCGAGAAGGTCATCGATAAGTTCTTGGACCGGTTAGTGATTCAGCGTGTCGTTTACAGCATGAAGGACATGGATATCGAGCTGCTTGCGCAGGCTTATGCTACGGCGAGCGATGAAGGTGCAATGATTAACTATGAAGTTTTCCTCGGAGATGTGGCGAACGCACAGGAGAAGGCAACGCTATCTAGCGCTGAGAGTGATTCGAGTAGTAGTGAAAGTGACGATGAACTTTCTTGCAGCAGTGATGAAGAAGATCGAAGAACTCCAAATGTTTCAAAGGCTGTTGGGTCTATATTACTCCAAGCAATCCAGCACACTCATAAAACCCCGACAAAACTCGAGGCGCTCAAATCATCATTGGCTACTATAAGCAAAGAAATGTCCGCAAAGAAACAAGAGGCGATCAGCGAGAAAAAGATTTACAAACTATTGATGAGACTTGCGCTAAGGCTGCGCAACAAGGACGTCACCAAACTCCTCGCTTGCTTCAAGACAGAGCACTATGGCAGGACGCTTTACGAACTCCAACCGTTCTTAGCAGCTATTGACGAACAAGTTAATGCTGCGATAGGCCCTCCAAAAGAGGACGCACCAGCACCTGATGCCACGCCCCTGTCGAAGTGACGCCGATTTCTCCTATTGCAGTGCCTCCAACGCTTGACACGGCACTTGCGAAAAAATTTATCGATGCTTCCTTGAAGCAGCTCAGCACAATATCAGTGGACGACGACTGCTTGAAAAGTGTGATGTTGCGAAAACCGGAAAGCTTACATTGTTGGAATTTCAAACCGTGCTTCGCTTGATGGGATGCAAGCTAACAGATACTGAGTTGGAGGAAGTGAAATCTGCTCTTGGGGATCCCAGTTCCGCACAAATTAACTACAGCATTCTAGTTCGGCAGATGGGTCCAGATCGTCAGCACCGATCACGAAAGCCGCGTCCTACAAACACCACCGTTCTGCACTTTGATCGAGTAGCTGACCATTCGGAGAATATGTTATCAACATCTCAAATTCCAAGTCCAGCAGCTATTAACCGTGTATACCACCCCGATCCTGACTACCCGAGTGCTCAGAAAGAGTCCATGCGTGCTCCACTTTCGTTTGAAGAAGCAAAGCGTATTGATAGTTTTGCGACGCAATTCTTTTCGGAACTTCTACACATGCGGCAGATTGACTCAACGAGACTTCAGCAGAGTTTCGAGCCCTACGATATCAGGTGTACTGGTTTCGTGTCCGTTGATGCATTCAGCGCAGTGATGAGGAAGCTCGACATTTTCTTGCCGGCAGATGTGGCCTCAACAGTGATCTCGCGGTTCACTGCGGTGTCCGACGAGAAATTTGATTATGTAGATTTTTGTCAGGTTGTTGGTGTTTCCTTCCGGCCGAAATCACCGACTCCACGAGTACGCCCTCTACCTCGAGCTGTTCAACCTGCACACTATCAGTCCAATGTGGAAGCCGTGCGGTCTGCTACCCCACCGCACACGCAAACTGGTCGTGGCGACTACGTTGACAAGGTAACAGTAGAAACGGGGAGAGGGAATTACTCTGAGGTGCGTTCCTAGTAGCATTGCCAACATTACTTGCTTGCGTGGCGTTATTTAATGAATGTGTGTGAATTCAGGTACTCAAACTTAATCTGCCGGTGATCATCGACAATAGTGTAAAACAACCGGAGGCCCAGCTTCGTCGACTTCCGTCCAAACGTGGTGAAGGAGAAGCGTGTGGGTGGAGATGCCCCGTGTGTTTCCACCAACAGACGAGAGTCACGGCGACGTGCGAGATTTGTGCTGCACAGAACCCAGCATCAGTCGAATTTCGGAGTCTACTCCAGTGCTCGGCGTGTGGGTTCCGAAACAAGTTTGACGCACAAACATGTGAGTTGTGTGCGGTAAATATGCATCGAGCGAAAAACTATTCGGATAACGGGGCGGCATACTCACCTTCCAAACGATACTCGGTGTCACGATCAACGGCGTTACAATGCGATGGCTGGCTAGCATGATCTTGTGTAGGATGGAATCTCTTCAATGATACATGTTCATGGTATTATGTGATTCGGTGATAATTTTTGTATTTGTTCGTAGCAAAGTCGAAGTCACATTGCGGAGTCTTAACGTGGAACTTCTTCTTCTTCTGAACAATGAAGTTGTAGCGCGTTCGCTGGACCCACCAGATCTCGTAGTCGCCCATGCATATTGTCCGAGTACGATCACCTTTGAAAAATAGTGGCAAGGTCGTGGTGCGAAATCCGCTTGGGTACTGTCCTATGAGCCTCGTTTGGCTCAAAATGAGCTCACTCCCCGGTTCGTGCAGCTCAAGGAATGTACCGCAGTGATTCGACAACTGGAATTTCCCGCCGCATTGGACGATGTAGCTGTTCTGCATGAAGCCCACCGCTACACACGTCTCCCGCTTGCGACCGTCAACGTTATAGCAAGATGAAAGTGCGTTAACGGAGTCATTGTAGTCCCAACAAGCTGGTCGCACCACTTCAGCCATCGGTATTAATGCTCGTAGTCGACCGATACACCCCGAGTTGGTGTAGTTCTTCGTGACGGTCAGTCCGCTAGCACTCAATGTCTTCTGAAGGCGGTACGGAACCAAGTCACCGTCAAGGTAGCAATTCTGATCGAAGATCGAGGGGCGGTCTCAATGCGGCTGACCGACACGTCCAGCGTTGCACCTGACTCGTCCACGAGCGAGATTTTCTCCGCAATTGTGGCGGAAGAGTCCACGTAGGCAGGTTCTCCAAAGCGATCAACACAGCAGTCGACAGCGCGATTGCGACAAGGATCCAACAACAGTCCGATAACGTATTCGGTGGGCTCGGCAATACTGAAGAAGGCAAACACAGTGTAAGACGAACGCTCCACATATTCAGGCGAAGAAGGAATTACCTGTAGGTGTCTGTGTTGATGGTAGCATTGGGGTCCCGCGTGTCAATTTCCACCTCGAGTACTTGTTGCTCTTCGGCATACGCTCGCTCTTCAAGTTCATCTCCTTTGTCCGGTGCAGCGATCACCTGCGCTGCAGAATCTCCAGTCACAGCCAATATTGAGCCAACTATCACGACGAGAGCTAGGAAGAACGACAAGGTGCGAGGTACGCTAACGCTTCTCATGACCTAAAGATTTGGAGATTTGACGATTCGGGGCGTCCTTCCAGCAAAAACTCGTGCCGAATGCCGAATGGTTAATGACGGTGTACGGCGGGTGAAAAAGCGACCGCTGCCGCTGCCACTGCCACTCCCACTAGCACATCGCATCTCTGTCAACCAAGAAGATGCGAAGGTCTCCGGGAACAGAACCGGCAGCGGCAAGGCAAACGCCAGAAATTTAGCCAAGTTACAATTGCACCTGCCGCGAGAAGTTGTTTTCTTTGACCCTCGACGACGCGTGTACCATTCGCACGTCAACCTCAGTGGTTGGCGTGTTACGGATACTTCACTGCAGCAGCTCCAATTGGACAAGTCTTCCGAAGTGAACACCAAGAACCAGGCCAAGTCTTCGTTTCATACGCTTTCAGTGGACGGATCCGCCCACATCTCCGTTCAAGGACTCCGATGTCTGCTTGAAGTATCTGCACAAGCTGGTGGAACACTGCACACTCTCCGTTTGCCGCAGTGTCAATTGTTATCGCGTGGAGGTGGAGAACTCTTGGAAGGAACCAGTCTACCACGTACATTGACCGAGCTGGATGTTTCTTCTTGTGAGTGGGTAGACGACCGCTTTTTGCGTACCTTGGCTCGCCATTGCTCTGCATTAACGCAAGTATCACTCACCCGCTGCAGATGCGTCACGGACTACGGCGTTGCAGTTTTCGGGGAAAGTTACGCTTCATCACTTACCAGTCTGGATGTGAGCTTTTGTACCAAGCTCACGGATACTTCGTTGCTAGCTTTACTTGTTGGATCTTCGTCAGCTGCATCCATTCCGGGAGGAGCTCCATTACCAGCTGCAGCTACGGCCCGAATTCGTGCTCTTAATGTTGCTGGATTGCCGTTAGTTGACGGTCTCACGCTTCTTGGTCTGCGTGGTCCCTGCGTGTCGCGTCTTGAGAGTTTGGACATGTCCGGCTGCTCTGTACTACGAGTTGCAGCACTTGAGCGACTGACACGGGTGCGAGCTTTGACGCGCCTGACGAAGCTCGACCTTTCTCGCTGTTCACTGGTGGATGACCACGTTTTGAGTGCTTTGGGCTTGGCTTGTCCTCAGCTAGCGACATTGCAGCTCGCCTTTTGTTCCAGTATTACTGATGTCGGCATCCGACTTCTTGTTGGGGAGATCGCAGCTTCATCTGCAGTTCGTGGCAAAGACGGTGAAGAAATTGCCACGGAAGCGCTCGATGAGGAAGAAGAAGTGATTGGAAGTACCGGTGAGCGTGGCTGTCGACAACTGACAAGCCTGGACATCACTGGTTGCTTCCAGGTCACGACTGGTGGGATATCTGCGCTCGGAACAAGGTGCTCACAACTTCAGTCATTGACACTTGATGGAGTGCGAAGATTGAACTCCTCGGGTATCCGCGTACTGCTTCGTGGATGCTCGAAACTGCGTGCTCTACGATGGAGTGGCATTCTTGTGCGTAGCAGTCAAGACGAAGCTGACATTCATGGAGCTTGTGCTGCCTTTTTCTCCATTCCTCATCTTAGTGAGGTTACCGTCGCCATGCTGACCGGTAGTGCTGCAATGTCACTAAGAACTCTTCATATTGGCACTACACAGTGCAATGCAGACACTTTTGCTGCAACGCTGCTACTAGCCCGGAAGACGTCACATACTCACTCGCTTCTAACAGAGCTCGACGTGACATCTCTCGCGACGGATGCTCTTTGTGAAGCTCTCGGTGTCTGTTGCGCCAATCTGCGCCTACTTCGCCTCAGTCGTTCTCGATATTTTTCGTCCACAAGTTTCCTCGCTGTGCTTCACGGGTGCCCAAAGTTGCGTGTACTTGAGCTAGAAAGCTGCGAACAAATACGCGACGACACATTGACAGCGATTGCCAGTTCTCCGTGCTGTCCGCGTCTGGAAACTCTCGTGTTGTCGAACGACTGGCAGCTCACAGACATTGGAATAGCAGCATTGATACGCCCAGCTACAAGTCTAACCCGACTTGATGTGCGTCACTGCCCGGAAATCTCCGTGTCAATTCTGCAGGCTCTAGCTGCTGCACGCGGTCATCTCAGTGAGGCCACTCGCGATGGTTTGACGCTAAGACATCCCAATATTGTCGAGTTCCTGCGTCGTGAGCACAAACGTCGAGCTGCAGCACGACGTATCACCCGTTGGTTGCGATGCAAATTAGATGCTCGGGTGAGTGCAAAGTCCACTCTTGAGCGTGCTCTAGCATACTTTCGCCGACAGAAGAGCGCAGCAGCTCGCATCCAGCGCTGGTATCGTCACAAATCGGACCAGTGCCAGCAGCGCCGGATGATCGCTGAGGCGAGACGCTTACGCATTGAGCAGTGCAAAACGTATTGGAGGTGGATCCAGGCGCTGTGTGTGCTAAGTCGACGTCTTCGGATATTCATCCGGAAGTTGCAGGCCGATCGACAGCGAGCAGCACTTGAAAAGGCTGAACAGCTTCGTTTGCAGCGTGAACGAGCGGCCACTGATATTCAGCGGATTGTTCGTGGGTGGTTAGGAAGGAGGAGAGCAGTTGAAGCCCGACAAGCTCGAGAATTCCATATCAAGCAACGAGAACAGGCTGCAGTTGAGATACAGCGAGTGTTTCGAGGCCACCGCTCACGAAAAATACTGCAAAGCTGCGTCACGAATTTGATGCTGAGATGCATAAAGCCATGAAGCTAATCGACAGCCAATTCTTGGCTGGGATGCAAATTCAGCGAGTAGCACGGGGATTCTTGGGGCGTAATGATGCAAAACGCCGCGCCGTAGCTGCGTACGAGTTGCGTCAATTGAAAATTACACGAGCGAAGCAAATTCAAAGAGCGTACCGGGCTCACATTGCACGCGTGGCACTGCGGAGAATGCTGTTTGGGGGAGCTACCGCTTTGCAAAAAGTGTTCCGGGGCTTTCGTGGACGAGGTGAAGCTCGGAAAGTTGTACTTACGCGTGCGTACGCTAGACATCCCCGAATTCTCATCCTCATGGAGTACTCCATTTACACACGAGATCTGGCAGTGCTCTGGAAGCGCAAGCACGATGCAGGTGTTTTAATTGCCTTAGCATTGCAACCTAAGTATCGCGGGTTTTGTGGACGACGAGAGGCTCGCTTGGTTCTAGCGCGGAAGCGACAACGCTGGTACTTAGAAGATACTGGAGCACGCGTGATTCAGCACTTCTTCCGCAGTATCATGTTCGTACACTTGTTCATCGCTAGTAAGTCTCGCTTGCCATGACGCTGATCTCGGATTGTTGTACGCAGAATTTTGATTCGGCTGGCCAGGTTTGAAGCATTGTTGTGTCTGCGACGACACAGCGCAACAAAAATTCAGGCGGCGTGGCGAATGTGGCTTGCCAAAGCATTAGCAGCAGCTCGACGGCTACGAAATGATCGCCATCGACAGCACAGGGCGATGATGGAAGCGATAGCATCGCAGCAGCAGGATCGTCGACTGTTTCTGAATCGAGGTGCCGCTCACTCAATTGTTGGGCTGTATCGCGCGTCACTGGCAGCTCGTGGGTGGCAAACACCAACCTACATCCGACTGCTGCATCACTCAGCAACCCGCATTCAGTCACTTGTTCGTGGCCACTTTGGTCGGGTGTACGTCAAATGGTTTCGAGATGAACTCGTACGAGCAGCAGCTTTGGTACAGCGAGTGTGGCGAGGATGTTGGGCAAGAAGATGTGGTGCGCGCTAATGGATGAACGACAGCAGCTACGTCGGGTGCAAGAAGAAGGCGATCGAGCAGCTCTAATAGCGCAGAAGCAGACAGCACATCACGCACTAGAAGCGTTTAACCGTGAAACTCGGTATGCGATCGTGCTGCAGCGTTGGTACCAAACACTGAAAAACCGGCAGATTTTCCGTGAGGCTCGCGAGCTCCGCGCACAAGAAGCGCATACCCGAGCGGTCAACAAGGTGGAAAAGGTGTTTCGCAACTCAACAGGAAGTGTTGTTTTCCAAGCTCACGTGTGGCGCGACTGTGTCGATCATAAGCCTGAGCTCGCAGCTCTCGAAGAAGCCGAATGTATTGCGATGGAGAAAGAGATCGAGGAGCTGAAAGAAGCTTGTGTCGCAGCTCATGCCGGCTCCATTCAAGCATCAAAGGACTTTGCTGAGCTTTCGAAGCGCAAAAATGAGTTCGAGCACTCCCGGGGCCGTCGAAGAGAGCCACGGAGACTGTGAAGCAACGCATTCAGCCGTTTGCTGTGCGTGCCAAGCAGCTGACGATGGAGAGTGCACGCGAGCTAAACGCAACTCGCCAGCTTCAAATGGAATTGCGGCGAGTGCGAACAGAACTGCGAAAGTTTCACACCAATTTGCGTGGACGATTGCCAATGGAGCCGTTGTTGTTGAGTGGAGACGTGGAATCACTGCTGGCAGGACTCACAGGTCAGGACATGTCCGATGATGAATACGATACATGATGGTGGAAAGCAGAGGTCGGAAAAACGGGTTGTCAATATCTAATCTCTGGATTAATTGCGTGACTGCGTAAGCGTAACCATTCTACATTCAGCCAACATTCGTGCTACATCGGTAACAGGCGCGATATTCATGGGTATGTGCCCCCGAAGGGATGATGCCTGCCACCTTGATGAATTTCGAGGTCCATTGAGGCGGCGTAGAAATCGCTTTATGAGACCCATGAATCACGCGGGCTGCAGCTTGAAGATAGTAACAAACACGATGATTTTATGGTATCCCCCAGCTAAGTCGAAGACGATCTAGTCGATGTATCCTAACATCGATCGAAACTAATTTCTCTAGATGTAGTTACAAGTTTTCTATGAGAAACCCGTCAACACCAGAGCCGTACGCTGTGCTAATACTATAGCTAGCGATAAGGACCACGGCTGCTACAACCGAGACCAGGTTGCCGATGAGTCCGTAAATGGTGGTAGCACCGATCAACACGAGCCAGAACGCCACAAGCCCGGTCCTCGTAGGCACTTGATCCTGTTGAAAAGAGGCGTTGCCCCGTCTGGAAGCTTGCCATTCGATTCGTAAAAGCCTTGAGCAAAGATTCCTTGTGTTCGAATCGCTTCTCCAGCCAACTTGCAAGTTCGCTCTCGCTTTTGTCGCGAAGCGCCGAAATGTCTACGCGCTCGATGTAGAAGTGGATCATTCGCGGCACTCGCCCATTTAGCAGCGACGCCTCCGACGGACGTTGGTTTGCAGCGTAGTCCACGTAGAACATGGTGACATCGTACACAGCAGTGAGCTGTGAGCGCAGTAGCGGAAACATAAATGTCCAGCCTGTCGTACGTGGGTAGAGCGAGTATTGGCGTGGCGGCAGACCGTTCTTCTCCGCAAACGCCACACTCTTCTCGAGGTTTCTCTCACTGAGATCTGTGCCTTCTGGGAAGAGAAGGTATGAAGCCTCCGGTTCTGCCGTCGTGAGGAACGGCAGCAATTTGCGGAGGTTCACCTGGTCGTCAGCCCAGCGGCGTTGCTGCATAACCAAAGCACTTCACGTCAGTTTTGACTCGCTCTCATCGCTCCCAAAGGTATAGCTGCTGTACCAGAAAGATGAAGATAAAGTGCTGCATGGCCCAACCAAAGATGGGGATCTTGCGCAGAGGAGCTTTGAGAACGATCCGCAACTGGTGCAGCGTTTGCGTTCGCCACGCCACACTCCACAGCAGCATCCAGTCGATGCGCGTGCGATGGTTCGACAGCCACAGCGCACGGTCTTGTGGCATTTCGCTCTCGTGAGCTTTGGTCTCGGCGTCGCCGTAGACTTGAACTTGAATGCCAAGCAGGTTTTCTACCAGTCAAGAAAGTCAGTAGACTTTCTGCTTCAATGTGCAATGTGCAGTCCCGTACCAAGCAGCAGCACAACTTGACCCATCCACGCCCATTGTCTTCACAATAAAAAAGTTACATATTTTCGTTATATAACGTGGCATTTTAACGCACATGAAGCGAGTGACGCGGCGGTAGAAGCGTTTGGTCTGCAAAAAGCCGGTAGAGGAAGCGCTGCAAGCACGAAGCATGGGGTGAGCACCCACGCCAGGGCCGTCCAGCCCGTGACCACCAGAGACGCCAGGAACACGACGCCAACAACAGCCACGCGCATGGTCTCAGCTGTTTTAGTAACTGATACCGTTGGCATCCAGTAATACTCAGTTACTGATATCCTAAAGTGTCAAGTATTTATTATGGTATGTACACCTTTAGGAGAAAAGATAAGCAGTACTACAACTAATCACCCTTCTTCAAGATTCATTTTCGCATTTTGGAGACCAACGATGGCGATGGCGAAGGAAGAGACGGAGCGCGACGTGAAGCTCCTCGTGAGCTTCGTGGCGATGGTCTTCGTGGGCCTCGGTAATAAGAGTGCGTTGCTATCTCCCGAATAAACGAGATTGAACGTGCTGCTGGAACCTTTTCAACTGACATGTTGGACATTCGTTCTCTGCAGTCTTCCAGAAGTGAGTTTTTAGCCACATTTTGTCGGTCGATGGGTAATCACAGCATGTGAATCTTACCCAATATCGTTGGTAGACTGCAGACCATCCCGATGCACAACTACCCGACGTTCCTCAACCTCCTCACCACTTTCGTCTACGTAGGTGCTGAATTGTGGTATGCGAGGCAACCTGACCGCTATCACTGACGCAACACTCTATTACTACAGATACCCATTAGCTTCGCGTACATCCTGCCCATGATCAAGTACGGCAGTGCCATCACGTGGGACCAGCGCAGCATCCCGAAGCGCAAGTTCGCTGTGATGGGAGGACTCGACTCGGTCGCTGGCATCCTGCAAGTGTTTGCGGCCACCTATTTGGGCGGGTCGCTTATCATCCTGCTGGGTCAGGCTGCGATCCCCATTTCGATGCTGATCTCGAGTCTGCTGCTGAAAGCCAAATACTCGGGCTACCAGTATGTTGGCGCAGTGATCGTGACGCTGGGCCTGTTGATTGTGCTGGGGTCTGGCGACTCGAGCAGCGGAAGCGGCACCAACCCGCACCTCGTTGTGCTATGGTCTGTCGTCATGATATTTAGCTGCGTCCCCATGTGTCTGTCCAGCGTTTACAAGGAGAAGACGCTCGGGGAGGCGGAGCTGGATGCGGTGTATCTAAATGGCTGGATCGCTGTGTTCCAGTTTCTGTGTGCCATTCCGCTCACGTTCCCCGCAGCAATGGTTGGGGACCACCCCGTTACACCACGTGAACTCCCGGAAAATCTATACGACGGGCTGATGTGCTACTTGGGGCAGAACACCATCACTGAAGGCCCGCACAAGGATGACTGCGAGAAGGGCACCATCTACGTGACGGCTTATCTGCTATTCAACGTGGCGTACAACCTACTGATCATCCTGATTCTCAAATTCGGCAGCGCTAACATCCTCTGGCTGGTAAGAGCCCCGCCGATATGTTGCCACGCACAAAAGTCGCTTTTTCTGACCGCTTTTTGTATCTGAACAGGCCATGACCATTATGGTCCCACTGGGCAACGTCGCATTTACGTTTCCGTTCATGCCAGAGCACCAGCCCCTGCACGCGAAGGACATTGCGGGTTTGGTGTTCATCATGTCGGGGCTGTTCGTGTACCGCTTCCTGGAGGAGATCCTGGACTCTTGGAACAAGCGGAAGCCCATGTACCCGGACGAGAAGGGCCCAGCTGTGGACGAACTCAAGCGCGCGCTCATCAGCAGCGACAGTGATTACAGCGACGATCAGGAAGTCTAAAAGCCTCTGCTACGTTTGTGGCCAAACAAAAACTATACCAGTCGGCGCTTTCAATAATTCCGGTGCAGCGACTTCAACATACGTGTACCCATCTTCCGGTACATTCTCACTAGGTGTAGGTGTTATGTCCACCACACTCGTCACGAATGGCCATCGCCTTTCGACCGCAGAACCCAGAGAGATCACCAAGGCACAGCGCTGAGCATGTTGGCCGCCGCCACCAAGAGCTTCGTGCGCGTCACGGCCGCCGCCGGATCACGCCAGCGCGCGCCTCTCCTCAGTGCGCAGGTTTCCTTCCTGTCCACAGAAGCCGCTTCTTCTGCCTCTGCGCCTGACCAGCCCAAGCGCGCTAAGCTCAAGATCCCCACCAAGCGCGCGGCGTCGCTGCTGCTGCAGCTGGAGGCGGAAGCCGTGGCCAAATCGGGCGAGGGAAAGGACATCGACGCCTTCCAGCCTGGCGACTCGGTGGAGGTCCAGTACCTGCTGAGCCGCACGGGCGCCCGCGTGCAGCGCGTCAAGGGCGTCGTGCTCGCCAGAAGGAACCGCGGCACGGGCAGCTCGTTCGTCATCCGCAACGTAAGTTTTTGTGCTGATTTTTACAGTGAACATTTGGGAGAAATTTGGCTAATGTTTTATGTTTTGTGTGCTGACTGACGTGACAGCACATTGGCGGCTACGGCTACGAGCAGAAGATCTTCCTGCACTCGCCACTGCTGCAGAGCGTCAAGGTGCTGCAGGAAGCGTTCATCCACAAGGGAAAGAAGCGCGTGCGCCGTGCAAAGCTCTTCTATCTGCGCGAGAAGGCGCCCAGCTTCACCACCGTCTAGAGAGCGCAGCTACGACACACTTCGTCGAAAACCAGAGATGTTCTCCTCGGTTTACCAGGTGATTGTCTGCTTGATAGATGTAGTAAACGCAGCACAGGTTGGAGGGTGGCAGCACTAACTAGAGAAGAAAACGATTCACAGACCACAAGCTACAGACAGGAACAAGTCGTCTGTTATCGGAAAAGGGGTCTACCGGTACCGGTAGTCACTGCAGTGGGGCGGTGACTGCTGTCTGGGCGCTCCTCTATCTGCGTTTCTTCTTCTTGGACTTGCGGATGCCAGAGCTGCTGGACACCACGACGGCAGCGGGTTTGTCCGTCTCGGCCTTACGCGCAGCGCGAGCGGCTGCATCCAGCTTCAGGGCATCCTTCTCGGTGCCCATACCAGCGCCCTGCGCACCGATAAAGCGGTTGCGACCACGACGACCACGCTTGCCGTGAGAGCGCTGCTTGCGCGGAATCCAGCGCTCCGGGTCCGGGTTCACCAGCCCAATGGACGCGTTGTAGTCCGGTCGAGCGCGCAGGTTAGCCAAATGAGTCTCTCTACGCTTAGTACGCTTACGGGCGATGCTTTCCGGGCTCTTAGCTGCACGCTTGCGCCTACAAACGCGGACAGGTACAAACAATGAGTATTACAGCAATCAGGTAGCAATGTCGCGCTTGATACGTACTCGTTCTTCTTGTCACCAGTGTCGGCGAACTTGGCAGCAAGGCGGTTTGAGCGCGGAGCCTGCTTCTCCAGTTCGCTAGGATCAACACTACTCTCCTCAATCACTGGCAGCATCGCGCACCGAGCCTCCGCAGCTCCAGCGTCGCAGAACGACCTGTACATGAACAAAGGGTCGTTAGATTAAAAACACGCAAGGATGGGAGCAACCTGGTGAATAACTTACAGCGCAACAACCAACGAGGCCATGGATCGAAGACGCAGGTCGCGGTCCAGCGCGCCGGCAGTCTCAACCTCCAGCAGCTCCGAGTACGCGTCAGCAGCCGCACGGTATTGCTTCTTCTGAATCTTGTACCAGCAGTCACCCTCACGAAGCTTCATAGCCTGCTCGGACGTGTAGTCACCAGCTCGATGGTGAGCCAGAGCGCTTTCTAGCACAGCCTGAGCCGATGCCGAGTCGCCAGCCTGCTCATACAGGGCAACCAGCGTTGCCACCGTACCCGGCGAGTGCGCCAATTCCTCAATAGAACGAATAGATTCAGCAGCCTTCAGCACGTCTCCTTCCGTCAGATACACGTGAGCAAGGCCTAGACGAGCGCCCAAACTCACGTCACCCTTCGAGCATCCACCACAAATATGACAATAGCAAGTTAGTCTTCTCATTGAGAGAACACCAATCACTAGATGCCCACATACCTGTAGGTGCTCAATTGCGGCAGCAGGCGACTGGTCCTTAATAGCGAGGAGCAACACGATGTCCGCGACTGACTTCGAGGCGGGAAATTGCTTCTTCAAAGCCTCCAGACTCTCGCGGCACTCGTCCGTCTATTTCATCGCGATAAAGTTAGTACCAACACATTAACCCCACATTGAATTGGTCCCGTACCTTGTTCATGAGGCAGAGGAGCAGCGTGCGGTTCGTAAGGATAGCTTCCTGCTGAACCGGATTCAGCTTCTCCGACAGCACCGCTGAGTCGATGTTTTTCAGCCGCTTGAACGAGTCCAGCACATCGCGGTCCTTACGGATAGTGACGATGTTGTTCGATGCCACAGCTCCCACACCGCGGTTGCGCAGCCTACAAGATCATCCAAGCAGTTAGGTACGTATGTAGACCAATTAATCGTATCGGCAAAAGATACGTACTTCAGCTTCAGCACATTGCGGTAATCCGAGAGTGCACCGTCCAGATCGCCGCGCATCTGCTTCACAAACGCCAGTTGGGTCTTGATGACAGCCACCTCCTCATCAATCTCCGCTTCGGATGCTCCTTCAGCAACAAACGTATCGCGGCACAGACCTTTCATATTGTACATACGTAGGTCATACTGTGAGTACAAGAGGCATCCATGCCCGAGGCTGTATAACAACAACGCTGGTCTTACGCTCGGAAGTCATCAGAAGGTCCTCCGCGGCCTCCCAGTCACCGGACTGAATGGCCACGAACGACTTGTTGAAGGCAACCTCAAAACCGTCGTCAATCTGTGTAAACACAACATCCAAATCCGGTATTAGCACCGATTCGCCTTCGCAACCTGTTCGCCTCCTCGTTCTTACAGGAATCTCGCGATCCTTCAGCTCGTGGCTTCTGTCCGCGCTCGCATACGCCGCCAATAGGTTCGTCTGCAACTCGAGCAGATCGTCACCCTGCAACAACAAAAATATCCAAACAACAAGGTCAGATATCCTGCATCTGGCAGTCGAAAGCCTACAAAACTCCCTACAAACCTCCTGAGCGCGCGAGAGCAGCAACTCGTAGATGCGGATGCTCTGGTCGTAATCCCCTTTACGGAAATACTGCATCACAAACCCCAAAACAACTGTCAGAGCCACAAGATCCTTCCACTAGATCCATCAGTGCAGAATTCCTCGTACCAGTTGCGCCGCCAAGTGCAGCTGCGCGTCGCTGTGCGTATCCAGGTCCCCTCTTTCCAGCAGCTTCAGAGCGTCGTCGTCCTGCTTGAGGCGGTAGAGGCAGTAGGCCTTCTGGGTGCTCAGGTAGTCGTACTTGGCCGCCAGCTCCAGCGCCTTGTCGAACTGAATCAGCAGGCGTGAGACTCGAATGACCCCATACAAATGCACAGAGAGAAAGGAGAATCCGAACCTTCTCCAGGCGGATGAGCGCCACGCATTTGACCTTGACGGCGTCCACGTCGTCCGGGAACTTGGAGCGGACTGCAGGCACAGACGGCGTTAGAACCAGCCTCCTCGCCTTTCTAGAAGCCGTCTACACTCACTCTTGTTGCAGACGTCCACTGCGCGCGAGTAGTTCTCCCGCTTGAGCGCGGCGTTGAGCTCCGAGAAGCTCGCGGCCAGCGCGACGTCACCTCCGGTTGTCGCCATGAGCTCCCCTTTTTGATTGTGGTGTGTCGAACGTAATTTAAGGTTTGTACAACGTTTTGTACAAAAATGTTGTGCCCCGTGGTGAGTGCACTAGCCAAAATACTACTGCACCCGTCCCGCCAAGTCAACTTTTCGCTAGTACGCCGTCCCGTCAATGCGGGAGGTATCCGTCACTCTTCGATTGACCGCCAAGACTGCAATTCATGAGCTCCACCGCCGCGGAATGTCCGCTGATCCACTCGCGCGAAGTGCCTGGCACGGCCACCGCCAGCCGCGGTCCCGTGCACGAGTCGACGCTGCGTTCGGGTTTCGACCCGAGCTTCTCCCTCTACACGAACCTGCTCAGTCACCGTGAGGTCGACCCCGATGGATCGCACAAACTCTTCGGCAGTCGTAAGGTGGACCCCGAGACGGGCGTCGTGGGGGCCTACGCGTGGGTGACACTGAGCGAGTTCCTCGCAGCTGTTGAAAGCTGCTCCGCCGGTATGAAGCACGAGCTCGGACTGCAACGCGGAGCGCTCGTGGGCATCTTCAGCAAGAACCGGTACGAGTGGTCGGTGGTGGAGCACAGTACCAGCCGCATGACGTACACGCTCATACCTCTGTACGACACGCTGGGCCCCACGGCGGTGCCCTTCATCATCAACCACACCGAGATGCGGGTGGTTTTCTGCGCCAAGGAGCAGGCCAAGACGCTCATGGCTTGCGTCAAAGACTGTCCGAGCGTCGAGGTGGTCGTACAGTTCGAGGACAAAATCGACGGAGAGGACATGAGTCTGGCCAGAGCCAACAACGTGTCGCTCATGACGCTGGGCCAGCTCATGGACATCGGCCGTTCTAACCCCGTGGAGGCTGACCCGCCACTCCCCGACGATATCTGCACCATTTGCTACACGTCCGGTACTATGGGCGACCCCAAAGGCGTCATGCTCACGCACTCCAACATGATCGCGTCCATCTTGTGCTCCATCGAGATCACGCCACTCTTTAAATCGGATGTGCATCTGTCCTTCTTGCCACTGGCTCACTGCTTCGAGCGGAATGTTAGGCTCACATCATTGCCAAGGTTGGCTGCATTGGCTACTACCAGGGCGACGTAACCAAGCTGCTCGAGGATATGGTGGAGCTGAGACCGACCGTGTTCCCGTCCGTGCCGAGACTGCTGAACCGCATTCACGACAAGATCACGCAGGGTGTGGCGGCTGCGGGGGTCTGAAGAAGCGCCTGTTCGACCAGGCATATGCAGCCAAGAAAGAGTACCTGACTGAGGGTACTTACGCACGCATTCTGGGACCGTCTTGTGTTTGACAAGCTCAAGATGGCGTTGGGTGGGCGTGTTCGCTACATCCTCAGCGGCTCGGCTCCGCTCTCAAAGGAGGTGAAGGAGTTCATGGCCATTGCTTTCTGCTGTCCGGTGCTTGAAGGCTACGGAATCACGGAAACTGCTGCGGTAGTGTCCTGTGCGATGGCCGATATGTCGGTCACCAGACATGCGGGGATCCCTGTTTCCGGCGCGCAGATCTGCCTTCAAGACGTACCTGAGAAGCACTACACCACTCGTGACTTGCCGTTTCCACGAGGAGAGATTCTGACCAAGTCTGGACATGTGTTCAAGGGCTACTACAAGCAACCAGAGCTGACAAGCGAGATGATGGATGCCGATGGATGGTTCCACACGGGTGATATCGGTCAGTGGAACCCGGACGGCACGCTGACGGTCATCGACCGTAAGAAGAATATCTACAAGCTCTCGCAGGGTGAATACGTGTCACCGGAACGCATTGAGGGCGTGTACAGCCAGAGCCCCTTTGTCGCCCAAGTATTTGTGCACGGTGACTCTTTCCAGAACTACGTTGTGGGTGTCGTAATTCCAGACCCGGAGTTCGTTGCAGCATGGGCTGAGAAACAAGGTCTCAAGGGAGACGAAGCTTCGTTGGAAAAGTTGTGCGCTCCTGGCAACAAGACACTTATGAGTGCCATTCACGAAGACATGCGCCAACTGGCTGTGGAGGCGAAACTCCTTCCTTTTGAACGTGCCCACAAGCTGCGGCTGCATGCAGAGCAGTTCACCCCGGAAAATGGTTTGGCCACGCCCACGTTTAAGCCAAAGCGGTTTGAGCTCATCAAGTATTTCAAGGACACCATCGACGAGATGTACGACGAGCAAAGCAAGCTGTGATGGACATGGTGCCTGGCAACCACCGACAGGAGGTTCTCCGTAGATGATTAAATTGATTTTGTATCGTCTTCATCGTCGGACATGTCTTGACCTGTGGGGTTCCACGTCTCCTCCCCCACTCAACAACAGTGGCTTCGATGTTATCGCTTCCAGCATCGCCGTGTGCATTCGATGGCGATCATTTCGTAGCCGTGGAGCTCCTACTATTGATTTGCAAGCCACATTCGCCACGTCGCCTGAATGTTAGTTGCGCTGTGTCGCCGCAGACACAACAATGCTTCAAACCTGGCCAGCCGAATCAAAATTCTGCGTACAACAATCCGAGATCAGCGTCATGGCAAGCGAGACTTACTAGCGATGGACAAGTGTACGAACATGATACTGCGGAAGAAGTGCTGAATCACGCGTGCTCCAGTATCTTCCAAGTACCAGCGTTGTCGCTTCCGCGCTAGAACCAAGCGAGCCTCTCGTCGTCCACAAAACCCGCGATACTTAGGTTGCAATGCTAAGGCAATTAAAACACCTGCATCGTGCTTGCGCTTCCAGAGTACTGCCAGATCTCGTGTGTAAATGGAGTACTCCACGTACGCACGCGTAAGTACAATTTTCCGAGCTTCACCTCGTCCACGAAAGCCCCGGAACACTTTTTGCAAAGCGGTAGCTCCCCAAACAGCATTCTCCGCAGTGCCACGCGTGCAATGTGGCCCGGTACGCTCTTTGAATTTCCTTCGCTCGTGTAATTTTCCAAGTAGCAGAGCTGCAGCAAAACCGACCGCATACAATGTGCATGGGCGACTACGAGATCTGGTGGGTCCAGCGAAAGCGCTACAACTTCATACAAGAAATGGAGAAGTTCACCTTCGAAACTTGCGAATCGTAAAGAATTATTGTCTAGTTTTGCGGCACGAGAACTTGCACGTCCGCTAAGCTTCATGGTACAGACAAACCGCGGTTTAAGAGAGCACATTGGGCCAGCAAAATCGCGATGCTCTTAAACTAAAATCCGAGTTTAAGAGCCTTGGATCAATACAAAAGCAAGTGTATTATTGGAAATACTGGGCAATGTCACGTTGTCGCATCCTTCCAAGCATCTTCTTTCTGCTGCTGTTTATCAGTGACGGCAAATCCGACGGCAGGTTGTGTGCGAACGCATACGTCGACAACTGCTGGGCAACCGCAAGTGCTTCGCGATGCGTCAAAAGCGTCACTTCGTCTTGAGTTTGTTCATCGCCTTCTTGGTTAGCCACCGCTGTGTCCCCTCATCAGGCGACCATTCAGTGGCTTCGTCTTCCAGTCCAATGTAGGCTTCGGCCGTTAGCGGGTCACTCAATGAGAGCTGCCCAATCAGTTCGTCCAGCTCAGAAAAGTCAAACCTTCTTTTGGCTCGTTGTGCTGCTTGAGTTCTGCAGCAGTTGGTGGCGGGACAATTCCAGTATGGACCCAGCAGTTTCGGATGGTTTGAGGGCTGACGTCCTTCCAGGCTTGAACAGTTTTGTGGATAGCTGTGAGAAGATCGACCTTTGTCACTCCGGTGTGTCCGCTGATCTGGTCGAGCACCCACTGCACGAAGTACGTCCGGTACTTCAGCTTGAAGTTTCTGATGATCCCGGCGTCCATTGGCTGCAGGAAAGGCGTCGTGTTCTTCGGGAGAAAGTGCAGATGCACGTTGGATAACTCGACGTCAACGTGGCTAGACGCATTGTCGACCAACAGGAGCACCTTTCGACCATGCATCTTCAAGTTGAAGCTTCGCAGCCAATCAGTGAAGACCAGAGAAGTCATCCATGCTTTCTGGTTGGCGTAATAGCTGATGCCCAGTGTTGAGACGTCCACGCCTTTAAAGCACCGCGGGCGCAGATACCGGTTGATTACGACTGGCGCAAGTTTCTCGCTTCCGTCCATGTTGGCGCAAAGTCCAATTGAGATTCTGGTCTTGTCTTTTTTGCCGGGCAGCGGTCTGGTAGAGAGAGATTGCGACGGAGCCATGCGATAAAACAGCGCCGTTTCATCCATGTTAAACGTGTTTCGAGGCTCGTAGTTTTCCAGCAAGTCCCAGAGCTCTTTCTGCTGATCGCTCAACCTGCTGTCATCGACTGAACCCGCCTCACCGTGGTGCCTGTTGCTTTTGATGCCGAACCGTTTCTTGAATCGCCATGCCCACGACTTGGAAACCGAAGAGCCCCTCCCTTCGTTCTTGAGCAGCTCGTTTGCCTTCGCAACCAGCACGTCGTCGCTCAGCGCAACCATCGACTGCGTTTCGAGGACAAACTTGTAGAGCTCGTTCTCCATGGCTGCAAAGTTGCCTTCTTGGTTGCGGCTCCGCGACTGATTCAGAAATCTCTCTCGGCGCTTGAAGAATCTTGCCGATTGACGATCGCCCTACCCTCTTGTCGAATGCCGTTGCGACCCATAACTGCAGGTCCGCTTGCGTTACGTCGGGGTGCGCATCGCGATAGTCGCGGAGCTTGTTTTTTTGATAGGCACTGAGGTGCGTTCGCGTGCTTGAGGGCATCGTTTGCTGTTGGAGAAAAAATGCAAATGATTTGGAGTTTGAGAAGTGAATTCATGGTGCCGTGGCTGAGAAATTTCCTGTGGCTCACAGGTTCGCCGTTTGCTCTTATAGAATTTATATAGAAATTTGTATAAGGCATATTTTTGGGACGGGCAATTCGACTCTCTTAAGCTCGTAT
Organism: Phytophthora syringae; assembly: GCA_012656105.1. Lineage (NCBI taxonomy): Eukaryota > Oomycota > Peronosporomycetes > Peronosporales > Peronosporaceae > Phytophthora > Phytophthora syringae. The sequence continues at coordinate 180,005 of JAAKBD010000310.1, read as the reverse complement.
GCTCTTATACTGAAATATACCTATGTTTTGTAATGAAGAAAATCGGGACCGAGCCTAAAGGCCTCTTAAACCCGAATCACTCCTAAAGCGTGGCCTCTTAAACCGCGGTTTGTCTGTATCACCTTACAAAGTGTTCCTTGGCATAAAGAGAATGGAGGACGGGTTGTTGGATGAGCGGGTTGTATTGATCACCTCGACGGTACACTGTTTGACAGAGTTGATTTGCGGGTCAATCGAACGCACAATACTTGTACAGACTTGTATTGCGCTTGGTTAGAAGAAAACGTAAGAAAAATGAACGCCCGCTGTGGGTCCGTCAAATGCCTCATTATCTACGAATGGAGATCGGCGGCTTCGCTGGTAGTACCGAAGGAGTATTCATGACGGGTGCCGATAACGAGTGATCACCCTTCAGTGCAATCCATGGGTGTGCCAGAGCCTGGCTGGCAGTGATCCGCTTGGCTGGGTCCTTTTCCAGCAACCTACTCAAGAGCTGTTTCACGTGTGCAGATGCCTTCGGTCTGTTCGGGAACTCCAGCTCCTGGTGTGTGCAAGCACTGGGAGGGTAGAAGGGTCCGTATCCGAAGACCATCTCGAAGAGCAAGATACCCGCACTGAACATGTCAATGGCTGGGCCGTAAGACGTCTTGCCATCGAGCAACTCGGGCGCGATATACCCCACCGTACCAAAAATGCCAGCAAATGGTAGTGAGGTCTGATGAGCATCAAAGGCACGGGAGGCTCCAAAGTCGCACAGTTTCACAGTAATTCCGTCATCGTCCAGCAGGACGTTGTGAGGCTTAATATCGTGATGCACGATGTTGTTTCCGTGAAGGTACTCGAGTGCTTGCAGCAGTTGATGGAAAAGGTCACGGCACTTGTTTTCTTCCATCCCCGCTCCGGAGATCAACGTGTTTAAAGAGCCACTGTCGGCGCGCTCCAAAATGAAGTAGTGCGCGCCGTCGTCTTCATAGACGTCCAGCAGCTTGACAATATGGGGTGATCCAGACCTTTGTGGATGACCTGCTCGCGGATCACGGACTGCTTTTCCTCCGGGGAGATCAAAATGTACTTTGGCACAATTTTCACTGCAACCTCCGCCAGCGACGACTTGTCCTGCCCAGCACATACCTTCCCATAGGCTCCAGCAGCAAAAGACTCTCGGATGAGGTAGCGACCATGCATGGCCTTTTCACGCGGGGTGAGCAGCGCCGAGCTCTCCGACGCCGTGCGCATGCGGGGGCTCGCCACGCCGTTCCTTGACGACAATCCAGTCCGAATTATCAGCGGAGCACCTTCGATGGAGACGGCATCTTCACTAATACAGCCACTAGCTGGGTTGGAACCGAACGAGCTCCGTTCGGTACTGGTGTTACTACCGTCCGCATTTTTTCCAGCGGCCGTGTCGTCGTCCGGGTCCTCTAGCTTGTCCGTGTCGACGTACATGCTTCTGCTCTTCTTGGGCAGCGCCAAGGAGATGGAGCGGCGACGGCGTGTAGCGGCCAGTCTCGCCTCCTCGAAGCTTAGCGCGCGTAGGTAGCGATGGTCGCCCGGGTTGCGTCGCTGGAACCACAAGGGGTCAACGCCGCAGCGCACGCGGTTGCAGACGACGATGTCTTCCTCCAGGACGCTGAAGTTGCGCAGCAGGAGCAGCTTCTTGCCGTTGTGGCGCTTGATGCTCTGGTTCTCGGCGTCCACGGCGGCCGCCCCCATCTGCGACGTCGGCTGCTCGGGTTTGCTGTGCGACCGGTGGAAGGCGCAGTCGCGGCCGAGCTTCACCATGGCCACATCGTGAGCCGACAGGTCCAGCGGAGACTTAGCAGGCGGCGCCGGACGTAACAGGCGGGCAGAGTCGACGCTCATGGTAGAAAATGGCTTAGCTTGGCACTATTTATCGAGCGCAACGTGAACGGGTTTGAGAGGGCCCGCTCAGCTTCAACGTGGCAGCGGTGATACGCGCCGATGGATGGGCGAAAGCTTGCGAGTTGCTTGCTGCTTGCACGGTTTGAAGACTGCGAGAATGATAGTGCACGTCTAATAGGAGTGTGTTGACGACGAGTACATGGCGGTTTGTTGGCCACTAGTAAAACCGCCTGCCTCGGCCGCTACTGGTAGGCGCAACATTCTCATCGCCAGAAAGCAGCTCATACGCGGTCACATCGAAGTCGTCATCCATGAGGCCAGGCACGTCCAAGACCGTGGAGAACTGAAAGCGTGGCAGCACGTAGAACACGTACAGGGCGGCCCAGTTCGGCACCAAGTATACCCCCGTCGATATCATGAGACGAACTGACTGCTCGAACAGCCCGCCATTGTCGTCGAAAAACATACTATCGCACTCGCGCTTTTTGCCTAAACAACAGCGTTTAGTTCTCCAACCATAGCTCAACAGTGACCCACAAATCCTTACCGCCAACACCAGAAGAGAGATACGCGTCCACTGCGAGCTGCAAGCTGGTACTCACTAAATTGCACTGATCGCGATCAACAATGTATAGAAACACGATTTCAAAGTAAGTGTTAGCCATCAAGAGACTTGGACGCCAGGAAGAGACAGCGCACGTACGATCAGGAGAACCCAAAGCTGGTGATGCGATTGCTCCAGCTCCGTCACCGCGGCAGAATGAGAATCCTGGAATGTCTTACGCTACAGGGCCGCAGCAGTGTTAGTACAAACATACAGGTGGGCAATATGAGCTCGGCTGTACCTGTTTTCGTGTGGCTCTGAACTCTTCAAGAACGATGCGGCCTGGGACAGCAAAGCTTGCTGTTCAACCAGACAGAAAGATGTCAGTGTTTGAACTGCAGTACTCGCGCGAACAGTAGGGATACGAACCGGTCAGAACGACTGCTGTTACCGACATGGCCATCCACGTGCTGTGGTGGCAGTCGATCTCATCCGACATGACGACAACCAGCAGCGCATCCGCCGTCATGGCGATCGTGGTTAGTGCCACAATCGGGATCAGCATGTTGTAAAACTGGTAGCACCAGCAGCAACAATCAGTGTTGTGAACGCCCCCAATCTATAGCCTCTCCGCCCACGTACCAGCTTCGTGCGGCTGACGAGTTCGCCGGCGGATTTCCCGTACAGCACACAGGAAATGGCGATCTGAACGCAGCGGAAGTACTTGGCGAGCACGAGGATCTTCGGGCTGTTGAGGATGAGGCACTCGTAGACCAGCAGCGCCATCTGCATCGTCGTGAGCGCCAGCATGCTGAGGTTGGCCATGTACCATTGCGAGCTCAGGAAAATGGGCAGGATCCGCTGGAAGGCGTAGACGCTGGCGACCAGTGTAGCCACGCAGAAGGTGCCGAAGCTGAGGCTGCGTGCACAGACCAGTAGAGCGCTATCGGCTGCGAACACGTCTTGGCAGTCCGGCAGCATCGCAGTCCTATTAGACAATCGGGCGAATCTTTTTGCGTGTCGTGCGTAGAAAAGCCACTTCAGAAACGGAAAGTAACGGTCGGGCGAAAGGGCGCAATGAAACTTCAACTTGTACTTGTTCAGCCCATTTTTCGGTGTTTCACTGTCATTTCCCTGCCATTACCCAATCTGCTCGAAAGCCAGCAACATGTTCTCGCCGCGGGACAAAGACAGCGACGTGCGCACCCCCGCGCTCGTGCACGACATCGCCGAAGAGGGGTCGGACATGACGCGCGAGATTTACAGCGCCGTGCTGAAGGACTCGAACGGTGGCCGAGTCCGGACCAAGTCGCTGCCAGACGTGAGCGATGTGCTCTACAAAGACGTTGGTATGCGGCTACGTTATAGAAGTGCTGCGTAATGCGACGAATTTTCCCATTTTCATGGTGTTGGTGTTGGTTCAGGGAAGGCGTCGGACATTGTGCAGCCTGGGGGATTCCGGCGTGACCACGTCATCGCCAACTTGCCTGCTGGGGACACGGTTGTACCGATCTACGCGCAGAACTCGTTCTTGACGTCCATCGGTTCCAACAGCTTTCTGAACTCAACCTACGGCGACTTTGTGAACGATACACTCCACCTTGGAGATGACCAAAGCGGAAATGTACGTTTGTTGCTGGTATTAACGGATGCTTCTTTCATATTCTAAAGTGTTTTTGGGTTGTAGGAAGAGCTGATTCCGCTGTTTAGCAGTCGCGACACGATGCACTCAGTGAAAAGCGAGACGTCAAGTAGAGGAGCGTCCGTCAAGAAGACGATCTTTACCATTTTCAAGAGCTTCATCGGCAGCGGCATTCTGTTCCTGCCCAAAGGATTCCAGAACGGAGGCATGCTGTTTTCGATTGCGGCCCTCTGTGTGTCTGCAGCTCTCTCGACCTTCTGTATGCTACGTCTGGTTGAGTGCTCAACCACGATTCTTCGCTCCACCAACCACCACAATGTCTCGTACGGCGTCGTGGGGAGAAAGCCTTCGGTACTATGGGACGTCGCGCGGTCAACATGTCGTTGGTGGTCTCCCAAATCGGCTTTTGCTGCTCATATCTCATTTTTGTGGAGAAAACATTGGCGAGGTGTTGTTGCACGCATTTAGCGTACAAAGTACCTTCACGACATCTTCGTGGACGTTGATTTTGCTACAGATCCCACTGTACACGCCGCTAGTTTGGGTGCGTCGCCTGGAGTACTTCGCTGCCACAAGCCTATTTGCCGACGTGCTGATTGTCTTTGGCCTGGCGTATATTCTAACGTACACCATGCAAATTCTCGAAAGTGCACCTCCAGGGGAATCAACGTGGCAATACTTCAATCCCGACAATTGGGCTATGTTTCTCGGCGTCGCTGTCTATTGCTTTGAAGGCATCGGGTTGGTGCTACCCACGTACGCGTCTATGGATGATCAGATCAGGCACAAGTTCCCGGCCATTCTGTCATGGTGTGTGGGAGCGATTCTCTGTATTTGCATTATATTCGCTAGTTTGGTGTATGCTGCCTTTGGAGAGAACACCCAGTCAGTCGTGACACTGAATTTACCCAAGAGCATGGGCACCATGACTGTGCAGCTCACGTACTCGCTGGCACTAGTTCTATCGTACCCTTTGATGCTGTATCCGGTCATCAACATCCTCGAAAGTAATTTGTTCCCGCACCAGCGTGTCAAGGGTTTCTGGCGATGGGAAAAGAATGCCTTCCGCTTCGCACTGGTCTGTCTTACAGCTGTCATTGGGTATTTTGGCAAGGAGGAGGTAAGTTGTGGATTATCGTGTAGCTTGTTATGATATTCCTTGTCTAATGCTTTGTGCTGTAAATTGTTCGTGCTTGAAGCTGGACAACTTCGTCTCTATCATTGGTGGCTTTTGCTCCGTGCCGCTTGCATTCATTTATCCATGCATCTTTCATTCCAGGTACGGTGCAGTCTCATGAAATCAGAGGACACTGACATTCACCAACTAATTTGCTTGTCACTGACGCTGTCAGGCTGGTTGGTCGCGGGCATCTGTTGAACGGTGTCGTCGTCGGCATTGGTCTGTGCACGATGGTATTCGCCACTTATCAAGCAGTTTCGACGTGGAATTGAGCAACAGAAAGAAGAGTGGTTCCTATTAGGGGTTTCAGTTATTATTATTTTTCAATCGATGAGCCCGAAAAAATAACAGAAAGCCAACGATGAAAATGTAGGGGGTTTCAGTTTTTATTTAACCTCGCGAGTTTTTCAGGAAATTCGAAGTTTGTAACGAAGTGAAAACTTTGGATGTGCGCCTATGGAGGTAGTACCGTAATATGATGTGGTGTGTGTGGTGTGGTGGAAGAATCATTTCATTGTGTCATTGTGAGTTGTGAGTCTTTGTGTGAGATGAGACCCATCTCGTGTAAACCACTTCACATTAAACCACTTCACATAAAAAAATCACAAATCACATCACGAACGGCCCGTTCAGATCCACATGCGCGGCAAGGTCGTAACTGCGCTGCATCACCTGCCTCGGCGGCGCGCAGCACCACGACGTCCACGCACACGCAAAGCGTCCACCGGACAGAGGATCGCACCCCGGAGACAATGCCTCCTTCGGTGTCATACAGCGTTGCCATGGCTGCGCAACCACGACAATTAACGCATGTAGAACAGACGTCAGGCAAGCGAAGCAGGAATATGACAAACCACGAGTCAACCAGCTAGTTTGTATTCTTCAACTTCAACGTCAAGGTGGTCAACGGGCTCACCGCTGATTGGATCGCGTGCCTGGGACGGAAGCCGTGAAGTCAGCCAAAACAACGCACTCAGCCAAAGCAGCTCATTTCTCATTTCGCAAAGAGCAGCGGCTGGAAAGAAGAAGGTGGGATGAGACTGAAGCTGCTGCCAACGTCAAAGCGTCCACTGACCGCTGACTCCAAGTCCGATTACATGTATAAATGTACTGCCCAGGACATTTCTATATAAAATGTGCCAGACAGGGTATTTCTATTATATATGTACCACCCAGGTCATTTCTATCGTAAAAGAATGTGGTCTCCGCAAGCGCAATGTTCCTGGCTGGGAATGTGCCGATGAAAAAGCGCCGAAGAAGACGGATCACGGACTCATGTAGCCGACGACTGGGTATATAAGCGGTTCCAACTTGCATTTTAATATTCGCTAAATGGAAGTTTTTGTGTGTTGCAGCTGCACCACTCCACTCGCGCGCTCACTTAAAGTAGGTATCGACCGAGCCGCTCGCAGAAGAATCTTTCTGCTCTCACATCCCATTTTGCGCTTGACCAGACACCCCCAACTTAAGGTACGTCTCTACTACTAGCCCCTAGTGTGATGTTGGTTGCCTCTAAACTGATGTAGCATTCCTGGTCGATCTCTGGGCAAAAAAACTACAGCAAGCAAGAACTAGCATTGCTGCTGGCAGTTTTAGAAGGGGTTCTGCCCATTAGCTCGCTGGAGTGGGCACAAGCTACGAACCAGTACGCTACAAGGAAAGAATGCTCTTGGGGGAACGGACGACACTGAGCTTGCGCCAAAAGTTTGCCCAATTGTGGTCGACGCTGCAACCCGACAACTATCGAACGCTACGAGCGCTTGCTAGAAGTATCAAGGCACGGATCAATATGCGTTATGACTCGGTGGTGGGGCAACGTCGGGCGGGGTTTGATGGATACCAGCAGAGGAGCCACGCCGGAGTCCAGCGAGGCTGCGAGAGATAGCAGTCGCATATGAGCCAGCAGGTCAATTCGGCCGACTACCGCATACCTACAACCCAGCAACGATACTTTTCTGAAGACACCATGAGCCAGTCGCCTTCTCAAATCGCTGATACGCAGCAATGTGTCGCAATGGCTGTCACTATTGAAGCTGTCAATGAGCCCACCAAAGTTCGACAATTATCAGATGCGGAGACGTCGCAGCACGAAGACGATGTAGTTTTCGTGCCTCAGTACCACAGCTCTGCTGATAGTGCCTTACGACCTTCACTGATGAAGCTGTACCACGAAATTATTCAGCTTGTGGTAAAAGCACAGCTAGATACTGACCGCAAGAGGTGGAGAGAGAGAAACGCGAAAGAGAAGAGCGTCAAGGCCGTCTTGAACGTCAGCAGAAGATGACGTATTTGATCGCTGCTTTGGTCAAGTCGAAGCCGTCTTAACCATGATAATAACAGATTGTATATTCTTGAAACTGCTCGACTTAGGGATACTACCATGTATATTTACTGCACAGCTACCAGAAATAATAACTTGTACAATATTAGTAGTAGCTGCTCATTGACAAAGACTTCTTGGTGTTTTTGAAACAAACTGTCCAAACAACTTTTAAGATTTTTAAATCAAATTTCAATTTTCAATTTTCAAATTCAAACTTCGAGCTCCCCGGCCCCCTGCCGGTACGCATACAAGGAATGAACCCTCTGGGCAAACGATACGTCCAAAGAATGAGCCTCCGAGGCTCATCTTTCAAACGATGAGCCTCATTTCTTGGGCTTATCGTTTGAAAAAATATTAACTGAAACCCCTATTGAATACACATCGTAAAATTAGTAGACGAAATTCAGCTGCAGTGCAGATGTTGTTCATCGATTTCCTTGTTGCATTGGTGTTTAATTTTGTTTGTTTGCATCTTGCTTGATTGAGCGCACGGGATGACAACTATCGGCTCACTTTGAGCAGCTCGTACTGAGCTGGAAAGTCTCTGTTGGTGGTGCGTTGTTGTTTGCTGCTGATAAGTGCATCGGCGCACGTCAATCGTGCTCGTCTCGTTCGCGTCTTCTTCATGTGCTGGTTTGGAAAGGGTGAAGTGTTCATGCACTAGGTTGTTGGACTGTCGTATCATCTGGGCGGGGTCCTTGTTTGCTTCGGCTGAAACAAGCTTGGCTCGTTTTCAGGTTTGGCATGAAATCCCCACAATCAGTTTCGTCGACATCACCCTCGTTGCTCAGCAACGGTTAAACACCATCTCATCCCCACCCCACCCCCTCGTTGCACGTCGACGCCGTATAGCTTTGATCGGTGTAGCAACCGAAACGTATGAGATTTACGGGTTCACAAACGAGGTAGGCCCACCCATCGAAGCACCTCCAAACCCTGGAGGTGGGCGCTTCGGCATGCGCGGGGGCGACGGATCCTGCATCTCGGTCTGAGTCGATGGCGCCGACGAGCCCATGAACGCACTCAAGCTTGAAGTTCTCTGCTGATACAGTGCTGACTCGCGCTCAACAGCCGCCAAGTCAACCATGGGAGCAAAAGTCTGACCCTGGCCAATACGCTTGCCAAAACCAGGAGGCTGGGCACCGGTAGAACCTCCTTGAGTAGTAGAAGGGGTCGTAAATCCAGTGTCCAGACTATTCTTGCTGTTGAATCGCATACCCAATCCCAGGTTTCCTCCTAGCAAACTGCCGTTCGGGTTGCTGCTGGTCGTGCTGTTTCCCCACCCGGAAAGCAGAGATTGACTTGAAAAGCTGCCCGCGTCGTTAAACGTGTTGAAGCTAGGGTAGCCAAGGGATGACCCGATTGAACCATTACCAGCAGCATCAAACGTACTGTTCCGGCTGCTGGCGCTTGCACCCTCCGGTGGCGAAATCGGGCTCGGCTCTCGAAGGCTAAACGCTCCACCACTCGACAGAGTGTCCAAAGGAGAAGGTGCATGCGTCATGTGCCCCCGTGCTGCTTAATTGGCGGGTTCCCTGCCATCCCTCTTAGCACGGGCGACGGCTGAAATACGATCACCTCGTCATCAAAGTCGTCGTCGTCATCCGCTCCAGTACCGACACTGTAGGGACTAGTAAAGGCTCCTTGTGGCTGAGTTTGCTGCTGTTTCGGGTTGTTGCTTGAGAGAAATCCGAGGTTGAACGAACCAAATGCTTCTGCTGTGCCGTTGCTTTGCTGAGATCCCTCGTTTCCAACCACAGGAACAGTCGTAAAGTGTCCCGACACACCACAGAAAAGCAACGGGTTTCCTTCGTAGCCGTCGCACAAGTATCGCGCAAAATGGTACAGCTTCCACGCTCGAATTCTAGCGGACTCATCGTCTGCCAGAGGTGCCACTTGTGACGCACTGTTAGCACCTGCTATCGACATCTGCAGTGCCCGATCGTCCTGCCACGTAGATGCAGTTCCGGCCTGCTCAAGCGGTGTAAACCCTCGAAGCTCAAAGCTTTCTTTAGCAGCGACTGCTGCTCGCGCACAGCAGATGGTGTCTTGTTGACGTGTTGCGGGTTAGTACTCGCCACCAACGGCACATACAACTCACGAATATGCACGTGGTTGACAAGCTTCGCGAGTGTCTCAAGGAAGGTTGAAGCAAATTGGTCCGCCGAGGCTCCTTGGTCGTTTGTCGCTACGTCACTGTACAGTTTCTTCTGACGATGCGCCAAAAGCTTCTCCAGCTGTTCGAGCATATCCGGATGCAGCTCCAGGTAGTCACAAAAGCAGTCACGGGACCTGCAAGACGCAACACTGCCAGCGCAGTGTCCTTCGGAGCTCCCACGTTCGCACTTAGTTCCGCCTTGCTGTCCAAGCTGCTCAAAAGAAACTCCATAACGCTCGTTATCGTGCGAATCGACAGACAAAGTGCATCTTCGAGCGGTGCAGACTCCACACGCGAGTCCGAGGCCCGAGTGATACAGAAGATGTTGGTCACCACGATCTTCAGCAGCAACGCGTCGCCCACCACACCCGCTTGTAACAAAGCCCGCATGTCCTTGAACAACACCGCCTCCATGTCGCGCGGGTACACTGGCGTCACGGCCTCTCCACTCCCTCTGCCAGACGACGTCGGAGACCCCGTGGCGACGAGAGCGCGAATAAGATCCCATGCATCCGCGTGAGACGGTGCAGGTAGCTCTTCAAGTAGGCCGATTTCTCCTTCGACGAAGGAGACGACGACGTGAAGGTGATCGGCGCCGCCAGCGGTCGTTGACGACTGCGTTCAAACAGCAGAGCGAGATTCTCCTCCGCGGTGGTGAACGGCTGCGACGTCAGCAAGCTGCGGCAGTACCGGTATACCGCGACGGTCTCTGCCTCCACGTACGTGGCCAGCACCGCCAACTGGTTGTGCGGGTTGCCGTTCTCCGGTAGCACCGCCAGCGCGCGATGATACAGCGCTTCGCTGGCGCGAAGTTCTTCTTGGCCTTCTGACTGTGCAGCTCTCGGTAGCGAGCCAAGTCTCCTAGAAACACGTAGCAGCGGTGCAGACTCTGGCGCACACGCGCGGCGTCCTGTTCCTTGGGCCCCTGGCCAGTGCGTCGCAGATACGAGGCCCAGACGTCTCTCAGGTGCGCATAGAAACCGGCCGCCTCGGTTAGAAACTGCTGGAACTCGCTCGACACGCGCGCGAAGTGCTCGCGGACATTGCGATCCGCCTGCGCCGCCGCCGCGTACTTGCGGATGCGGCGGCGGAAGTCCTCGATGCGGCGGTAGAAACAGGGCTTCCACAGCGCCTGCTCCACCTCCTTGGAGGCCGCGAACGCCGGCTGCGCGTCCACGAGGCGCGTGGCGGCGTCCGTTAAGCGGCGGCGCAAAGCGTTGGCGGCCTGCAGGTTGAGGGGTTGGCGCGCAGCAGGTCCCGCAGCTGCTTGTCCAGAGCCGCCAGCTCCCTGTTAATACACGTGTGGGGTTAGAACGAGACGAGAAAGAGTGGCGAGAGGATGCGGACGCACATGTAGGTGCTGCGAGGGTCCATCGCGCGACTGGCGCCGCAAATTTAAGGCTACTTTGTTTGAGGGACAGAGCGCACTTTTTGAGGGACAAAGCGGTTTGCGACGGTTTCAGTTTTGACTGGTCCCCAGTATGACCCGTAAATAAGCCGTTTCGGTTACAGTGTGTGGCGCACATTGAACACGGCTTCGGAATTTTGTGAAAAATTCCCCAAAAATTGGTAAGAAAAGGGCGGGTCCTGGTCACGTTTTTCCAAACCCAAGCTCGCTCAAGTTTTTTGTCCAGGAAAAAGGACCAAAGTTGTTTTTGATGTGGCGTACATAACACATTTTGTCCTACGGACAGTGTGCTAGGACAAAAACATACTTGGATTTTGTAAGGGCAGAATTTATCGCCAGGAAATCGCCGGATGTCAAGTTTAACAAAACGTGTACTGGACTCTGTTTCTAAAAATAGCGGTATTTTTGGGGGAGGAAAAAGGACAAATCAGAAATCCGATACGTTATTAGTTACACTTTTGAAGCTGCAATTTCGTCATGGTGGACGATGAAGGACACGAAAATAATTCTAGTACAAAACTATCGAGGATGTGCCTTTGTATTTATGGTTCCGAAGTTCATTGTTTTGGAAAACTCTTGTCAAGATGTGGCATTTACAATTGGTCCTTCCTTTTTGTCCTACGGAATGGCCCACTGGGGTTAATATTCGCAGTTCGTAAAAACTGTTGTTTGGGGGTCAAAAAATTTGTCATCCTGCAACATAATGATAAGTTGCAGAAGCAACATAATATTATGTTCCACCCCACTGCAATTTAGCAACATGCCAACAATCGTCGTCACGTAGCTCGGCGACAAAGTCGAGGTGCTGACTTGGGGCATCTAGGAGAGAAGATACGGCCGCTGTTCTGTGCTACAATGTGGGCTGCGGAGATGTACGTGTGCACACTGTGCCGTTTACTGTTAAACATATTTTCACAGTAAGATGAAAGCAAGTTATTTTCGACTAATGCGTTCACGGTATGACACCGTTCTTGTGAACTTGGAAATAACACTGGATTCATCTCGTCTGTTATGGGAAAAAATTGCCGTCTAGCATTGAAATGACTAAGCCATGGTCATTCGATCCTAGATTTAGACGTTCAACATCAAGGTCCATAATGGCTGCCGATCCATTCACTGTTTCGTCGTAAAACCACCCCGCCAAAATCTCACGTTCATACATGCGAACAACATGTACGAACGTGGGATGTTTGGCGGGGTGTTGTTACAACGAAACGGTGAATGGATACTCAACCAGATGGTGTTAAGATGTTTTGGTGACCAGGGTGTTTTTACAGCGAAATGGAGAAATACTTATTGTCGAGCGTCGAAAGTCAACATCTCGGACCACGGACGGGCGATGGCTGTCCCATCCCTATCGGATCATTAATCTCTACCCCCACGTGTACCCCGCGTGGTACAGACTTTGAAGAGCTGTAAGTTAGTTGATGCGTGGCTTTTGAAACTGTAACTGGCACAAACGTGTCCGTCTGGCACAAAACTTTTCGCCGCCACTCGAAGCACTAAAATGAGACCTGTCGTTATGACAGTACATCGTCAGGGAGACCTCGTCGTCCAAGAAGACCAATCTGAAGCGTGGAGTCGTCCCAAACGCGTTCAAGGAGACTCGCCATCACTCCTATGATGTCTTGGGAGTGATGGCGTGCTGTAGCGCGTCTCAGCACGTGCCATTGGCGCTCAAACGCCACCAGAACAGTCGCAGCAGCCCGCAGAAGCGGTGGTGAGCTGCCATGGGGCTGCGCACCCTGCAGCAATTTCGCGCACGGTGGAGTAACTGCGGAGGATCTTGACGACGGAGAAGACGTCGTGGAGGGTATCATGGCAACTGAAAATGTAGACTTAGAGAGTGGTGTGTATGGGGCACCTGCCATTTTTGGACGCTGCCGAATCTGAAACGACGTGGCTCCTGCTACTACTGGTGCTGCTCACAGCCAATTCAAGACGCGTTTTATCCTTTGTGTGGCTTCGGGGCGAAGCGAAACTGCGACGCTCAGCATGTTCATCCTGCGTCGTGCTAATAAAAACTTAGTTTTGTATTGTGCCGAGCATACCGAGATACATCTTGCTTTTTGTATACATTTTTAAAGTTGCACCGTACCACGCGTGGGACAGTTGCGTGGTACAACTAGGGTGGGGAATAGAGATTAAAAATGAAAGAATCTAGAGTTTGATTCTTTCATTTTTCAAAATAAAAAGAGGCCAACAAGCAGGCTACCGGAAGCCCAACGGGGATAAATTGTGAAGCCAGTAAAACAAATGGCCCTCCCAGCGTAACCTATCGGAATCTTGTTGGTTTAAATATCTCGGAAAAACTCATTGGCAGTAAATTAGCAGTCTGCGGCTTTCACGTAACAATATAACATCTAAGTAGTATGTTTCAAGAATAATATGCTCCTTTAACTACCGAACTGCGAAACCGGCGAGCCAACAGCCCGCAAAAAGAATCCACTGACCCTAGCTAAAGGTTCGTCATCCTAATATGCCGCAGTTTGGCACCAAAAGGCACAAATATCGAGCACAAAGTCGCGACTTCGCACGGAACAGCTCTGGATTTTACGTTCGTTTCCCAGGTGCAAGCACACAATCTTTCATGTACGTGTAGTCAGGGATTGGCAGTAGAACATTTTTCTTCCAACCTACTATAGCAGCTCCCTATTAGATATACTAGTGTTATAGTAACTACTGTTCAGCTTTGTAGGCTACTATATTCTATAGCAGTAGTACAATAGTAGTAGACTAATACTAGTCGACCACCTTAAGCCAAACGCGCCGCGCCGCCATCGTTGCTACATGTAGCATCGATGCGCTGGGTCTCCTTTCGATGGTACTCGGTAAAGTCTCTACACGTACGGCGTCACCAAACAGTGGTGACGTCCCTCACATGATAGCGCTGCGGAAATGGTAACCTTTGAAGGAATACCAAAAGCATTGACTCCTGGCCGATGCCGAAGAGAAGGTTGAGAATGTCGATGAGACAATCGAAGCTACAGTTAAGTCCTCCACATGAACCGCTGACATTGGAGAAGCTTTCGTTGGTGTAACGTATGCTGCTAGTGATCATTGCTCAGTTCGGGAAATAAACTCGAAATAAATGCCACTCATAGATCAAGCAAGAGGGTATCGGTTCTGGTCTGCAGCCCCGAACCAGACTGCGTTGTTCAAAAGAGACGATCGCCAGTCCTCCATCGCGAAATTCTCTAGTACTTAGATAGTAGTCAGATATTGAAGGGTTATCTTCCCTTCCGCAGTCGCAGCCCGTGATCTCTTGTGGATTAGTATCCAGTCGAAGACCGCAGGCGAATAACACTGCAAGCATTTTTAGCCAATAGCAGAACGTTCCGTAAGAGCCAACAGAGCTCCGCAAACTCATTGCCGCAGAAGAACCCCCACCTCGACCTCTTTCCTTGTCAAGCAACAATATGCGCTGCCACAGAAGCTTCTGGGTGCTCATAGCTGATAGAGGCGCCGACATCTCAAAGATGGTTGTACACTTTGCCCAAGAGCAAGCTTCTTCAGCAGAGCCTGGAGCCAACAAGGCAGCAGAAACTTGCCTGCGAACGCGTGCTGGGAGAGGGCTACAAAGAAACGCTGGGAGGAGGATACAGCGGCACGTCGGCAGGAGTACATGCTCCAAAACCCAGATGATACCTTAGCGCTGGTCGCCAATCCGTTAGGCGTTGCTGATGGTAGTAATCACGGTCGGGAATCAACCTCAGTCTGCGAGAAATCTCCGGCTACTAACTCTCACAAACATCCACGCTCGCTTCATGAACATCTACAAACAAGCACTGGAAATACAAACTAAAATAAAAGAGAGGAAAAGAGCAGTCGGTCAACATCTGGTGAAGATAGCGCGTATGAACCGAGCAGCTTGGAGGATAGCTGTTTGGACGATGTGGGTAATCCTGGTCATGAAATCCCAAATCGTTTTTTTCAGGAAGCGCGTTCAGAAAGATGGTGCTCTGGTAGTGTGGACCGATCTCGAAGACCAAGAACATCATCGAGCAGTGCATGTTTACTGTGGTATTGCAGAACACAAAAATCCGTCAGACGTGGTTCCTTGGCAGCACACACAACAATCGCCGAGCTAGTCGGCGGTTGAAGCCTGCGCTGAGTTGCCTCAGCGGTTCGGCTCTTCCGAGACAGTGGTGTCTTGCTTGCACAGAGACCAGTTGACCAAGCCACTCAAATGTCGCTTCGAAATATAGTCGAGCGAACTGAAATCCTGTGCCGGAAACCAAAGGGTGAGTAGCGGCGCGTTAACGCCTTTACAGGTTGCCGAGAGCAAAGACTGCTCGACTAGAAGTAGCAGTACCCGGGCTATCCGGCGTACCGACACGCCAATTTAACGGGGTTTGTTGAGTCACACAAAGCCAGAGTACACAAAGCGAAATTTACCCTTCCCCGGGTTGCCTTTTCTCTTGGCGCTATTGTCAATTCCGTCTGAATTTGCCGAATCGGGGAGAGTCTCGAAAGGCGACGAAATCGCACCAATACAAATTCAAGTCATTACTTCTCTGTCCCACGAAATTAAGACCATTTTGGTTTTTGTGTACCACACAAAATAAATAGAGCGATCCTATTGGCTAATAGCAGGTGATTGGATGACATTTGAAGCAAATCGCTCTGCCAGCCTATAAAACCTCGTGTTAAGCGACGCCTAATAGAGCTGTTCGGCTTGTATCTGACTGTTGAGCTGTAGAGATATTCATCAATACCACATGATGAACACGTCGCAAAAGTTTGGTTGAATATCGCTATAAATCTTGAGAATTACGAAATAATACCATATTTCGTCTTGCAATGCTCCGCTTCTTCCGCTGTTATCTGCTCACACAGCCTCGTTGTGAATAACTAAAATAGACAGCAATGAGCGCACTGTCACAAGCAATCCAACGCGAGCACTCCGGCCTTTCATGTGTTAGTATAACTCAAATTAGAGAACATTGCACGAAATGGTCTTAATTTCGTGGGACAGAGAAGTAAGCGAATCGCCCATGTTTGGGAATTGCCGAAACTAGTACCTTGTTTATTCGTTTAAGTACGTATAAGAACCGTTTATGTGTACCAATAGTAAAACTAAGTGCTTTCGGTAATTCGCCGGCGATTTCGCTCCGGAGATTCAAATAGCCGGGGTCGGAAAGTTTGAAAAGAACACACAATACCAGCGGTCGACTCCCTACAAGCTTATACCTCTCGGGTGTTGACGGCAGGCATAATTCAGCCCGCTAACGGAAGTATACACTTGTGTTGGACTTTGAGAATTCTGCTCTGTATTGTTTCTAGGGCTTTTAGAGCCCTTGTACTTGTTTCCAAGATTCCTTTACCATTATCAAGTGAAATGTGATCGTTTCAGATCGTTCAGCCTCCACAGTCGAGCAAGTTGCTTCTTCGACCGGTCGTTATGGCGTCAACAGTCGGCGTCTGCCCCTTGTGGGGCAACTTGACCTTTGGCAGGGCGTTTTGACCTCAATCTGGCAACCCGCCTCTTCAGGTGAGATCTTGGCCGTTAGCGACGACTCTGCTCGCCCGCCGCTTGGTTGTGTCGACCGCCTTGAGTTGCCTGGGCTACCGACACGACGGTTGGCTACCTGCCGACATTTGAGTCGTCTACCGCCATTCGAGTCAACTGCCACCAACCGCTCGGCTTAGCTGCCGAGTCCAGTTGGGTTGATCCTCGTTTCAGAGTAGCTCAGGTCAGCTTAGATGAGGTACTTGCTGAAACTTGTGTTCACTACACCACATTACCCTGTCGACTTGAACAGTTTGCAGACTAGCGCTTCATTGACGCAAACAGCGTTAGATTATTTTATCTATCGCTAAATGGATCGAGCAGAAGGATTGGTTTGCGTCTATGGCTCGGACGTGTACGTAATGATGGAGACGGCAAGATTTACCCAGAAACCTGGACGGAAACACCGGCTTTTTACTATACTGAGCACGCTATTGGGCTGGGCGTCCTACCAATACGTGCCAGTTTCAGGTCGGAATCATTGGAGCTTTTTGATTATCGAGAACCCCATGCACCAGCAGCGAACAAAGATTTATCACATCACTCGATGAAAAATGCTCACAGTTCGACATACGCCTTTGACGTTCTCGGATGGTTCCTGAAAGAAATTCACAAAATCAGATCTGGAACGCCATCACCGTTTGAATTAAGTAGTTTTATTCGTCTCACAGAGCCTCAGCAATCGAACTGCAGTGATTGCGGACTTTACGCTGTCCACTACATGGATGTGATTTCGAAATACATAGCAGCCGAGAAGCCTGGGTCGATAGCGGATAATCTGGTGGCGTGGGCAGCGGGTGGGTTTGATGTCAAGGAGGCAGAGGCATATCGCACTAAACTCTACAGGACGCTCCTACCAAAATGAATGAAACCTAGCGATTGAATGCTTTAAACTTGGAGCATACTGTAGCAGGCCGTGCTTCTTTTTAACATTGTTCATGTCGGCCAAATGTTCTCCTTTCCTGCATCAGGAAAGTTGCTTGACTATTGTACCGCAAAACATCACTGCGGTATGGACCGCAAAGGGTAACTGCGATACCGCGAAGTGCCACTGCGGTGACGCAAAGTGTCATTGCGGCACCACAAAAGCGCACAGATTCGATCAAACGAGCGCCTGCAGAATATCACCGACTTGGTGTTTTCTTGATCTCTCGCACAACATATATTCGTACTCATAGCTTCAATCGACCTCGGCTTTTTTATTCTTCCGCCGGAATCATTGCGATGGCGTGTGGCGAACAATATGACAGTCGGCGTGTTTTGGCGAGCTCAGGAATTGTGGGGCTGTTGCAAGATCGGGTTGGCAACACACGCGCAGTGTTGACTTCAATCGGTTATCACATGAAGATAAATTGAAGATATTGGTCGTGTGAACAGAACAGCGAGCCAAAGCTTTGGCTTGGACAACATCTTTGTTTCCGCTCGTGTGTTTTGCTATCCAGTTCAGAGTTTTGTTGCTGGTACGACGATACTCCTCCAATATTTATACAGTGCCTCGACATCCGACCTCCGAATCGCCGTCCGAATTTTGTCTGCAACCGCGGCCACTAAACTGTAAATTGGTCGTCTTCTATTGAAGAACCGGCATTCGTCGGCACCGCACCATTTTGTACCAAACTGAGCCTCAAGATCTCGGACAGCTCGGGTACCATCCAAGCCAACCGCCCATTCGTTCCACAATGCTGGGACAGTAACTAGCCTCCGGTGAAGCTTGAACATCGGAATATCTCTTTGTTCTCCACAAGTAGAAGATGGCACTGAGCGACATCACCGTCAGCTGGTCGATCCCCGGATACAAGTTGCACTTGCACGACTGCCGTACCTCCTTGAAGAGGGGCTAGTACACGCATTATGTCGCTGGGACTACCTTGAACCGTCCGCATTGTTCACCAGACTTGAGCTAGAGAACTTTTCCAATCCTGGTGAGCTCCATCGATTTGAGCGTTCAGCACAGGTACAGCCTTCCGAAGGCGCCGTACGGTTGGATCTTCCATCGTATCAACGGCTTGCATAGTCTCGATCCGAAATTGCGAGAACTCAGCGGATTGAAATATGCTGTGCATCCAAATTGGATGCGTCGGTGTGGATTTTTGGAAGAATACAGCATCCTGGAGTACAGCCTTACGGAGATATTGGAGCAGCTCAAGAAAGCCTCCGACAGCAAGTGACTGCTCCGCTTTTCTTTCATTTATGGCTTGTTGCCACACCTCCACACGCCGACGGCGAAATACTATTCTCTGCACTGACAGTGGAGGGTCGATCGAAGCTCGGGCAACAACAAATTTTCCTTTACTTGGTTCAAAACCTGCAAGTTTGCGCATCGCCTCTCTCGGGTGAGATGTGAGGTAGCCCTTTTCCATTGACTGGTTGTTCCACCGCTCCAACCACGAATTTGGGGCTCGCTTGCACCACCTAGGTCCGCCATGTGTGATCCAGATCCGCGGCCAACGTAGACATTGACATATTTCAACGCCGCTGTGATAGCTTCGTTGTGCACTTTGACATCGGTTTCGTGGAATCTTTCCCTGTCTTCAACAACTTTAGCAGGTACCAGCGCTCTGACGATGCCAAGTCGGGAAATGCCTCGGGATCAACGTGCCAATACCAAAATAGGTAAAATTCAAGCATTCCATGAGGAAAGATCTCGACGTTCTTGTTGCGCATGCATGCACCGACTTCAACACGTCCAATTTGATTTGTTTTACCCTGCCGCATTACCAAAACAAGGGCTCGGCATGGAGTGTAACCCTCATTTTCGAGAATATCCAATTGCAAGTCTGCCAATTCCATCATCCGCGCCAGTTTCCCTCTCATTAGAGCGTAGTGGCTCAACAGAAATGCTACCAAACCCCGCAAACGCTTGACTGAATCACGTGCCGGGGTCTAGAATTACTGACCTATCTCTTTAATTTGCTCAAAAGTAGTGTAACCGTCCAGTAGTGTATCGACTCCACGGTCTTCGAAATATTTCCGCTTTCTCTCGTCCTCTTCAAACTGTGTCATCTTCAATAGCGTCTTCACCACTTCGTCACGGGGAGAGGGTTGCTGTTCATTTTAGCCCGAGATTGCTGCTCACACAGGCCAACGATCGTGGCCAACATAAGAGTTCACGGTGGAGCGCCCGACTTTTTCAATTCTGTCGCTGTGCTCGTTTCCGCTTTTGTGTCGTTTGGCCCGACCGATCACACGCTCTTCCAAGAAGAGAAGCTTCTCACCTGTTACTATGAATCGGGTTAATTTATTAAATGCAGTGCCTTTTCCCGAGAACCAGTCTAAGAACTCCTGTTGTCGACTGCCGTATGCCCTCTGCGTGTTCTTTGGTCGAAGGGTAGTTCCTTCAGGGCGACTCGCATTCGAGTCTCTTCTTCCGTGCCGCTCATTATTCTTGGCGCGCGTCTGGCGGTTTGACGCCCAGGCGCAAATTATTCTCAAATTTTGCCCAACCAGCATCTAGAAGACCCGTCGCCAGATAACAGTTATCTGATCGCCGAAAACTGGGATAACTACAGTGATTTGCCTGGAAACCGTTTGTGCTGACCGATCCCGGCCCGGACCCCGGTGATGGTTATAATATCTACTCGGCAGATGAGCCAACAGCCACTATAGTAGTTTAGTAGTAGCTTTCCATTAGATATTACCACCCGTCAAAGTTACTGTTAATCCCTCGGTGTCAGGGGTCCCAAAAATAATACCCCTACCAATGAATTTGCATTTTTATATTAAAATTTTTATTCTTGGAACGAGAGGTACGTGAAGTTACAGCTGGGACATGGCATGCTCGTTGAACACGGCGTACAGCCTCAGCTGCTACGCTGCGCTGAACATGAGCGTGTCAAGGCGCTGCTCGAAGACCTCGCTTCATTTGAGGCCGTTACCAAGGAGTTACAGAAGACGACGCTGACCCTTGCGGCTGTGCGCCGCCTTTTTTTTATCAAGTTATCAAGCTCTATCCGGCGCTGAAGACTCGGCTGGCTGTGACGGCCCCCATCGTCAACTTTCCTAATATAAAATGGGCCTTGTCAAGCTCCAGCGCGGGGAATCTCTAAATCTGGCAGAGAAGGCGGCGGGTGCCGAGTTTGGTGCGCCGCGAATAATCGCCAGGTAACGTCGAGGAGTCGTCCATCGTCAAGGCTGCATTCAAGAGGCGAAAGGTCGTCAAGCACTTACACTTCGTGGATGTTATATACATCCCGCCGACGCCGAACGAGTGCGAGCGCTTTTTCTCTGCGGCCAAGCTTGAGCTGACGGATCTCCGGAAGAGGATGACGCCTAGGAAGTTGGAAATGGTGATGCTCTTGCAGTACAATAGATACCTGTGTGGTGTGAACACGATAGACAAGATACGCTCGGCAATGGGAAGAAATAATGCAAATAATTGAATGATAAATTCTTGTCCTCCAGCAAAGAAGATTAATCTCAGTATTGCATTCTCGGGCCCCTACGTGTACTACACGTATTTGGCGTGTTGAAGTCAATTTTGCAGGGCAAGCAGACCCTCGACCGCAGCACGTTCCTATGTCGTGGGAACCTCGTGGTGACCCACCAAAACCGGCTGCTTTGCCCACTTCGATTGCTAATCGGCCGAGGTAGACGCTGATTAAGCAACCTCAATATTTCATTATTGACCGACTGACCCTGAACTAATGGCCTTTATCAATTTCCTCGAAGAAGCGGCGCATCTGGCGCGTCTGGAAAGTAATTGTCTGCGCTAACTTGTCCTCGTCCACGCAGACTGTTGCAGTGTTGCCCTTGCGAGAGCAGAAATCACGTAGACCAGATTCCAGCCTCGACTCGACAGTTGTAGATCCACGCCGAGCCGTTTTGAGTTGTGCCACTAGGTTGTGGACGTCGCGAATAGTTACATGTTTGCCTAGAAAGACAGTATTAGAAATGTAAATCAAAGAATAGCAACAAGACCAGAAGCGTACCTGTCTTCTTTCTCATGAACTGCAAAATTAGCTTCTTCTTACCGCCCGCGGCTTGCAGCTCGTCAACAAACTCAATCACGTCTTCATCGTATACTCGGCGGGTGGACGGGTGGTTCCCATACGAGCCAGTGTCCAGCGAGTGGTTGTGCTCGGTATGCGGATGCCCAACGTTAACGCGAAAACCCCTCGTAGCGTCCGAAGAAACCGTTGCCGTCATCTGCGCCTGACATCCCGTCGATTTCACAAAATAGTTGTGTCTCTTGCCCTTCGATCTACTCGGGCGCGTCCAACTGTGCGTACACACAAACTTCATGTAGTACTTGTCGAACGTGTCAGGGATCGTGTTCGGGGAGTGGCCTTGCCCCGCGATTCGAGGTCTTCGTTCATCTTCTGAGAGCTGATCGAGGTCCGCTTTTTGTAGATCTGGTGCGTGTCCCGCTGATACGCATCAAAATACGCGAAAAACGAGTCCCAGCTGTCAAACGAGTCCTCCTTCATGCGTGGGGCGCGAGCGCGGACAGATGCCGCCTCAGGGACGTTCTCCTCTGGCGATTTGGCTTCCGCTGGCTCGCGCTCGGAGCCGGAAGCCGACGCGGTGCTCGCCATTCTCGCTTGTTTGTTTTTGTTTTCCCGCCGATTCCGAAATGAATGGCTAAAATGAGAGTCGGGAGGGGGAAAGGGGGGAGCGGTGTTTTTCTACTTTTGACACTGGCTAATTGGCTGATTTGTAGAGATTTCATTTCGTCAGCTATTTTTAAATTACCCTTTTCTTACATACAATTATTGTGTGACTTTATCCACTTTCCTAACATAAAGGTAATAATGAACCTAATTACGAATCGGGATTTGAGCACACCACTGCAAAGAATAGCGTCTCCTCTTTCTTTTGGGCCCTTGCACAAATTGTTTTTTTTTTTGAGTTGACAGGTGCCGAGAATCACGCCGACGAAAAAATATGTCCAGTATGAGTCGTAAAATCCATTTTTTATTTTAATGGTATCCGCTTTAAAATTGACTCAGGAATCCAGTGGGGGCGTCCGTTTTAGCTAATTCGCTCTCTAAGCTTGCCAAAAGTTCGATTTTGTAACGGATTTCAAGATGATAAGGGGTATAAAAACGTTTTTCTTTTCATTTTTCTCAAAAGTTCACTTAAGTACGGAAATCGCTGGTCTATCTTCAGAGACAATTATCTCGATAACTCTAAAAGGCGCATAAGTAACATTATGTTTGACGCGGTCTCATATGTCATGCCGCAGCAACCCCATCTTATTTCGCTTAGATACCTATTCTGCTGTTGATTTATCCTAGCCATCGATAATATCACCTTCAAGCTTGCCTGTTTTTGCTTGAAGTTGATCGTAACGACGGCGCAAACAATCTTTTTCGTCTCGAAGAGGCCCAATCGTCACCCCTTGAAATTGTGGCCGTTGATCTGCTCTTCAACGGCGTTGACGAACGAGTATTCCGTCAATAGCGGCTAGACGCTCTGTGTTACTGTCTCTCTCGATACGTGCGCGCTGAACACGAGCTAGAGCTGTTTGATCTGTTATTAGCTCTGACTTTGTGCTGGTTTCCGCCTCGACCAATTTAGATAGGACCTCGGCAAGCGTTGAAATTGGGTCTACATTTTTCTGACGCTTGCGATTTTTCAGTGACGTGGTGCCGGCAGACCCACCTGCCTTCGTTGAGTCGTCTTGGTTCTCTTTGTACGCACCACCCGCACAAAATTCACATCCTGCTCCGCGAACTTTGCACCACAAGTCGGGGTACTTCACCGCTCTATCTCCATTGCAAAAGTCCGAAAAATCTGCATTCGCTCCGGAGAGTTTGTTGCGCGCTTCAGCTTGTGAGAAGGCCGAGTGTACTTCCTTCCACATCAATTTTAGTTTGGCTAAAGTGATTTGGTCGGGGAAAATGCCCTCAAACAGCGAGTCTTCTGATACCAAACGGTCGTAGGTGTCGTTAGCCGTGTTGAAAGCCGCAGCAACCTCATACCAAAACCGCGATCCCCGTCATCCAAGAGTAAGCTGGTCACCAGAAGAAATGAACCGCTCAAAGAATTCATGAAAGAAAAGCACATTGATTAGTCGATACATGCAGTGCCTGGTTCGACGAGCGTCGTCGGCACCCTTGAACTGACTGGAGCGCTTTCCGAGGCAGCAATAGGGCTATTCCACCCTTCGACTGGTCGTATGCGCCACACGTTCTTCTTTCTTGCTGTTCTTGGCGACGGAAAGCTTGCGAGACGTACACTCCAGCTTTAGTTGGTCTACAGTCCATTGGCTGTAGTCGTCGGTCGCTGGAGGCGGAACGGCCCGTTTACTACCTGGTTTCTGATCGCACTCCACTTCCGGCTTGCTGCGGCAGGGCTGGTCAGTTGATGCTGCTCCATCGTGATGCTGGACTCGAAAATGAACGCCTCGCAGCACAACTCGTTTTTGCAAATGGTTCGAATACATAACAGGACAGCTGCAGGAGCTCCTAAGATCATGCGCTCGTTAGGAAGAGGCAATGGGATCATGCTTCGACTAACCCGAACCACTTCTTGGATCATGTGCTACGATCCCGTTAGGAACGACCCTCTGTATACTTCAAATTGCCGTTTGCCATGATCCTTTCGTTGGCAAACCAAGGATCAATAAATACAAACCGTATCTTTTTCAATACAAAATGTTTCCCAGTACACTGACGGAGCAACGCATTCACCCGCAATATCCTTACACGTTGGCAACGGTGGGTCGTTGTGCGCGTCGAGCATTTAATTTCTGTCTGACAATAATCAGCTACCGCGTGCTCAAAGCCGGAATTTGGTTTGAAGTGTACTGCCATGTAGTGGTTGCGTCGAGTAGTTTTGGTCGCGTTTTGCAGCAGAACAGTGGTAAATTGATATAAGCGGCATGCCAGCAGCGCTATTCATTGGGCTCACACTGCTAATGCCATTGTCGCTCAGTACGACAGTGGTTCGCTGCAGTAGTGACGATAGTGGAGTCAGAACGTCCTTTCCACTGCATGGGTAGTTAGGCTGAGCAATATGGCCTGCAACCAAACAATTCTTTAGTTTGGTACGTTATCAACGCAGGCCAACCTCAGCATCTCCAATCCTGCACGAATTCGCAATTCGTAAACGCTTGCTGAACTCTCAAGGCCAAACGGCGTTATGATACCTTGTTTTGTCGCCGAGACCCACACAGCATGGAACACGCAGTTTCCAGTCTTTGGTACGTCTAGCAGCCCGACTTTTAGCTCTGCCGTTAATCTCCGCCGTATGTCTCCACTGCACGGCGGTTCGGTATTGCTGCCAAATTTGTTTACCCAACAGCACAATACTTTTGCCTAGCAACTGGGCTTGCCACATCAAAGCGTGTGTTTATATAGTGTAGTTTCGACGTCGACCATACCGAGCTTTTGTCCGCCGGGGTTGCTTGTTGTGGAATCACTAATCGCAACGGTGCCTTCGATACTTGGCGTCGCAATACGACAAGTTAAATCGTCTAGCGTGTACTCGCAGCTCTATATGCTTTAACTTCCGTGTCTCACCGAATTTAATCCAAAACCACAGCAGCGTAATGGTTGCATGAAGATCTTTCAACTACGGTGTAAATGCTTGCAGCTTCGCAGTGATACACTGCGATATGTTGACCAACTTCTGGATCGCCCATAAACTCAACGTAGCTGAATGGATTCACGTTGTGAATTCCATCTGTACATAAAGTGACAATTGTCCGGCGCAGTAGAAATGACAAAGACACGAGAGTCTCTAAGCCTGGCATCCGCAAGTACCGGTATGACTTTGCAATGGCGTCAGCTTGTTGTAACATCCAATTTCGCGCAATCGTCCACTGTGGAGCAGCCTGACGAACGTCTCCGCTACAAGAATGCGTAAGTCAAACACGGACGCTGATGTTGCAAGCCAAACGGTGTAGGTATTCCTTGCATTGCAGCTGACACCCAAGCAGAATGATAAGGCAGTTGTCCTTGGCTGGAACATGAACAATTTCAAATGCGAGCTGGCCAGGATATGGAGGTCACACCATTTTCGCCGACCTGACCGACCAACTTTAGCTGGACCTGCTTGGTGCACTTGTGCTTGCCATCATTTTAGCCGCGCCACGCCTAAAATTGCATTGCCGGCGATATTTCCTTCAGTATCAATCACAATGACCATCTTGGTCATTGTGGGGTTATCGACATCTCGACGATCATCACAAGTCCTCCGTTTATTGTTGTCAACAGCATCCCAATGCGGCAGCCGGCGGTTTTTTCAAAAACTTGCTGCGAAAGCGTGGGCGAAGGTCTTGCCTTTCCAAACATGGGGTTGCCGACGTCAATTTCATCATTGAAAGTCTTCATTTTACTGACGTCGTTGAGGACGATCGAGTGCGAAGGCGGTGGTATTTGACAAATTTACGTCGACTCAGCTGCAATAAAGTGATTGCGAGCACCCACGCGTGAGTAAATGTTTCCTGCATTGTAATTGTAAATGACCAGAGATGCACCACTTTCTGGCTCTCCAATAAACTCCGTGTAGTCGGGCGGAGACAGGTGCCCAACTCCATCGGCAGAAATAGTCGCAATAGTTCGGCGCAAGATAAAAGACAATGCACGAATAATTTCTTCAACATTGTAAGCCTGTCATTGAGATGGTTTAGCGACCAACTCCAAGTGGACCAACTCGACGCAATTCTGGTCCGCCTTGACCAGCTTTCCTGCGAAAAACAGCTTAACCAGGACTTTAGCCGGCATCACGCGCAAGTAAAAGACGGAAGCAAACGAGTCGAATCCGAAGGGATTGGTGATGCCTTACATCGCGGTGGACACCCACACGGCGTGGTAAAGGCAGTTGCCACAAGCTGGTACGTCAACTAACGTCGAAATCCAAAGTTCCACGAGATAGTGGTCGCTGCTGCGGAGGCGACGTATTCAGGTCAACATGACATGGACTTTGCTTCACGGCTTCCTTGGCTTCGCTGCACCAACGCTGTAGGCACTCCTGGCCCAACATGTCGAGCACATCACCGCCTCCATCCATGACAGAAGATAAAGTGACCTGCTCATGGCGTCGCTTCACCATCTGGTGCATCACTGGAGGTGTCATTGCTGGTGGTGGCGACGGTCTAATTTACCATATGGCTACAAGGTTATTCATATTTTGCTACCACAAGTGGCGTTCGAGGAGAATTATCCTTGAAGTTGTGTATTCGGGGTTCCTAGCGTACGCACCGTGCACCGGAAAGGGCGGCTAGCGTCCCTGAGCCTAAATGGGGCATACTGAAAACAAGTGTTGATAAACCGTACGTAGCCTACACGCGACAGACACAACGCAGCATTGTGTCTGCTAATAGTACTTACGAGCGGCTTGTTCTTTGTGCGCGGCAGGTGGCATCACTTTAGGACTATTCAAGTCCTTGAAGTTAAGACATCCCGTGATTGACATCATCGATGGGTCTTCGGGCTTACAGATTCTTAAAACGCAGGCGATAGAAGCTGGTGACTTGGGTAACTGAAAGCGAACTGAAGAGAGATTAAAGTGGTTAGCTTCTTCCTAGCTCTGTCTGCCGCGAAGCATGGACGACAGCCTAAAAATCATGCAAACCAAATAAATGTTGTTATCTGCGCTGGTGTGATCGACAGCCAGATCAAACCAAAATGCCGATTCTCGTAGGTTCTACTTTCGAAACGTCCTTGAAGCCAATCACCTTGGGTTATCGAGACTTAATTCCAATGTCAAGTGTCGACAACACCAAGTGATTTCCACCCAGCTGGCTTGAAAGAAATGGCTAGCTTTTACCAAATCCAACATACCGCTGCCATCGCTGAAGAAACCCACAAACACATTTGAAGTTTAGAAGATTAGCAACAGCCTCGGTTTTTACATTGCGGGATTGCATGTTCATTGCGCATTTGTTTGTTTTCTACTCACAGATTGACTTACTTAAAGTAAAGAGGATATTTCATACAAACCTCTTGTCTAAATATCATATATGGCATAGCTACAGCATGCGTAGAGTCGTGGCGTTAGTGTTTCTCAAGATATACTCCCATTATGTTGGTATGTGGGGGTGAAAGGTTTAACAACGACAAAGCCATGCGGATTCATAAAAACATCTTATGTGCTTATAAGATCTTGCATATGTATATGCATTATATATATATATGTAATTACTTTCATGCGCTTCAACTAATAAGGAAGTTGTAGACGCATATCCATTGTTTGTTTGTTATGGTCAGAAGACGCATAGACGCAAATTCATTGTTTGTTATGGTCTGTGTAATACATGGTAGTGAACTATAGGTTATGTTCAAAAATTAACGTTTGATCGTCCTCAGTTAAATTCTCTCTACAACCGTCTAAAATAAGAATGAGCCCTGTTGAGCGGATCACCGACGATAACGAGTGGCGCACATCGACCTAAGCGAAGAGCGGCGGGTATAATTCAGTACGGTACAATGAATCCAACACATAATGGGATCGGAAGCGAGATGATTGCTTGCCTGAATGAGTGCTCATGTAGTCACTGGGAGAACGATTTGAATCGAAGGAAACGATGAATGACAGGACAGAGGTCGTAAAACGCGCGGTTGGATCGAGACTGTTTAAAGGACTGAGAGGGTAAACAAGGCAGATAAGGTGGTGTGCATGCGGGCTTGTATTGATGCATGATAAGTTGAACGGCAAGGAAAACGCGGACACAGTCAATACACGTTTACTTTTACGTGTATTGTTGCTTGTTGGTTTACAAACTCTACCACTTCAGTACTTATCCGCTTGCCCGCCCCTTCTGACCGAAACTCTCCAGAGTATGGGGAACCGAGGTCTCGTTGCCCATTGTGTTTTCGCTCAGATTTAATGAAC
This sequence comes from Phytophthora syringae, assembly GCA_012656105.1. NCBI lineage: Eukaryota > Oomycota > Peronosporomycetes > Peronosporales > Peronosporaceae > Phytophthora > Phytophthora syringae. The sequence goes on along the minus strand of JAAKBD010000310.1, from coordinate 151,594 downwards.
CATCAATTGTTAGGCGACCGTCAATGATCCATCTAAAACATAATAACAACTGATTAGTACGATTTTATATCCAAAATGGGGCACAAGTCAACTTACACTTTGTGTGCATGGTCAAAGACCTCGCCAGAAAATACACGGGAACCCTATTCATAATCATGTGGTTGAAAGCTGTCACACTTTAATTGTAGGCACGGGCATTCTTCGACACGTACACATCGACACCTCGCTCTGTCGCGGCGAAGAGGGCCCTGGCCACAGCCATGCTGGCGATACAGAAGATAAAAACTGTTATAGACTCAGTCGCTTCTGTAACGCCATCCACTAGGAGCCCCCAGCATCTTCAAGTCTACCAAACCAGTGAACGGTCGCGATCCAAGAGACTTAACTCTCGCTTCAAAGCGGCCTGATAGCCATGTCGATAGGGTGATCACCCCCAGATGTTCATCCAGTTCTTTTGAAGCCACGTCCGCCCCTTTTCATTCGAAGTTGGCATTCTGCAACAGCTTTCTCACAGCCTTCATAATGTCACCGTACTCAGCATCTGTAACATTGTGTCAAGATAAGCAACACGAGCTGACTGGGCTTCGATAGAAACTGCCTTTCGCGGCGTGGTCTACAATTAGCGTCGTCTTGTAGTTTGTCAGTCCCTTCGATCAGGAGTCGATATATTTTTATTTGGCTCGTTGACTTGTCCCCTTCGTTCTTCTTGGGTTTTCCCTTCTTTTTGCTTATGAATACTGGCGACGGTCACCCATCATGCCCGTTCCCTCAAGTGCTTATGGTGGACGCTACCCACAACACGAACGACGCTCGGTACAAGCTGTTCAGCTTCATGATCCACGACGTCTTCGGCCACGTACGTATTCGCAGTGTGCCTTGTGCCAATTTGTGACTCGTCTGACTATTGTGTGTCTATATGTGTCTCGTTGGGTTTGTGTGACTATGTGAAAATTGGTGACTATTTGTGAACTTCCAGGGTCAATATGTTCAGCACGCACTTATGGAGAACGAGAGCGCCGAATGCTTGACCGTCGCAGTTACCTCATTCAAGTCGTTCAATCCGACTTGGGATGAAGTTCGAGTTATTATCGTGGACAAGGATTTCGGGGAGATATCGCTAATGCAGGCCGCTTTCCCAGCCGCGCGCATTTTACTATGCGTGTTTCACGTGGTCAAGTATTTTCGCACGGAAATGTCGAAGCGGGATTACAACATACAAGATCGCGACAAAGTGGAGGATGCTGTTCACATGATACTACATGCCACGACTGAGGTTGAGTACGATATTGCTCGCAGATATTTGTACTGTGTGGTTGACGGGACTCGAATTACGCTTGATGAAGACATCCCAGAGCCGACCCACCCATTCCTGAAGTACTTCAACGACAATTGGCACAATTGCCGAGAGATGTGGAGTGGATTCGGCCGCGTAGATGTCCCCCACCTTGGAAACACGACGAACAATCGGTAAGAGCTAAGTATAAGATTGTTGTCGCTGTTAAAGTAATGACTCAAGTTTTGGTTCTGTTACAGGCTCGAGGCAGCATGGGGCCATTTGAAAGACGTGTTGAAACCTACAATGATGCTGGATGAGTCTGTTGACACACTCCAATTTCTACAATCTATCGCTGAGCTGGAGTACGCCAAGTAAATGACTGACGTTGGGTGCATGCGTTATGCCGGTGCCCGACGCTGAGTTGTGCAAGCTCGCAAAGGAGGTCAGTGCACACGCCTACGAATTAGTGGAGAAGCAGTATCGCGTTGCCAATGATCGCAAGATGCAGTATACAACTGTCGAGCTGCAACCGCACATGGTCGAACTGGTTTCGACGACAGACACAAGTTGCAAGTATCATCTGGATACCAGGGTACGTACGTTGATCTGCTAGAAACACGTGAACCACGAATGATCACTAATTGTTAAGAATTTTATTGATTTGTGTAGACGTATCATTGTTCGTGTGTATTCATGAGGACGGAACTTTTACCCTGCAGACATGCTATTTGCTGGCGACTGATGGCTGGTAAAGTCCAATCCCGATCTCGCATATACATCCTCGCTGGAGCCTCTCATACGAACTCAACGCGCCTGTAGTAGACGAAGACTACAACGAAGCTGCATGTAGTTCCTTCCACGTCCGAGAGTCTACATTGGAATCGACGCGGCACAAGGTCCTCAATGGAACAAACAAATTTCGGACGTCACACGCCGTTGCAACGCGCATTGCAGATAGTATGAGTCGCAGTGGTACCCCGTGTTTCTTCGAATGCTGGAAGGTCTCAAGCGTTTCGAATCAATCGTCACGGACGGAGAAGCTCCTTTCGTTGCTCAAGCATCCCTGTGGCCGGACCACCTGTCGGATTTCAACCCGTTATCGCAAGTGTGAATAGATACTGCTATCCTCTCAACTGCGGTTGAAGATGACCATGCATACGAGAGCCAGGGTGAGAGAGAACACACGACAGCTGAAGTCGCAAGCGACGATTCGAATTGCTGCGTGGCGGGTCCAGATACCGCACTAACAAGTCACATGAGCGATGTGTCTTCAAGTGATAGCTATGTGACTCCAGGATCAAGTCACACACTGGATGTGACAGAAGGCCTGAGTCACTCTGTCCAAGTGACTAGTGTTCGTGAAGATACTGCGGATAACTAGCCGAGTGCCGCCGCTACGCGTCGGTGAGTGTTTGATAGTTAAGTTAGTTAAGCTACCTATGCTACGCTACGGTAGTCAGCGGACCCGTTCCCCTCGCAGGGGCTCGCTGCACTACTCTCCGTGTTAGTTGGTGAAGGGAGGCACGGGCGGGCCCTTCGGTCCCGCAAAGCACAGAGGCCTTGGCAGCCGCCTTCGCTGCGCTCGGCAGCATTTTAGCCAATCAGCGTTAATCGGCCGAAAATCGGCCCAAATGTGATGTTTGTGACGGACGGACGGACACCATAGGCCTGTTGAGTTTTAAGATATCGTGGGTCCTGAAGAACTGGATTTGAAGACAGCGCCAACCGTGAACCGTGAAGAGATGAAACACTTGACAGCTGTAAAGAGGACACTTTCCGAGTGCGGGCTAAGCAGTACTAGCTCGGGCGAAGAATGCTCGTTTTTCTTGTCGAAAAGCACCAAAAACAGAGGCAGACCCAAGATTCGAAAAGCCCAAAAGCAACAAGTGAAAAAGAAACGGATGGCGGAGTCTCGAAAAGAAGCGAAACAACTTGTCCAGGGAACATTGATGCCCGTAGCATCACTTAGCAATGTTGCCAGAGTATTGGAGTCGATTTTCAGCTACGAATCAGCGTTCGAATTTTTATCCAACTTCGACACACTGGAAATGGGACCGAGAAAGCAAATCATACCGAAACGGATTAAACCCAGCGAGAGCCTCACCAGCGTCAAGTTCGTGTTCTCGAAAAAGTTCACGAAGAAGTGCCGAAGATTGTTGAACGAGTTCAAACAGTCTATGTCAGAATCGGAAGAACCTGTTGGCGTTGGTGTTCGTATTCCCAAGGTCGGCGTCATCAGCGAAAAACAATTACGAATCATGGAAGACTATCATGTAACTTTGAGCTCATTGTAATGGGCCCTCCATTTACATAAGTAGGTAGGTTACTTTTCGGTTATTACATACGTAGACAGAAAGAGCACACGAGTAGCGTGTGCCCTATGTGTCACTATCTGATTGGTTGAAAGTGGGGAGCCAGACCCTTTTCAGCCAATCAGGAGTCGACCTGCATTTGAGTGGCTAACATTAGACCACGGGTTACCGCCCTGGTCCTAATACTAAATCAGATTTAAATTTTCCCCAGACTTATTTCTTAGGCTCAGTTTCCTGAGACTTGTGCGAGCTTCCTCATCGCTACGTGTAAGCTAGTGACGGTAATCACTTAGCCTGTTACACCTGGTAGCACTTCGTAGTCCTTCCAACGACCAAGTCCAAGATGAACCAAGAAATGTCGTCTGATACCACGGTTGAGACCCGTGGTCATGAAGCCTTTCCCCACCTCACACGTATTGAGTGGGAAGCTCTCCACCGCCTCGCGGCGGTGTCCGGAGAGTCTGTTGTCACGTCGCTGCTGAGCCCAGCGACGCTGGATCAACAGCGCCAAGCTTCTCAAGAGTTCATGGAACGCGAGATCGCCGACGCGAAACGGCGAGCACTGACTCCTCGCGTACGTCCAAGAACGATGCAGTGAAGATGGAGACGTCGACCTACTCTGACGTCGGACAAGACCGACTCCCGCTGAATCGCTGGTTTCGAGAGATCGGCATCGCCATCGCCTCGAGGTTAATCGAGGCGCCGTCGGCAAAGGTGAACTTTCTCCTATCCCGGTTGTCCGGGAAAGCCAAGGCCTCGGGAAGCTGGTTGTGGACCAGCTGGCATTTCCGAATTTGGAGGCCATCCAGAAAGACCTCCGCCTCGCATTTGAGCCACCTCAAGATGAATCGCGCGTACGCGCAGAGTTCTTCGCGCTCAAGCAAGGCAGGTCCTCGATGCGCGATTATGTGCAGAAAACGCGTCACCTCGCTTCGTGCATCATCACGAAGCCGATCGACATGGCTTTCCAAGTCCACGTCTTCGTGTTTGGAATGCGAGAGGGATGACTCGGTACTGCCTCACGAGAGCCGAGCCATCCTCGCTGGAAGCGGCCTTCGCCCTCGCGCTCCGCGAGGACTACGTCGTCGCGTCGTCTTACGCCAAGCCGATGACCACTGACGTTCGGGTCTCGACTCCCGAGCCAATGGAGATCGATGCCATCGAGACGTCGAGTGATCGACGTCGATCGACTCCCGACAGCAGCGGCAGCCGGAGCGGGCGTCCGATGCTTTGCTTCCGTTGCCGGAAGCCAGGTCACCGCGCTGCGGTGTGTCGCGCGCCGGCTCCTGTTCTCGCGAACGTCGTGGTGTCCGACCACGTCGACCACATCCTGGCCGTCCAGTCAAAAACGGCCGCGGCCAGTAGGTGCAGGGCGCCCTATTGGCTGGAATGGAGGTCCGGGTCCCCGGTGGCAACTCGGCCTTCTAGCCCTCGTGTGCTACACGCACACTTCAATGCTACCACTGCGAGCGGCGACACTAGACTGATTATCCTCAGCTCTATGTCGTCGGCTCACGCCGACCACTACGCGCACTCCTGGACTCAGGAGCGTCGAACAACTTCTTCCGCGCGTCGTGTCTGTCGGTACTACCTCCGGGTATCCCGGTTCGAGAGGAGCCGGGCGACGTCATCGTCAAACTTGCTGATGGCAAGACACATCAGCTCGCTCGGCGCGAGCTGTCGTTCCCGTACACGTTTGATGGCTTCCGTAGCAACGATGACTTCCTGGTGATCGAGATGAACTACGGGTTCGACTGCATATTGGGCATGCTATGGCTGGCGCGGTACCAACCGCAGATAGACTGGCATGCCCGATCAGTCAAACGTCGAAGAGACTTTGATGTGAGCGAGGTGTTCACACACCTGCTGGTTGCGCCAAGAGATTGGCCGCACGTCACCGTCGTGGATCAGCGGTCCACGACTCAAGTCGTACACAGAGCGAGCGATGGCCCTCTCTGTACTTCTTGTTCGGTGTTGATCGATGATGCGAGTGAACGAGACCCTCGCGTCGTCGCGAGGGAACGGCCACGCGGTCGAGCATGTGACGCTCCCGCGCGGCGACATGGTGGTCGAGCACGCGTCGCTCCCACCTTCGAGAGAAGGGTCGAGCATGGGTTCCCGCACGAAAACAACGCGGTCGAGCATGACGTGACGACGCCGGAGCCCAAGCCGCTCCCGCGCGTAAGCGGCGCAGTCGAGACGGGTCTCGCGCGCCTAGAGGAGGGTGGCTCGTCAAGTGACAGCGGGTCATCAGCTTCGAGTAGCAAATTGAAGCGAAAGAAGAAGTCGAACCGTCGGCGACGACGTCTGCAACGCCGAGCTCCACGACAAGCGCTACTCCGGCGACAGAGACAATCTGCGCAGCCGAGTACGTGGAAGGCGGTGGTCCTGCCAGGCCCCGACTTGTCGAGATCGCGAGTCCCCCTCGCGATGCTGGTGCGATCACGCGTCTTCCAGGTCTTTCCTGGAAGCACTTCCTGCGCGACCTCAAGGCAGGTGACATCGAACAAGTGTGTCTGATCACCGACTCTGAGTCGGTTCCTGATGTGGTCAACGCAGTCAGTACGGAAGATCCAGCGTCGCGTCCCAAGAGCGCCGAGCCCAAGTCGACTCGCGAAGAACGCTTCGCGGCACAGTCGTGGGAAGCCCTGCGCAAATCGGGCAACCCTGTGTACGACGCCGCCCGCGAGTTCGCGGACGTCTTCCCTGACAAGATCCCCGCCGAGCTTCCAGCCGACCGCGGCGTCCGCCACGAGATTGATCTCGCGCCTGGTTCGAAGTACTGTGTGACACGGCAGTGGCCACTGCCGCGAGACCAAGTCAAGGCTATTGACGAGTTCTTTGAGGGCCGCCGCAAGGCAGGTCATGTGCGCGAGAGCATCTCGCCGCACTCGAGTCCAACCTTCTGCGTTAAGAAGGCTACCGGCGGATGGCGCATCGTCCACGCTTTCAACAAGCTGAATGACGCGACCATTCCCGCGCAGACTCCGATCCCTCGGAAAGACATGGTGCTGAACTCCATGACGGGCAGCGTCATCTACAGCGCCATCGATCTGACCGATGGCTTCTATCAGATCCTCATGCGGGCGAGTGACATACCTCTCACAACCGTGAGCACTCCAAGCGGCATGCTCTGGGAGTGGCTGGTAATGCCACAAGGTCTGAAGAACGCCCCAGCAACGTTCAATCGCATGGTATCCCATGTGCTGCGTCCCCTTCGAGAGTTCGCGCCGAGTTACTTCGACGATATTTTCATCCACAGCCGCGCTGAGGGTGACCTCAGTGCTGTAGACGTACATCTACGGACCTTGAGGCAGGTCTTTCAAGTGATGCGTGAGAACAAGCTGTACGCGAATCTGAAGAAATGTGTCTTCTGCGCGCCGGAGATTCCGGTGCTCGGCTGCTACGTTAACAAGGATGGAGTCCGAGCGGATCCAGAGAAGGTGTCGTCAATCGGCTCTTGGCCTACTCCCAAGAACCCGACTGAGTTGCGTCAGTGGCTGGGCTTGACAAATTACTTGCACAAGTACACGAAGGATTATGCTGGATCGATCCAGCCGTTGTCGTCCCTGTTGAAGAAAGACGCCACGTGGTCGTGGCGTCCCGAGCACCAGACGTCCTTCGACTCGGTGAAAGAGAGCCTTGCCTCGGCGCCCATCCTCGTCCTTCCAGACGACCCGAAACCTTTTCACGTCGTCTGCGACGCCAGCGATTTTGCAATCGGCTGTGCACTCATGCAGTTTGACGACGAAGGTCGCGAACGAGTCGTGAGCTACCAGTCACGACAGCTGAAGCCCGCAGAACGGAACTATCCTGTACACGACAAGGAACTCCTTGCGATGCGCTACGCTCTGATCAAGTTCAGAGGCATCTCCTCAGCGAGCAGACCTTCGCCGTTTACACGGATCACGCATTGCTGCGGACGGCGATCAAGAGCCCCCACTTGTCACAGCGCATGGCACGGTGGTTGTCGTTCTTCTCCGAGTACAACTTCGTCGTCCACTACAAGCCGGGCAAGAACAACATCCTCGCGGATGCTCTCGCTGGGCGCCCGGATTATGATCCCCGGGCGGCTCTGGGTCGTCGGTCGGCTGACGACGACGACTATGAAGACGACTGCGCGATGTGCATCGCATCAGGGTTGAACCTGACGTCCGTCTCCCCAGTGATGCCGCTGCATGACGAGATTGCCGCTGCATACCAGGAAGACTCCGAGTTCGCCGACATCATGGCGCACTTGCGCGCGCCCGCGAGTCCACACTGGGTGCTCTTTCGCGTACCAAGCGTCACCAGATCGGTCGATACACTCTCGATGACGGTTTGCTGACGTACAGCATCGATCGTTTCGATGCTCCTCGGGTGGTGATCCCGAATGATCCTGACTTGCGCGCTCGTGTCATTCACGAGTACCACGACGCCCCCGCCGGCGGCCACTTGGGCCGCGAGAAGACTTTCGCGGCGGTCTCCCGCGACTTCTACTGGCCGCACATGTACAAGTGGGTGCGCAAGTGGGTCACGACCTGCGAGACGTGCCAGCGCGTGAAGCCGTCTCCGTCGTCGCAAGCTCCCTTGCGACCTCGTCCAGTTGCAACCGAGGCCTGGCGCTCGGTTTCCATGGACTTCGTCTTCGGGCTCCCGCCCGACGCACAAGGCCGAACAGGCGTTCTGGTCTTTGTCGACAGGTTTACCAAGATGGTGCACCTCATCCCTGTGCCGGATACGGTCACCGCGGAGGATTCCGCGATGCACTTCGTCGACGCCGTGTATCGTCACCATGGTCTGCCCGAGTCCATCGTCTCGGACCGTGATCCGCGCTTCACGTCCGCCTTTTGGTCGAAGCTTTTCGAGCTCCTCGGCACGAAGCTTCACATGCCAACGGCAGCACATCCGGAGACGGATGGACAGACGGAACGCGTCAACCGGGTCCTCGAATATGTTCTTCGCAGTTACGCGACGTCCTTCACGAGCTGGAGCTCGTTCCTACCTCTAGCCGAGTTTGCACTCAACAACGCTGAGCACGCGTCGACCGGACTGACTCCGTTCTTCGGCGTGCCTGCGATTCTGGCCGTGGGCCACCCCAAGGCGTCTCGTGGCTTCACTCTGGGTGGGGAAGGAAGTGTGAACGCATCAAAGACGAGTGCAGCTCACGACCCCGTGAGTGCTAATGCCGTCACCCGTGGCCAGTCGAAGAAGATCCTCGCGACGCCACCCAGCGTGGCGTCCCCACTGCCAAATGGACAGCGCAGACCCTGATCAACCCATCCGCCCCAGCTGCTGTGTCCGACGCACGGGGCGCCATGACTGGACGGAGCTGCCTGCTGCTGGCCGTGCTGGCCTTCGCCATGCTGCAGCACCTGACGGCGGCCGCGGCCGTCGACGGCGTGATCGTCGTGCGCGGCAACAAGATGTACAACGCCAAGACGGGCGAGTAGCGCAGAATGGCGTCTTGGACAACGCCCACCACGTACTGAAGCACCAAAACGCGCGCGAAGCTGTAGAAGACGGTGAGCAGCAGCACCGCAGCACCGACCTTGAGCGGGTGCTGCGCCACCAGCATCAGCAGCCGCTTCATGGCGAATCTTGTGGTCCTTGTTTCCAACGCCCAGTTGTGATGGTCACAGTGTGATAGTATCCACAGCTCACTGATACGACTTTGCTGCTAACTACGCGCCGAAGGTATCGGCGCGTCCGATCGACAGTGCAGCTGTCAACGAGTTCGTGCTTCAGCGTCAGTCGGTTGCTCGATTCGTCCGTGACGCGCTGCAGTCGGCAGTGGTCAAGCAAAAGGAGAACGCAGACAAGCGTGGTCGCAAGAACATGTCTATCTACAAGACAGGAGATCGAGTACTCCTGTCGACGGACGGCATACGCAACTCTGCTGTTACCAACCTTGGCGCGAATAAACTCACGCCGCGCTTTATTGGGCCGTTTAAGGTGGTCAAGCTTCTAGGCGACGCCTACACGCTAGATATACCTACGTCCCTACGACTTCACCCGACGTTTTACGTCGGGCGACTCAAGCGCTACCATCCCGGGAGAATTCCCGAAGCTAACGCGGAGCGTAAATCGACCGACCTTCGCGACGAGCCTGCCGAGCCATCGACCCGTCCGCACCCGGCACCAGTTCGCGCGGCTGCGTCCCAGTCTGCGCCTGGCCAAAGAGCCGCTTCTCCACAGTACGCATCCGCACGAGGAGTTCCAGATTCGACTGCCGCAAAGCAGCCGCCGTCCCTTCAGCCGCCTCCGCACGCGCAAGTGCACGCTCAGCCTCCACCTGAGCGTCCAGCGCTCGATTCTCAGGCTCCTCCAAGAACTCCGTGCCGCGAGCAGTACCGGCGCGCTGGTTAACCTCCACTGGTTGACGCGTCCGGGGATACTCGGTGGATCGTGGACCACATTGTTGCCCACGAGGATCCCACTCGAGCGTCGAGTACACAGCCCCACTCCAAGCACGCGGTTCCTGCCGCGCGACGTTATCGAGTACGTTCGCTTGGCTTCCCTCCCAATGACGATACGTGGGAGCCCCGCGCCAATCTCCTTCGCGACGTGCCGGATGTTGTCCGGGCATATGAGACCAAGATCGCGAACGCGGCCGCGGGCCACCCCGCGGCGAACGAGATCGACGTCCTTGATGATTGCTCCGGTCACGTGTCGCGGGCAGCGGAGACAAGCTCCGCTGGTGACGTCGGCGGCGCGAGCCGCCGCGATTAGAAGACTGGGCCATCTCGGCGAGAGTGCGGTTGTACTTGGCGATCCACGAGCGTTCGCGTTCACTGAGCGGTCGCTCAGCGATATGACGGTTCCACTCGTCTTCAGTCGGACGTGCAACAGCGTCACAAGAGCGGCAACCTTCACGCAGGTGAACGTAACACAAGCGGTCGACATCCCAGGCGTTCCCACATACTTTGCTGCGAAGCGAAGTGATGGAGTGGTCCGCGGTGATCTCCTCCTTGTACGTGAGCCAACTCACGAAGCTCTCCTCCCCGCCCAGTGACCAGTTCCAGCGCTTGATGAAGGCAGTCCACGACCGATCCAGCGAATCTTGACTGAAGCCCCCAACCGACTTGCCTCGGGTGCCCCGGAAGCGACGAAACAAGTCCATCATGATCTCCGGCGACTCCGGTTCTCGCGCGCCGGACAAGTCATTCAACGGCCACTTCTTGTACTCGTCGTCTGCACCAGCTCGCGCCGGTGTTCGCGTTCCCAAGGTCGCCGACGTCGCCGTCGACGCGCTGAGTGTGTTGGTGTTCGCGTTCGTGGTCGTCTGCTGCTGCTGCTCCATCTTGTTGCCTGCTGTCCGCTGCGCGTTTTCGGAAGTGATTCCAGTTGTGTTCCTGTGTGACACAGGAACTCGTGTTCTCGCCGTTGGCTGCCTCTCGCCGAGTCCCAGATTCTTCGATTGCTCTTGACTTTGCACTCACGTACCGTGAGTGCAGCTTTGAGAGGAGGGTGATGTAATGGGCCCTCCATTTACATAAGTAGGTAGGTTACTTTTCAGTTATTACATACGTAGACAGAAAGAGCACACGAGTAGCGTGTGCCATATGTGTCAATATCTGATTGGTTGAAAGTGGGGAGCCAGACCCATTTCAGCCAATCAGGAGTCGACCTTCATTTGAGTGGCTGACATTAGACCACGGGTTACCGCCCTGGTCCTAATACTAAATCAGAGTTAAATTTTCCCCAGACTTATTTCTTAGGCTCAGTTTCCTGAGACTTGTGCGAGCTTCCTCATCGCTACGTGTAAGCTAGTGACGGTAATCACTTGGCCTGTTACACTCATTACAGGAAGTGTCGGATGCGGTAGAGTGGATGGCAGCTACGTCACTGAACAGACTTCAAGTTCCAGAAGGCTTGGATGAGTATACCAAGCTAGACAAGGAGAAAGCTACTGCCGCAATGCAGAAAGTGATATTGTCAATGTCACGCGAGTCACCATTCGGAAGGATCTCCAACAAAGCAATGTTTCTTCTGAGGGAAGATTTGTGGCTGAACGATGACTGCATGATGCACGCAATGACGACACTTCAAGAAGAAACAAGCTGTATTGGGGTTATCTCGCCTAACTTCAACGGATCGGACGTCACGGAAACACAGTACAAGGTCATCGCAGGTACTCATCTGTTCCGAGACAGCAACACGTATGTTTTACTACCGATTCACGTCAACAAAAATCGCTGGGGCGGCGCCGTCTTCGACTTCAAGTCTTCGCCACAGACGATCACCTTTTTTACCCCCGAAGACGAAGCAGCTGGAAGCGTGTGAAGATATCGTCAAGGGGCTGTTCCCAGAGAAGACAGCTAGTATGGATTTGAAACGGGAGGTGCGTTTGAAGCAGACAGACGGGCACAGCTGCGGACCACTAGTTCTTCTTTTTTCGAGTGCTCCGTGCGCGATATCGCAATGCCGATAGAGCCGTCAAATGCGCTGATGCGGTACTTGCGGCTGAGGTACCTTCTAAAGTCCCTACATGTTTAGGGAAGAAGACATCGTTTGCACTACTTTACATGTTTAATCTAGCTAATGCTATGCGTTTGAGAAGCCATTGTCCGTTTTATTACATGCTACTATCTTTGCTTATACGTCGCCATGTTGCACAGCTTTCTGCAACGAGTATGCTGAGCTGGATACAGTGTGAGTTGCATTCCAGCGAAAATGCCCAAGTCAAACGTACATTCGTACAACACCCAAGCCTACGAGACAAGTATGTACGACATTCCAGCAACATCTGACGTTTGCGCAACCCGCCTGACGTTTGCGCAAACACGTCCAAACAGGATAATTTTTGAAATTCATACCGTTTTTAGACCGTATTTTATTCTCATTGTGTGGCATTGTGCCTTTGTCGAAGATACACAAAACGAATCGGTGCCGCCTTGTGACCCTTAAACGCACTTCAGTACGAGGGCGTAATCTCTTTGTGTGACTTTAACATCGATCTTTTTGTGGTGTGCTCAAATCCCAATTCGTACTTAGGTTCATTATTAACTTTATGTTAGACGCAGTCTCATATGTCGACAGGTTGTTTTGGCAAAAGATAGCACTTGTTGGTCTCGATCCAACGACGTTTGGGTTATGAGCCCAACACGCTTCCTCTGCGCCAAAGTGCTAGCTCAAATCCACACATCCCCATCGACACACAAACATGCGCCTTGCGCACACACGACCCAATACCTTGAATCGCGCGTGCGCGCTGTGCTCAAGTCGACCGTCGCCACCTCCTAAAGACATCTAGTTCGCCAGATATCCTCCGGATCCCAGGGAGTTGCATCACCCTCGCCGTCTTTCAACCGATCTTGTGCGGCCTAGCCACTTGCTAGCGTGTCTAGGCGCTGGTGCACTTCCCTCCGCACGTCCCACACTGCGGCAGACCCGCTGGCAACGAATCCACACGGTGTTCTTGACCGAGGCGGGGATCGATCCTCGACCGCTGCCGCAGCCAAACAAAGCGTGGTTGCGGCCATCCCAGACGCGGCACTGGCACAGGTGGGCTGCAGCGGGGCTGCCGTAGACTGTAGCGTAGAGGAAGACTTAGTCGGACTCAGCGAGTCTCTTAAGCAGGTAGTTTACCTTGGCGTTCTTATACAAAGAACAGGGTCGAGCGTACGACAGTAGCGTACAGGCTCCAAGAAGTAACAGCTTTACAAGACAATGAAACTCTTAAGGTTAAAGGTGAACTGAATGTATTATTGCTATCGGCAGCAGAGCCGCCCTGGTGTAAATCTATAGGTCTTACTATCTAACATAGTAGAGCCTAGTCTAATGCATATCTATGGGCTGTGAAGCCACCAACTGATATCTTGTTAACTTTCACGTACTGAGTACTGTTTTAGGGAGAGTGTGGTCACGCCAAATAGGGTAACCTCAATAATCGTAACTCCTTCCGTAAACCGTTTAATGGGCCCGCACGACCGCCCCAGAGTGCCATCGGCTGCGAATTGTAGCAAAACGCGGTCGAACGAACGTACGGGTTGTTTTAGCAAAAGATAGCACTTGTTGGTCTCGATCCAACGACCTTTGGGTTATGAGCCCAACACGCTTCCTCTGCGCCAAAGTGCTAGCTCAAATCCACACATCCCCATCGACACACAAACATGCGCCTTGCGCACACGACCCAATACCTTGAATCGCGCGTGCGCGCTGTGCTCAAGTCGACCGTCGCCACCTCCTAAAGACATCTAGTTCGCCAGATATCCCCTCCGGATCCCAGGGAGTTGCATCACCCTCGCCGTCTTTCAACCGATCTTGTGCGGCCTAGCCACTTGCTAGCGTGTCTAGGCGCTGGTGCACTTCCCTCCGCACGTCCCACACTGCGGCAGACCCGCTGGCAACGAATCCACACGGTGTTCTTGACCGAGGCGGGGATCGATCCCTCGACCGCTGCCGCAGCCAAACAAAGCGTGGTTGCGGCCATCCCAGACGCGGCACTGACACAGGTGGGCCCACACGACCGCCCCAGAGTGCCATCGGCTGCGAATTGTAGCAAAACGCGGTCGAACGAACGTACGGGTTGTTTTGGCAAAAGATAGCACTTGTTGGTCTCGATCCAACGACCTTTGGGTTATGAGCCCAACACGCTTCCTCTGCGCCAAAGTGCTAGCTCAAATCCACACATCCCCATCGACACACAAACATGCGCCTTGCGCACACACGACCCAATACCATGAATCGCGCGTGCGCGCTGTGCCCAAGTCGACCGTCGCCACCTCCTAAAGACATCTAGTTCGCCAGATATCCCCTCCGGATCCCAGGGAGTTGCATCAACCTCGCCGTCTTTCAACCGATCTTGTGCGGCCTAGCCACTTGCTAGCGTGTCTAGGCGCTGGTGCACTTCCCTCCGCACGTCCCACACTGCGGCAGACCCGCTGGCAACGAATCCACACGGTGTTCTTGACCGAGGCGGGGATCGATCCTCGACCGCTGCCGCAGCCAAACAAAGCGTAGTTGCGGCCATCCCAGACGCGGCACTGACACAGGTGGGCCCACACGACCGCCCCAGAGTGCCATCGGCTGCGAATTGTAGCAAAACGCGGTCGAACGAACGTACGGGTTGTTTTAGCAAAAGATAGCACTTGTTGGTCTCGATCCAACGACCTTTGGGTTATGAGCCCAACACGCTTCCTCTGCGCCAAAGTGCTAGCTCAAATCCACACATCCCCATCGACACACAAACATGCGCCTTGCGCACACGACCCAATACCATGAATCGCGCGTGCGCGCTGTGCCCAAGTCGACCGTCGCCACCTCCTAAAGACATCTAGTTCGCCAGATATCCCCTCCGGATCCCAGGGAGTTGCATCACCCTCGCCGTCTTTCAACCGATCTTGTGCGGCCTAGCCACTTGCTAGCGTGTCTAGGCGCTGGTGCACTTCCCTCCGCACGTCCCACACTGCGGCAGACCCGCTGGCAACGAATCCACACGGTGTTCTTGACCGAGGCGGGGATCGATCCCTCGACCGCTGCCGCAGCCAAACAAAGCGTGGTTGCGGCCATCCCAGACGCGGCACTGACACAGGTGGGCCCACACGACCGCCCCAGAGTGCCATCGGCTGCGAATTGTAGCAAAACGCGGTCGAACGAACGTACGGGTTGTTCTAGCAAAGATAGCACTTGTTGGTCTCGATCCAACGACCTTTGGGTTATGAGCCCAACACGCTTCCTCTGCGCCAAAGTGCTAGCTCAAATCCACACATCCCCATCGACACACAAACATGCGCCTTGCGCACACACGACCCAATACCTTGAATCGCGCGTGCGCGCTGTGCTCAAGTCGACCGTCGCCACCTCCTAAAGACATCTAGTTCGCCAGATATCCCCTCCGGATCCCAGGGAGTTGCATCACCCTCGCCGTCTTTCAACCGATCTTGTGCGGCCTAGCCACTTGCTAGCGTGTCTAGGCGCTGGTGCACTTCCTCCGCACGTCCCACACTGCGGCAGACCCGCTGGCAACGAATCCACACGGTGTTCTTGACCGAGGCGGGGATCGATCCCTCGACCGCTGCCGCAGCCAAACAAAGCGTGGTTGCGGCCATCCCAGACGCGGCACTGACACAGGTGGGCCCACGACCGCCCCAGAGTGCCATCGGCTGCGAATTGTAGCAAAACGCGGTCGAACGAACGTACGGGTTGTTTTAGCAAAGATAGCACTTGTTGGTCTCGATCCAACGACCTTTGGGTTATGAGCCCAACACGCTTCCTCTGCGCCAAAGTGCTAGCTCAAATCCACACATCCCCATCGACACACAAACATGCGCCTTGCGCACACACGACCCATGAATCGCGCGTGCGCTGTTGCCCAAGTCGACCGTCGCCACCTTCTAAAGACATCTAGTTTGCCAGATATCCCCTCCGGATCCCAGGGAGTTGCATCACCCTCGCCGTCTTTCAACCGATCTTGTGCGGCTAGCCACTTGCTAGCGTGTCTAGGCGCTGGTGCACTTCCCTCCGCACGTCCCACACTGCGGCAGACCCGCTGGCAACGAATCCACACGGTGTTCTTGACCGAGGCGGGGATCGATCCCTCGACCGCTGCCGCAGCCAAACAAAGCGTGGTTGCGGCCATCCCAGACGCGGCACTGACACAGGTGGGCCCACACGACCTCCCCAGAGTGCCATCGGCTGCGAATTGTAGCAAAACGCGGTCGAACGAACGTACGGGTTATTTTAGCAAAGATAGCACTTGTTGGTCTCGATCCAACGACCTTTGGGTTATGAGCCCAACACGCTTCCTCTGCGCCAAAGTGCTAGCTCAAATCCACACATCCCCATCGACACACAAACATGCGCCTTGCGCACGACCAATACCATGAATCGCGCGTGCGCGCTGTGCCCAAGTCGACCGTCGCCACCTTCTAAAGACATCTAGTTTGCCAGATATCCTCCGGATCCCAGGGAGTTGCATCACCCTCGCCGTCTTTCAACCGATCTTGTGCGGCCTAGCCACTTGCTAGCGTGTCTAGGCGCTGGTGCACTTCCCTCACGTCCCACACTGCGGCAGACCCGCTGGCAACGAATCCACACGGTGTTCTTGACCGAGGCGGGGATCGATCCCTCGACCGCTGCCGCAGCCAAACAAAGCGTGGTTGCGGCCATCCCAGACGCGGCACTGACACAGGTGGGCCCGACCTCCCCAGAGTGCCATCGGCTGCGAATTGTAGCAAAACGCGGTCGAACGAACGTACGGGTTATTTTAGCAAAGATAGCACTTGTTGGTCTCGATCCAACGACCTTTGGGTTATGAGCCCAACACGCTTCCTCTGCGCCAAAGTGCTAGCTCAAATCCACACATCCCCATCGACACACAAACATGCGCCTTGCGCACACGACCCAATACCATGAATCGCGCGTGCGCGCTGTGCCCAAGTCGACCGTCGCCACCTTCTAAAGACATCTAGTTTGCCAGATATCCCCTCCGGATCCCAGGGAGTTGCATCACCCTCGCCGTCTTTCAACCGATCTTGTGCGGCCTAGCCACTTGCTAGCGTGTCTAGGCGCTGGTGCACTTCCCTCCGCACGTCCCACACTGCGGCAGACCCGCTGGCAACGAATCCACACGGTGTTCTTGACCGAGGCGGGGATCGATCCCTCGACCGCTGCCGCAGCCAAACAAAGCGTGGTTGCGGCCATCCCAGACGCGGCACTGACACAGGTGGGCCCACACGACCTCCCCAGAGTGCCATCGGCTGCGAATTGTAGCAAAACGCGGTCGAACGAACGTACGGGTTATTTTAGCAAAATAGCACTTGTTGGTCTCGATCCAACGACCTTTGGGTTATGAGCCCAACACGCTTCCTCTGCGCCAAAGTGCTAGCTCAAATCCACATCCCCATCGACACACAAACATGCGCCTTGCGCACACACGACCCAATACCATGAATCGCGCGTGCGCGCTGCCCAAGTCGACCGTCGCCACCTTCTAAAGACATCTAGTTTGCCAGATATCCCCTCCGGATCCCAGGGAGTTGCATCACCCTCGCCGTCTTTCAACCGATCTGGTGCGGCCTAGCCACTTGCTAGCGTGTCTAGGCGCTGGTGCACTTCCCTCCGCACGTCCCACACTGCGGCAGACCCGCTGGCAACGAATCCACACGGTGTTCTTGACCGAGGCGGGGATCGATCCCTCGACCGCTGCCGCAGCCAAACAAAGCGTGGTTGCGGCCATCCCAGACGCGGCACTGACACAGGTGGGCCCACGACCTCCCCAGAGTGCCATCGGCTGCGAATTGTAGCAAAACGCGGTCGAACGAACGTACGGGTTGTTTTGGCAAAAGATAGCACTTGTTGGTCTCGATCCAACGACCTTTGGGTTATGAGCCCAACACGCTTCCTCTGCGCCAAAGTGCTAGCTCAAATCCACACATCCCCATCGATACACAAACATGCGCCTTGCGCACACGACCCAATACCATGAATCGCGCGTGCGCGCTGTGCCCAAGTCGACCGTCGCCACCTTCTAAAGACATCTAGTTTGCCAGATATCCCCTCCGGATCCCAGGGAGTTGCATCACCCTCGCCGTCTTTCAACCGATCTTGTGCGGCCTAGCCACTTGCTAGCGTGTCTGGGCGCTGGTGCACTTCCCTCCGCACGTCCCACACTGCGGCAGACCCGCTGGCAACGAATCCACACGGTGTTCTTGACCGAGGCGGGGATCGATCCCTCGACCGCTGCCGCAGCCAAACAAAGCGTGGTTGCGGCCATCCCAGACGCGGCACTGACACAGGTGGGCCCACGACCGCCCCAGAGTGCCATCGGCTGCGAATTGTAGCAAAACGCGGTCGAACGAACGTACGGGTTGTTTTGGCAAAAGATAGCACTTGTTGGTCTCGATCCAACGACCTTTGGGTTATGAGCCCAACACGCTTCCTCTGCGCCAAAGTGCTAGCTCAAATCCACACATCCCCATCGACACACAAACATGCGCCTTGCGCACGACCCAATACCATGAATCGCGCGTGCGCGCTGTGCCCAAGTCGACCGTCGCCACCTTCTAAAGACATCTAGTTTGCCAGATATCCCCTCCGGATCCCAGGGAGTTGCATCACCCTCGCCGTCTTTCAACCGATCTTGTGCGGCCTAGCCGCTTGCTAGCGTGTCTAGGCGCTGGTGCACTTCCTCCGCACGTCCCACACTGCGGCAGACCCGCTGGCAACGAATCCACACGGTGTTCTTGACCGAGGCGGGGATCGATCCCTCGACCGCTGCCGCAGCCAAACAAAACGTGGTTGCGGCCATCCCAGACGCGGCACTGACACAGGTGGGCCCACACGACCGCCCCAGAGTGCCATCGGCTGCGAATTGTAGCAAAACGCGGTCGAACGAACGTACGGGTTGTTTTAGCAAAAGATAGCACTTGTTGGTCTCGATCCAACGACCTTTGGGTTATGAGCCCAACACGCTTCCTCTGCGCCAAAGTGCTAGCTCAAATCCACACATCCCCATCGACACACAAACATGCGCCTTGCGCACACACGAATACCATGAATCGCGCGTGCGCGCTGTGCCCAAGTCGACCGTCGCCACCTTCTAAAGACATCTAGTTTGCCAGATATCCCCTCCGGATCCCAGGGAGTTGCATCACCCTCGCCGTCTTTCAACCGATCTTGTGCGGCCTAGCCACTTGCTAGCGTGTCTAGGCGCTGGTGCACTTCCCTCCGCACGTCCCACACTGCGGCAGACCCGCTGGCAACGAATCCACACGGTGTTCTTGACCGAGGCGGGGATCGATCCCTCGACCGCTGCCGCAGCCAAACAAAGCGTGGTTGCGGCCATCCCAGACGCGGCACTGACACAGGTGGGCCACACGACCGCCCCAGAGTGCCATCGGCTGCGAATTGTAGCAAAACGCGGTCGAACGAACGTACGGGTTGTTTTAGCAAAAGATAGCACTTGTTGGTCTCGATCCAACGACCTTTGGGTTATGAGCCCAACACGCTTCCTCTGCGCCAAAGTGCTAGCTCAAATCCACACATCCCCATCGACACACAAACATGCGCCTTGCGCACACACGACCAATACCATGAATCGCGCGTGCGCGCTGTGCCCAAGTCGACCGTCGCCACCTCCTAAAGACATCTAGTTCGCCAGATATCCCCTCCGGATCCCAGGGAGTTGCATCACCCTCGCCGTCTTTCAACCGATCTTGTGCGGCCTAGCCACTTGCTAGCGTGTCTAGGCGCTGGTGCACTTCCTCCGCACGTCCCACACTGCGGCAGACCCGCTGGCAACGAATCCACACGGTGTTCTTGACCGAGGCGGGGATCGATCCCTCGACCGCTGCCGCAGCCAAACAAAGCGTGGTTGCGGCCATCCCAGACGCGGCACTGACACAGGTGGGCCCACACGACCGCCCCAGAGTGCCATCGGCTGCGAATTGTAGCAAAACGCGGTCGAACGAACGTACGGGTTGTTTTAGCAAAGATAGCACTTGTTGGTCTCGATCCAACGACCTTTGGGTTATGAGCCCAACACGCTTCCTCTGCGCCAAAGTGCTAGCTCAAATCCACACATCCCCATCGACACACAAACATGCGCCTTGCGCACACACGACCCAATACCATGAATCGCGCGTGCGCGCTGTGCCCAAGTCGACCGTCGCCACCTTCTAAAGACATCTAGTTCGCCAGATATCCCCTCCGGATCCCAGGGAGTTGCATCACCCTCGCCGTCTTTCAACCGATCTTGTGCGGCCTAGCCACTTGCTAGCGTGTCTAGGCGCTGGTGCACTTCCCTCCGCACGTCCCACACTGCGGCAGACCCGCTGGCAACGAATCCACACGGTGTTCTTGACCGAGGCGGGGATCGATCCCTCGACCGCTGCCGCAGCCAAACAAAGCGTGGTTGCGGCCATCCCAGACGCGGCACTGACACAGGTGGGCCCACACGACCGCCCCAGAGTGCCATCGGCTGCGAATTGTAGCAAAACGCGGTCGAACGAACGTACGGGTTGTTTTAGCAAAAGATAGCACTTGTTGGTCTCGATCCAACGACCTTTGGGTTATGAGCCCAACACGCTTCCTCTGCGCCAAAGTGCTAGCTCAAATCCACACATCCCCATCGACACACAAACATGCGCCTTGCGCACACACGACCCAATACCATGAATCGCGCGTGCGCGCTGTGCCCAAGTCGACCGTCGCCACCTTCTAAAGACATCTAGTTCGCCAGATATCCCCTCCGGATCCCAGGGAGTTGCATCACCCTCGCCGTCTTTCAACCGATCTTGTGCGGCCTAGCCACTTGCTAGCGTGTCTAGGCGCTGGTGCACTTCCTCCGCACGTCCCACACTGCGGCAGACCCGCTGGCAACGAATCCACACGGTGTTCTTGACCGAGGCGGGGATCGATCCCTCGACCGCTGCCGCAGCCAAACAAAGCGTGGTTGCGGCCATCCCAGACGCGGCACTGACACAGGTGGGCCCACACGACCGCCCCAGAGTGCCATCGGCTGCGAATTGTAGCAAAACGCGGTCGAACGAACGTACGGGTTGTTTTAGCAAAAGATAGCACTTGTTGGTCTCGATCCAACGACCTTTGGGTTATGAGCCCAACACGCTTCCTCTGCGCCAAAGTGCTAGCTCAAATCCACACATCCCCATCGACACACAAACATGCGCCTTGCGCACACGACCCAATACCATGAATCGCGCGTGCGCGCTGTGCCCAAGTCGACCGTCGCCACCTTCTAAAGACATCTAGTTCGCCAGATATCCCCTCCGGATCCCAGGGAGTTGCATCACCCTCGCCGTCTTTCAACCGATCTTGTGCGGCCTAGCCACTTGCTAGCGTGTCTAGGCGCTGGTGCACTTCCCTCCGCACGTCCCACACTGCGGCAGACCCGCTGGCAACGAATCCACACGGTGTTCTTGACCGAGGCGGGGATCGATCCCTCGACCGCTGCCGCAGCCAAACAAAGCGTGGTTGCGGCCATCCCAGACGCGGCACTGACACAGGTGGGCCCACACGACCGCCCCAGAGTGCCATCGGCTGCGAATTGTAGCAAAACGCGGTCGAACGAACGTACGGGTTGTTTTAGCAAAGATAGCACTTGTTGGTCTCGATCCAACGACCTTTGGGTTATGAGCCCAACACGCTTCCTCTGCGCCAAAGTGCTAGCTCAAATCCACACATCCCCATCGACACACAAACATGCGCCTTGCGCACACACGACCCAATACCATGAATCGCGCGTGCGCGCTGTGCCCAAGTCGACCGTCGCCACCTTCTAAAGACATCTAGTTCGCCAGATATCCCCTCCGGATCCCAGGGAGTTGCATCACCCTCGCCGTCTTTCAACCGATCTCGTGCGGCCTAGCCACTTGCTAGCGTGTCTAGGCGCTGGTGCACTTCCTCCGCACGTCCCACACTGCGGCAGACCCGCTGGCAACGAATCCACACGGTGTTCTTGACCGAGGCGGGGATCGATCCTCGACCGCTGCCGCAGCCAAACAAAGCGTGGTTGCGGCCATCCCAGACGCGGCACTGACACAGGTGGGCCCACACGACCGCCCCAGAGTGCCATCGGCTGCGAATTGTAGCAAAACGCGGTCGAACGAACGTACGGGTTGTTTTAGCAAAAGATAGCACTTGTTGGTCTCGATCCAACGACCTTTGGGTTATGAGCCCAACACGCTTCCTCTGCGCCAAAGTGCTAGCTCAAATCCACACATCCCCATCGACACACAAACATGCGCCTTGCGCACACACGACCCAATACCATGAATCGCGCGTGCGCGCTGTGCCCAAGTCGACCGTCGCCACCTTCTAAAGACATCTAGTTCGCCAGATATCCCCTCCGGATCCCAGGGAGTTGCATCACCCTCGCCGTCTTTCAACCGATCTTGTGCGGCCTAGCCACTTGCTAGCGTGTCTAGGCGCTGGTGCACTTCCTCCGCACGTCCCACACTGCGGCAGACCCGCTGGCAACGAATCCACACGGTGTTCTTGACCGAGGCGGGGATCGATCCTCGACCGCTGCCGCAGCCAAACAAAGCGTGGTTGCGGCCATCCCAGACGCGGCACTGACACAGGTGGGCCCACACGACCGCCCCAGAGTGCCATCGGCTGCGAATTGTAGCAAAACGCGGTCGAACGAACGTACGGGTTGTTTTAGCAAAAGATAGCACTTGTTGGTCTCGATCCAACGACCTTTGGGTTATGAGCCCAACACGCTTCCTCTGCGCCAAAGTGCTAGCTCAAATCCACACATCCCCATCGACACACAAACATGCGCCTTGCGCACACACGACCCAATACCATGAATCGCGCGTGCGCGCTGTGCCCAAGTCGACCGTCGCCACCTTCTAAAGACATCTAGTTCGCCAGATATCCCCTCCGGATCCCAGGGAGTTGCATCACCCTCGCCGTCTTTCAACCGATCTTGTGCGGCCTAGCCACTTGCTAGCGTGTCTAGGCGCTGGTGCACTTCCCTCCGCACGTCCCACACTGCGGCAGACCCGCTGGCAACGAATCCACACGGTGTTCTTGACCGAGGCGGGGATCGATCCCTCGACCGCTGCCGCAGCCAAACAAAGCGTGGTTGCGGCCATCCCAGACGCGGCACTGACACAGGTGGGCCCACACGACCGCCCCAGAGTGCCATCGGCTGCGAATTGTAGCAAAACGCGGTCGAACGAACGTACGGGTTGTTTTAGCAAAAGATAGCACTTGTTGGTCTCGATCCAACGACCTTTGGGTTATGAGCCCAACACGCTTCCTCTGCGCCAAAGTGCTAGCTCAAATCCACACATCCCCATCGACACACAAACATGCGCCTTGCGCACACACGACCCAATACCATGAATCGCGCGTGCGCGCTGTGCCCAAGTCGACCGTCGCCACCTTCTAAAGACATCTAGTTCGCCAGATATCCCCTCCGGATCCCAGGGAGTTGCATCACCCTCGCCGTCTTTCAACCGATCTTGTGCGGCCTAGCCACTTGCTAGCGTGTCTAGGCGCTGGTGCACTTCCCTCCGCACGTCCCACACTGCGGCAGACCCGCTGGCAACGAATCCACACGGTGTTCTTGACCGAGGCGGGGATCGATCCCTCGACCGCTGCCGCAGCCAAACAAAGCGTGGTTGCGGCCATCCCAGACGCGGCACTGACACAGGTGGGCCCACACGACCGCCCCAGAGTGCCATCGGCTGCGAATTGTAGCAAAACGCGGTCGAACGAACGTACGGGTTGTTTTGGCAAAAGATAGCACTTGTTGGTCTCGATCCAACGACCTTTGGGTTATGAGCCCAACACGCTTCCTCTGCGCCAAAGTGCTAGCTCAAATCCACACATCCCCATCGACACACGAACATGCGCCTTGCGCACACACGACCCAATACCATGAATCGCGCGTGCGCGCTGTGCCCAAGTCGACCGTCGCCACCTTCTAAAGACATCTAGTTCGCCAGATATCCCCTCCGGATCCCAGGGAGTTGCATCACCCTCGCCGTCTTTCAACCGATCTTGTGCGGCCTAGCCACTTGCTAGCGTGTCTAGGCGCTGGTGCACTTCCCTCCGCACGTCCCACACTGCGGCAGACCCGCTGGCAACGAATCCACACGGTGTTCTTGACCGAGGCGGGGATCGATCCCTCGACCGCTGCCGCAGCCAAACAAAGCGTGGTTGCGGCCATCCCAGACGCGGCACTGACACAGGTGGGCCCACACGACCGCCCCAGAGTGCCATCGGCTGCGAATTGTAGCAAAACGCGGTCGAACGAACGTACGGGTTGTTTTAGCAAAAGATAGCACTTGTTGGTCTCGATCCAACGACCTTTGGGTTATGAGCCCAACACGCTTCCTCTGCGCCAAAGTGCTAGCTCAAATCCACACATCCCCATCGACACACAAACATGCGCCTTGCGCACACACGACCCAATACCATGAATCGCGCGTGCGCGCTGTGCCCAAGTCGACCGTCGCCACCTTCTAAAGACATCTAGTTCGCCAGATATCCCCTCCGGATCCCAGGGAGTTGCATCACCCTCGCCGTCTTTCAACCGATCTCGTGCGGCCTAGCCACTTGCTAGCGTGTCTAGGCGCTGGTGCACTTCCTCCGCACGTCCCACACTGCGGCAGACCCGCTGGCAACGAATCCACACGGTGTTCTTGACCGAGGCGGGGATCGATCCTCGACCGCTGCCGCAGCCAAACAAAGCGTGGTTGCGGCCATCCCAGACGCGGCACTGACACAGGTGGGCCCACACGACCGCCCCAGAGTGCCATCGGCTGCGAATTGTAGCAAAACGCGGTCGAACGAACGTACGGGTTGTTTTAGCAAAAGATAGCACTTGTTGGTCTCGATCCAACGACCTTTGGGTTATGAGCCCAACACGCTTCCTCTGCGCCAAAGTGCTAGCTCAAATCCACACATCCCCATCGACACACAAACATGCGCCTTGCGCACACACGACCCAATACCATGAATCGCGCGTGCGCGCTGTGCCCAAGTCGACCGTCGCCACCTTCTAAAGACATCTAGTTCGCCAGATATCCCCTCCGGATCCCAGGGAGTTGCATCACCCTCGCCGTCTTTCAACCGATCTTGTGCGGCCTAGCCACTTGCTAGCGTGTCTAGGCGCTGGTGCACTTCCCTCCGCACGTCCCACACTGCGGCAGACCCGCTGGCAACGAATCCACACGGTGTTCTTGACCGAGGCGGGGATCGATCCCTCGACCGCTGCCGCAGCCAAACAAAGCGTGGTTGCGGCCATCCCAGACGCGGCACTGACACAGGTGGGCCCACACGACCGCCCCAGAGTGCCATCGGCTGCGAATTGTAGCAAAACGCGGTCGAACGAACGTACGGGTTGTTTTGGCAAAAGATAGCACTTGTTGGTCTCGATCCAACGACCTTTGGGTTATGAGCCCAACACGCTTCCTCTGCGCCAAAGTGCTAGCTCAAATCCACACATCCCCATCGACACACAAACATGCGCCTTGCGCACACACGACCCAATACCATGAATCGCGCGTGCGCGCTGTGCCCAAGTCGACCGTCGCCACCTTCTAAAGACATCTAGTTCGCCAGATATCCCCTCCGGATCCCAGGGAGTTGCATCACCCTCGCCGTCTTTCAACCGATCTTGTGCGGCCTAGCCACTTGCTAGCGTGTCTAGGCGCTGGTGCACTTCCTCCGCACGTCCCACACTGCGGCAGACCCGCTGGCAACGAATCCACACGGTGTTCTTGACCGAGGCGGGGATCGATCCTCGACCGCTGCCGCAGCCAAACAAAGCGTGGTTGCGGCCATCCCAGACGCGGCACTGACACAGGTGGGCCCACACGACCGCCCCAGAGTGCCATCGGCTGCCAATTGTAGCAAAACGCGGTCGAACGAACGTACGGGTTGTTTTGGCAAAAGATAGCACTTGTTGGTCTCGATCCAACGACCTTTGGGTTATGAGCCCAACACGCTTCCTCTGCGCCAAAGTGCTAGCTCAAATCCACACATCCCCATCGACACACAAACATGCGCCTTGCGCACACACGACCCAATACCATGAATCGCGCGTGCGCGCTGTGCCCAAGTCGACCGTCGCCACCTTCTAAAGACATCTAGTTCGCCAGATATCCCCTCCGGATCCCAGGGAGTTGCATCACCCTCGCCGTCTTTCAACCGATCTTGTGCGGCCTAGCCACTTGCTAGCGTGTCTAGGCGCTGGTGCACTTCCCTCCGCACGTCCCACACTGCGGCAGACCCGCTGGCAACGAATCCACACGGTGTTCTTGACCGAGGCGGGGATCGATCCTCGACCGCTGCCGCAGCCAAACAAAGCGTGGTTGCGGCCATCCCAGACGCGGCACTGACACAGGTGGGCCCACACGACCGCCCCAGAGTGCCATCGGCTGCGAATTGTAGCAAAACGCGGTCGAACGAACGTACGGGTTGTTTTGGCAAAAGATAGCACTTGTTGGTCTCGATCCAACGACCTTTGGGTTATGAGCCCAACACGCTTCCTCTGCGCCAAAGTGCTAGCTCAAATCCACACATCCCCATCGACACACGAACATGCGCCTTGCGCACACACGACCCAATACCATGAATCGCGCGTGCGCGCTGTGCCCAAGTCGACCGTCGCCACCTTCTAAAGACATCTAGTTCGCCAGATATCCCCTCCGGATCCCAGGGAGTTGCATCACCCTCGCCGTCTTTCAACCGATCTTGTGCGGCCTAGCCACTTGCTAGCGTGTCTAGGCGCTGGTGCACTTCCTCCGCACGTCCCACACTGCGGCAGACCCGCTGGCAACGAATCCACACGGTGTTCTTGACCGAGGCGGGGATCGATCCCTCGACCGCTGCCGCAGCCAAACAAAGCGTGGTTGCGGCCATCCCAGACGCGGCACTGACACAGGTGGGCCCACACGACCGCCCCAGAGTGCCATCGGCTGCGAATTGTAGCAAAACGCGGTCGAACGAACGTACGGGTTGTTTTGGCAAAAGATAGCACTTGTTGGTCTCGATCCAACGACCTTTGGGTTATGAGCCCAACACGCTTCCTCTGCGCCAAAGTGCTAGCTCAAATCCACACATCCCCATCGACACACAAACATGCGCCTTGCGCACACACGACCCAATACCATGAATCGCGCGTGCGCGCTGTGCCCAAGTCGACCGTCGCCACCTTCTAAAGACATCTAGTTCGCCAGATATCCCCTCCGGATCCCAGGGAGTTGCATCACCCTCGCCGTCTTTCAACCGATCTTGTGCGGCCTAGCCACTTGCTAGCGTGTCTAGGCGCTGGTGCACTTCCTCCGCACGTCCCACACTGCGGCAGACCCGCTGGCAACGAATCCACACGGTGTTCTTGACCGAGGCGGGGATCGATCCTCGACCGCTGCCGCAGCCAAACAAAGCGTGGTTGCGGCCATCCCAGACGCGGCACTGACACAGGTGGGCCCACACGACCGCCCCAGAGTGCCATCGGCTGCGAATTGTAGCAAAACGCGGTCGAACGAACGTACGGGTTGTTTTGGCAAAAGATAGCACTTGTTGGTCTCGATCCAACGACCTTTGGGTTATGAGCCCAACACGCTTCCTCTGCGCCAAAGTGCTAGCTCAAATCCACACATCCCCATCGACACACAAACATGCGCCTTGCGCACACACGACCCAATACCATGAATCGCGCGTGCGCGCTGTGCCCAAGTCGACCGTCGCCACCTTCTAAAGACATCTAGTTCGCCAGATATCCCCTCCGGATCCCAGGGAGTTGCATCACCCTCGCCGTCTTTCAACCGATCTTGTGCGGCCTAGCCACTTGCTAGCGTGTCTAGGCGCTGGTGCACTTCCCTCCGCACGTCCCACACTGCGGCAGACCCGCTGGCAACGAATCCACACGGTGTTCTTGACCGAGGCGGGGATCGATCCCTCGACCGCTGCCGCAGCCAAACAAAGCATGGTTGCGGCCATCCCAGACGCGGCACTGACACAGGTGGGGTCACACGACCGCCCCAGAGTGCCATCGGCTGCGAATTGTAGCAAAACGCGGTCGAACGAACGTACGGGTTGTTTTGGCAAAAGATAGCACTTGTTGGTCTCGATCCAACGACCTTTGGGTTATGAGCCCAACACGCTTCCTCTGCGCCAAAGTGCTAGCTCAAATCCACACATCCCCATCGACACACAAACATGCGCCTTGCGCACACACGACCCAATACCATGAATCGCGCGTGCGCGCTGTGCCCAAGTCGACCGTCGCCACCTTCTAAAGACATCTAGTTCGCCAGATATCCCCTCCGGATCCCAGGGAGTTGCATCACCCTCGCCGTCTTTCAACCGATCTTGTGCGGCCTAGCCACTTGCTAGCGTGTCTAGGCGCTGGTGCACTTCCCTCCGCACGTCCCACACTGCGGCAGACCCGCTGGCAACGAATCCACACGGTGTTCTTGACCGAGGCGGGGATCGATCCTCGACCGCTGCCGCAGCCAAACAAAGCGTGGTTGCGGCCATCCCAGACGCGGCACTGACACAGGTGGGCCCACACGACCGCCCCAGAGTGCCATCGGCTGCGAATTGTAGCAAAACGCGGTCGAACGAACGTACGGGTTGTTTTGGCAAAAGATAGCACTTGTTGGTCTCGATCCAACGACCTTTGGGTTATGAGCCCAACACGCTTCCTCTGCGCCAAAGTGCTAGCTCAAATCCACACATCCCCATCGATACACAAACATGCGCCTTGCGCACACGACCCAATACCATGAATCGCGCGTGCGCGCTGTGCCCAAGTCGACCGTCGCCACCTCCTAAAGACATCTAGTTCGCCAGATATCCTCCGGATCCCAGGGAGTTGCATCACCCTCGCCGTCTTTCAACCGATCTTGTGCGGCCTAGCCACTTGCTAGCGTGTCTAGGCGCTGGTGCACTTCCTCCGCACGTCCCACACTGCGGCAGACCCGCTGGCAACGAATCCACACGGTGTTCTTGACCGAGGCGGGGATCGATCCTCGACCGCTGCCGCAGCCAAACAAAGCGTGGTTGCGGCCATCCCAGACGCGGCACTGACACAGGTGGGCCCACACGACCGCCCCAGAGTGCCATCGGCTGCGAATTGTAGCAAAACGCGGTCGAACGAACGTACGGGTTGTTTTGGCAAAAGATAGCACTTGTTGGTCTCGATCCAACGACCTTTGGGTTATGAGCCCAACACGCTTCCTCTGCGCCAAAGTGCTAGCTCAAATCCACACATCCCCATCGACACACAAACATGCGCCTTGCGCACACACGACCCAATACCATGAATCGCGCGTGCGCGCTGTGCCCAAGTCGACCGTCGCCACCTCCTAAAGACATCTAGTTCGCCAGATATCCCCTCCGGATCCCAGGGAGTTGCATCACCCTCGCCGTCTTTCAACCGATCTTGTGCGGCCTAGCCACTTGCTAGCGTGTCTAGGCGCTGGTGCACTTCCCTCCGCACGTCCCACACTGCGGCAGACCCGCTGGCAACGAATCCACACGGTGTTCTTGACCGAGGCGGGGATCGATCCCTCGACCGCTGCCGCAGCCAAACAAAGCGTGGTTGCGGCCATCCCAGACGCGGCACTGACACAGGTGGGCCCACACGACCGCCCCAGAGTGCCATCGGCTGCGAATTGTAGCAAAACGCGGTCGAACGAACGTACGGGTTGTTTTGGCAAAAGATAGCACTTGTTGGTCTCGATCCAACGACCTTTGGGTTATGAGCCCAACACGCTTCCTCTGCGCCAAAGTGCTAGCTCAAATCCACACATCCCCATCGATACACAAACATGCGCCTTGCGCACACACGACCCAATACCATGAATCGCGCGTGCGCGCTGTGCCCAAGTCGACCGTCGCCACCTCCTAAAGACATCTAGTTCGCCAGATATCCCCTCCGGATCCCAGGGAGTTGCATCACCCTCGCCGTCTTTCAACCGATCTTGTGCGGCCTAGCCACTTGCTAGCGTGTCTAGGCGCTGGTGCACTTCCTCCGCACGTCCCACACTGCGGCAGACCCGCTGGCAACGAATCCACACGGTGTTCTTGACCGAGGCGGGGATCGATCCTCGACCGCTGCCGCAGCCAAACAAAGCGTGGTTGCGGCCATCCCAGACGCGGCACTGACACAGGTGGGCCCACACGACCGCCCCAGAGTGCCATCGGCTGCGAATTGTAGCAAAACGCGGTCGAACGAACGTACGGGTTGTTTTGGCAAAAGATAGCACTTGTTGGTCTCGATCCAACGACCTTTGGGTTATGAGCCCAACACGCTTCCTCTGCGCCAAAGTGCTAGCTCAAATCCACACATCCCCATCGATACACAAACATGCGCCTTGCGCACACACGACCCAATACCATGAATCGCGCGTGCGCGCTGTGCCCAAGTCGACCGTCGCCACCTCCTAAAGACATCTAGTTCGCCAGATATCCCCTCCGGATCCCAGGGAGTTGCATCACCCTCGCCGTCTTTCAACCGATCTTGTGCGGCCTAGCCACTTGCTAGCGTGTCTAGGCGCTGGTGCACTTCCCTCCGCACGTCCCACACTGCGGCAGACCCGCTGGCAACGAATCCACACGGTGTTCTTGACCGAGGCGGGGATCGATCCTCGACC
Organism: Phytophthora syringae; assembly: GCA_012656105.1. Lineage (NCBI taxonomy): Eukaryota > Oomycota > Peronosporomycetes > Peronosporales > Peronosporaceae > Phytophthora > Phytophthora syringae. The sequence goes on along the minus strand of JAAKBD010000310.1, from coordinate 120,941 downwards.
GCTGCCGCAGCCAAACAAAGCGTGGTTGCGGCCATCCCAGACGCGGCACTGACACAGGTGGGCCCACACGACCGCCCCAGAGTGCCATCGGCTGCGAATTGTAGCAAAACGCGGTCGAACGAACGTACGGGTTGTTTTGGCAAAAGATAGCACTTGTTGGTCTCGATCCAACGACCTTTGGGTTATGAGCCCAACACGCTTCCTCTGCGCCAAAGTGCTAGCTCAAATCCACACATCCCCATCGATACACAAACATGCGCCTTGCGCACACACGACCCAATACCATGAATCGCGCGTGCGCGCTGTGCCCAAGTCGACCGTCGCCACCTCCTAAAGACATCTAGTTCGCCAGATATCCTCCGGATCCCAGGGAGTTGCATCACCCTCGCCGTTTTTCAACCGATCGGTGCGGCCTAGCCACTTGCTAGCGTGTCTAGGCGCTGGTGCACTTCCCTCCGCACGTCCCACACTGCGGCAGACCCGCTGGCAACGAATCCACACGGTGTTCTTGACCGAGGCGGGGATCGATCCCTCGACCGCTGCCGCAGCCAAACAAAGCGTGGTTGCGGCCATCCCAGACGCGGCACTGACACAGGTGGGCCCACACGACCGCCCCAGAGTGCCATCGGCTGCGAATTGTAGCAAAACGCGGTCGAACGAACGTACGGGTTGTTTTGGCAAAGATAGCACTTGTTGGTCTCGATCCAACGACCTTTGGGTTATGAGCCCAACACGCTTCCTCTGCGCCAAAGTGCTAGCTCAAATCCACACATCCCCATCGACACACAAACATGCGCCTTGCGCACACACGACCCAATACCATGAATCGCGCGTGCGCGCTGTGCCCAAGTCGACCGTCGCCACCTCCTAAAGACATCTAGTTCGCCAGATATCCCCTCCGGATCCCAGGGAGTTGCATCACCCTCGCCGTTTTTCAACCGATCTTGTGCGGCCTAGCCACTTGCTAGCGTGTCTAGGCGCTGGTGCACTTCCCTCCGCACGTCCCACACTGCGGCAGACCCGCTGGCAACGAATCCACACGGTGTTCTTGACCGAGGCGGGGATCGATCCTCGACCGCTGCCGCAGCCAAACAAAGCGTGGTTGCGGCCATCCCAGACGCGGCACTGACACAGGTGGGCCCACACGACCGCCCCAGAGTGCCATCGGCTGCGAATTGTAGCAAAACGCGGTCGAACGAACGTACGGGTTGTTTTGGCAAAAGATAGCACTTGTTGGTCTCGATCCAACGACCTTTGGGTTATGAGCCCAACACGCTTCCTCTGCGCCAAAGTGCTAGCTCAAATCCACACATCCCCATCGATACACAAACATGCGCCTTGCGCACACGACAATACCATGAATCGCGCGTGCGCGCTGTGCCCAAGTCGACCGTCGCCACCTCCTAAAGACATCTAGTTCGCCAGATATCCCTCCGGATCCCAGGGAGTTGCATCACCCTCGCCGTTTTCAACCGATCTTGTGCGGCCTAGCCACTTGCTAGCGTGTCTAGGCGCTGGTGCACTTCCCTCCGCACGTCCCACACTGCGGCAGACCCGCTGGCAACGAATCCACACGGTGTTCTTGACCGAGGCGGGGATCGATCCCTCGACCGCTGCCGCAGCCAAACAAAGCGTGGTTGCGGCCATCCCAGACGCGGCACTGACACAGGTGGGCCCACACGACCGCCCCAGAGTGCCATCGGCTGCGAATTGTAGCAAAACGCGGTCGAACGAACGTACGGGTTGTTTTGGCAAAAGATAGCACTTGTTGGTCTCGATCCAACGACCTTTGGGTTATGAGCCCAACACGCTTCCTCTGCGCCAAAGTGCTAGCTCAAATCCACACATCCCCATCGATACACAAACATGCGCCTTGCGCACACGACCAATACCATGAATCGCGCGTGCGCGCTGTGCCCAAGTCGACCGTCGCCACCTCCTAAAGACATCTAGTTCGCCAGATATCCCTCCGGATCCCAGGGAGTTGCATCACCCTCGCCGTTTTTCAACCGATCTTGTGCGGCCTAGCCACTTGCTAGCGTGTCTAGGCGCTGGTGTACTTCCTTCCGCACGTCCCACACTGCGGCAGACCCGCTGGCAACGAATCCACACGGTGTTCTTGACCGAGGCGGGGATCGATCCCTCGACCGCTGCCGCAGCCAAACAAAGCGTGGTTGCGGCCATCCCAGACGCGGCACTGACACAGGTGGGCCCACACGACCGCCCCAGAGTGCCATCGGCTGCGAATTGTAGCAAAACGCGGTCGAACGAACGTACGGGTTGTTTTGGCAAAAGATAGCACTTGTTGGTCTCGATCCAACGACCTTTGGGTTATGAGCCCAACACGCTTCCTCTGCGCCAAAGTGCTAGCTCAAATCCACACATCCCCATCGACACACAAACATGCGCCTTGCGCACACACGACCCAATACCATGAATCGCGCGTGCGCGCTGTGCCCAAGTCGACCGTCGCCACCTCCTAAAGACATCTAGTTCGCCAGATATCCCCTCCGGATCCCAGGGAGTTGCATCACCCTCGCCGTTTTTCAACCGATCTTGTGCGGCCTAGCCACTTGCTAGCGTGTCTAGGCGCTGGTGTACTTCCTTCCGCACGTCCCACACTGCGGCAGACCCGCTGGCAACGAATCCACACGGTGTTCTTGACCGAGGCGGGGATCGATCCCTCGACCGCTGCCGCAGCCAAACAAAGCGTGGTTGCGGCCATCCCAGACGCGGCACTGACACAGGTGGGCCCACACGACCGCCCCAGAGTGCCATCGGCTGCGAATTGTAGCAAAACGCGGTCGAACGAACGTACGGGTTGTTTTGGCAAAAGATAGCACTTGTTGGTCTCGATCCAACGACCTTTGGGTTATGAGCCCAACACGCTTCCTCTGCGCCAAAGTGCTAGCTCAAATCCACACATCCCCATCGATACACAAACATGCGCCTTGCGCACACACGACCCAATACCATGAATCGCGCGTGCGCGCTGTGCCCAAGTCGACCGTCGCCACCTCCTAAAGACATCTAGTTCGCCAGATATCCCCTCCGGATCCCAGGGAGTTGCATCACCCTCGCCGTTTTTCAACCGATCTTGTGCGGCCTAGCCACTTGCTAGCGTGTCTAGGCGCTGGTGCACTTCCTCCGCACGTCCCACACTGCGGCAGACCCGCTGGCAACGAATCCACACGGTGTTCTTGACCGAGGCGGGGATCGATCCCTCGACCGCTGCCGCAGCCAAACAAAGCGTGGTTGCGGCCATCCCAGACGCGGCACTGACACAGGTGGGCCCACACGACCGCCCCAGAGTGCCATCGGCTGCGAATTGTAGCAAAACGCGGTCGAACGAACGTACGGGTTGTTTTGGCAAAAGATAGCACTTGTTGGTCTCGATCCAACGACCTTTGGGTTATGAGCCCAACACGCTTCCTCTGCGCCAAAGTGCTAGCTCAAATCCACACATCCCCATCGATACACAAACATGCGCCTTGCGCACACGACCCAATACCATGAATCGCGCGTGCGCGCTGTGCCCAAGTCGACCGTCGCCACCTCCTAAAGACATCTAGTTCGCCAGATATCCCCTCCGGATCCCAGGGAGTTGCATCACCCTCGCCGTTTTTCAACCGATCTTGTGCGGCCTAGCCACTTGCTAGCGTGTCTAGGCGCTGGTGCACTTCCCTCCGCACGTCCCACACTGCGGCAGACCCGCTGGCAACGAATCCACACGGTGTTCTTGACCGAGGCGGGGATCGATCCCTCGACCGCTGCCGCAGCCAAACAAAGCGTGGTTGCGGCCATCCCAGACGCGGCACTGACACAGGTGGGCCCACACGACCGCCCCAGAGTGCCATCGGCTGCGAATTGTAGCAAAACGCGGTCGAACGAACGTACGGGTTGTTTTGGCAAAAGATAGCACTTGTTGGTCTCGATCCAACGACCTTTGGGTTATGAGCCCAACACGCTTCCTTTGCGCCAAAGTGCTAGCTCAAATCCACCGATCCCCGTCGTAATATTGTTGTTTATTTTGACGAACGCATTTAACTCATACACGAAGCACTCGTGCGGTCGTGCCAAGTAGGGCAAGCGCGTTATCGACGTCCTCCCTGCTTCGAAGGGTCCCAACAGTCAAATTAAATGAGCAGTGTTGTCTGCCATTGGCGTCGTCAAATATCGCACTCAGAGGGGCAGCATCAAGATGCATGAGAACGCGGCATTCGTCGATGATATCTACGACGCAGTGAAGGAGACCGACGTCTACAAGGACACGTACGCGGGCAAGAAGAAGGAATTTGTCGTCTTCGACAACGCGGCCGCCCACCGTCAGACGGAGATGCTGGAGACAGACCGCGACGACCTAGTCCTACTGCATCTGGGGCCTTACGGCCCCATGTGCAACCCCATTGAGAATCGCTTCAGCTTTCTCAAAGGACACATCATGAACTACTTGGCGCTGCGTCGCGGGGAAATGGGCCGACGCTCCGTTCTCCTGTAGAACGGAAGACCGGTGACAATCAAGGAGACGAACATGCGTATGTTGGAGCGTGCGGCCCACGTGAGCATGACGCATACCACCCAGCAGTTGTTGATGAAGATAAAGCTCCATGCACGCGACTTCGTGAACGCCGCGGCCGTCTGGAGGACATGCGCTACGGAGAGTGAGTGAGCTGACGGCTTTGGGTGACGAATGCACTGTTTTGATTGCAAAAGCGGCAGTGGTACATTTTAGTTTGGGCGATGTCGCCCCAATCTTAATCCCCACAATTAATCTGACCAAGTTGTTCAATGCGAGTTAAAGTAGTGTAACCCACACGACCGTTGTGTCTACTTGACGTGGCACGTTGTTGAAGTGACCGGCGTCTCTCCACCTCTGCAGCATGGAGGATGAGGAAGCTCGCGGCGACCAGCGGATATCCCCTGCGTTCCTGACAGAAGTGACCAACCAATTGTACGACTGTCGCACTATAGTCTGCGTTGAACCATTTCACCACTAACTCCTTAATACTACGCACCCAGCAACAAGGAAAAGGCTGGCGGTCGACCGTACGAACATGACCCCGAGAAGGGCTTCACTATGGACATTATGATGATGATGGACATGGACAAAGTACGCGTTTGTATCTCTAGTGACTGTATGTCAACCCAACTAACTGTCGGTACAGGTAAGCACATTGCGCAACGAGTTTCTGCGGACGGACAAGGGGTTATCCATCGCCGAGTTCGTCTACGTCATGATGCGCTTTGTGCAAAGCAGCGCCCATACCGATGAGAACTCGCGTCTCCACGATCTGTCCGAGTCGCAGCTCGTGGCGAACCTTTGCGAGCTTTTCGCACAGATCGACATCAACGGCGACGGATCGATGGAGTGGGAAGAGTTTACGTCGTTCATCGTGGACACGGGGCTCACAGTCAAGAGCCACCAACCCAACTCCATCCAGCAGTACCACCACGTACAGTGGGAAGACGCCTCAAGCACAGCACGTTCATCGATCACATTTACTACTTCCCGTCGAATGATCTGGTGGCGCTGGTCGAAACCTGCAGTCCGTATCTCAAGTTCTACAACGTCAACTGCGAGCTCATCCGCACAATCAAGTCGCCGGAGGGTTTTGTACAGTGCGCGGAACATTTGCCAAAGGTGCGTGTCGAGTGTTCTGTGGGCCTTAGCATATTTCTAAGCTCGTTCCTGTCCGTGTTGGTGGTCTCTAGCACAACCAATACATCGTGGCGTCTTCGGATCTGCAGTTCCGTTTCTACGATGACACCACGCTGCGGCTAACGAAAAGCTGCCATACTCCAACCTCGCAGAACTGCCTCAAATGGTATCCGGAGTCCTCAGTGCTCTTTTCAGCTGGAGTAAGTGGCATCGTCTACGCTTGGGATGCTGAGCGAATGGAAGAAAAACATCACATGGGTGGCGAGGTGCACGGGCGGGTGCTCACTCGATCTCACGATGATATTGTACTTGATCTCCTTACGGTCCGTACTTCATTATTCTATGTCTTATCATGAGAGCTTCACACTAAACTTATTGGTGTTTCCAGTTGCCTACACTCGAGTCTCTGGCTTCTGCCAGTATGGACCGCACAATACGGCTGTGGGATGTTCACACAGGGAAACACAAGCAGCAACTCGATGGGCATGCAAAGGGTGTTCGGTCACTCGCATATTCACCAGAGTATCGCTTTCTGGTGTCTGCGGGCTTTGACTTTGACGCTCTTGTGTGGAATCCGTACGTGGACCAGCTCATTCTTCGTCTGCACGGCCACAACAACAGTCTGTGCGGCGTTGAAATTATCCCGGACACGCCGCAAATCATCACGGCAGATGTTGACGGAGTTTTCAAGGTCTGGGATATCCGGAACTTTGCCTGCATGCAGACTTTCACAGCCGAGAACATGGGCGACGTCAAGAATATCGTATCGATCACGTCGGAGAAGCGGATTGTTGCAGCTGGCAAAAAGCACGGGGTTTGCACCTCTCGTAACTCGAGTCGTCGTGATAGAAGCTAACCCGTGCTTGTTTCCTGCAGCTGATCAAGTTCGACTACGAGAAGCTGGAAAACCCCGAGCTAACGGACGACCACCCTGTGTTCATGGCGCTGTACAACCCAACATCTCTCTCGTTCATCACAGCAGCAGGAAGGGATGTCAAAATCTGGGACGCACGTCTTGGAAAGCTCATCCGAGTGTACAGGTGAGCCGAGCACTGTAGTATGGTCTTGAACAGCAGGGATCCTTCACTTACTTGTGCTGGTTGGATGGCTCAGGGATTTGAGTACGACAGACCTGACAACGCTGTGCCTGGACTTTCGGGAGCGCAAATTCATCATTGGAGACCACGGTACGAAGCTTCGTCACGTAAATCACCTCGCAGTGTTGTTCTGACTGCAGTTTCTCGACACAGGTGGCAACATCCAGGTATTCGACTACCTGAATGGATCACAAATGAAATCATTTGCGTACCCAGAGCTAGGGAACCGTGCTCACAATGCGGAAGTAACAAAGCTTTGTTACTGTGCGGAGCACATGGCGGTCATCAGCGTTTCGTGGGACTGCTCCATCAATATTCACGACGAGAGAGACTCGGAGCGCGGTGTGCTGCTTCGAAGGTTGATCGGCGGGCACTCCACGGACATCACCGCTCTCGGCTTCTCGTACCACTTGTCTCTATTGGCGTCAGGGTCCTCGGATTGCTCTCTGCAAGTCTGGGACTACGAATTCGGTCGCCTTGACGCTACGTGCATCGGTCATGTGAGCGGTCTGCTATGCCTGGAGTTCTTGGACCCCTTCCCACTGCTTTTGTCCAGCGACAGCACGGGTAACCTCTGCTTCTGGGCAATGCGCCCGTCAGCTCGGTACAAGGGAAAGTGCGTGTTTCGCTTTCGCAACCAGCACAATCACCTGGGAACCGCCAGCGTAAACTGCATTGCTACGCACTTCACGCGTCGCAGTTCATTTTCGTCTTCTGAGGACTCTGCTGATGAAGACGACGTGGACGCTGATCCCATGGACTTCACCTCGTTCCTGGTCATCACAGGCGACGACAAAGGCTTCTTGAGTGTCTGGAACGTTCTCCCCTGCTACTGCGACTTGCAAACAAGTTCGATCTCAAGCCACTGGCGAAGCCGGTCGAGTGTGCCAACGCACAGCGGAACTTGCGCGTGGATGCGGCCAGCATGGTGCGCAAGGCACGAAACACGCCGGAGTGGGCAGCCTACGCGCATCGAGACCCGCTGACGTCCTTCTTCTTCTCGTCCGGCATGCCGCTCGTGGCGGTTGATGCCGATGATGACGAGGAGACTCGCTGTGAAGATGGTGAGATGCGGAGACTGCCGCCAGTGTCGCTCGTGCGTCGGTGGAAGGCGCACGGCGACGTGGTGTACTCGGTGCAGATGATTGCGGAGCCCAAGAGCCTTGTGACCTCGTCCTTCGACCGTCGGGTCAAGATCTGGTCTCTCAGTGGCGAATGTCTCGGTGTGCTGATGCAAGGCGGTGTGTCCCCTTCCAGCAGCAGCTTGAACTCCAACACCGGAAACGCCGACGCGAATATCCATCGACCGTGGCGCTTCTCCGTCGACTACGACGCCCGCGAGCGCCGCAAAGAGACGGCAGCGGCGCCTGTGGTGGACGACGTCCACAGTTTGCTGCGGAAGGACGAGCGGCGGGATCTCACAGCGGAGCGTCGTCGAACAGAGCGCATTGCACAGGCCGCTGCCGCCGAAGCCAGTGTGTTGGAGGAGATCTCCCGGACGTATCTGCCGCCACTGCTTCCCCGTCGAGCCGCCGCAATCTCAGCAGCTCCAACTCCCAACAACACGAGCGTCATTGACTCGGGCGTGTTTGCGAACGACGTCGCGGTGCTGCAGCCTCTGCGCAAGACACCGCGACGCAAACCGGTGAACGCCGTTACTGCTGGCCGCTCGGCGCTGGTGCCGAGTCCGCGCCAACTCCGACTGCGCAGCAGCAACAACAGCCGAATGTCGCCCAGGCCGCCCAGTTGACGATGGTGGCGTGTCCGATGTCCCTGCCTTGGTTGTACACTGTACAATGTACATTAAATACGAAGCTAAGATACCTTGGCGAGGTGATGCGCACTGCCAGGAAGACCTCCGTTTGAGCAATCGAGGCGGCGAATCCATCACCAGAACACTTTCGTCGCTCATAATCGACGTCATTCGCCGCCAGCACAGAGCAAAGCCATACACCTCCTCAGGCTCATCAACTTGTTGAGAGCAAGAGCTGCGTGGCGAGCTCAGTTTGCATGGCCTCTGGCCGCATGAACGTTCCTGATAGGGTTCGAACCTGTGAGAGTGAAAGCGGGACCAAACCAATACACATACTATAATCAAGTGACACGCGACGTATGTTTTTATATTTAGAAAAACAGCGTGCAATCCGGGACTTTTGAGTCTAAACATCGGCGCCGCCAATCTCTCCGCCAGCTCATTGTCGCATTTTAGCTCCGGACGACGCAGATCCGCCCCCTCTCTTCCTCAATCAATCATGGACGACTGCGTGCAAGCCGCCGCCAACAGCGGCATGTTCGGCATGTGCTCGGAGCCGACGCTGCGCCAGATCTGCGCGCGCGCCAAGGCCGTGACGTACCCCAAGAACGCCGTCGTGTACCGCCAGGGCGAGACGCAGAAGGAGATGCTGCTGCTCCAGGAGGGCACCGTGGAGAGCACCAAGAGCATCGACGGCCAGGAGCACATGGTGGACATCATGACCCGCGGGGCCATCAGCTCCAACCACGCGCTCGTGCAGGACCCCGCGGCCGTGACGGTGCGCTGCCTCACGCCCGTGGCGGGCTTCTCGCTGCAGAGTGCGGCGCTGGACGAGGTGCTGGAGGACAAGACGGCCTCGCGCGAGGTCATGCACAGCCTCAGCAAGGAGATCCGGCGGCAGGCCTCGCTGCTGCACACGCCGCTGTTGGAGCAGCATGCCAAGCCCACGCCCTACTTCGCCACGTCGGTGGCCGCCTCCATCGAGTCGTTCTACCGCAGTGGCATGAACTCGCTGCTCAACGCGCGGCTCACGGGCCAACCCGTGGCCAGACTCTTCCCGGAGATGCACCTGCAGATCCCCACGCGCGTCGTGTACATCAACGGCTTCAAGGGCATCCGCCACGTGATGGAGAAGAACGTGGACGCCGACCAGTACGAGTACCCGCAGTTGGTGCGTCTGGGGAGGCCGTGGCGCCCGGTGTCATGATGACGCCCGTGAGTGGTTTGCTGGAGGCCTTTAACGCCGGCCACATGAACCCGGAGTCGCTGGCGACGCGTTGGATCCGCGGCACGGCGCCGCGTATGCTGCGCGAAGTCATCTTCGGCGTGGGTCTCAACCAGCTTTCGGACTACTTCGAGGAGCGTCTGCCTCTGACGGACAGCGCGGCCATGAACAATGCGCTCGGCAGTATGATGGCTGGTATCGTGTGCGGTTACCTCTCGCACGTGCCGCACAACCTGTCCACGATGAAGCTCATGCACCCGCAGAAGACGTACGGCCAGCACATGGACGACTTCATCCGCCGCGCTGAGGTGCGCGTGCCCAAGACGGCCTCGCCTCGCCAGCGCTACATGGCAGCTACGGCGCTGGCGCTGCTGTTCCCCAAGGGCCTGACGGTGCGTACGTCGCAGATCGTGGGCTCCTTCATCATCCTCAACGGCACGATCAACTCGCTCAAGGATATTGACTTCAACACCATCAAGGGCTACGTATCGGGATAAAGAGTCGAGCGCGGCATGGTGACAAGGTGACAATATCACTCGAAATAGGGCGCGCATACCCCCACCGGCAAGATTCCAGTCGGGGTTCCGTGCGTGTACAGCCCAGTTCGACCAAACGCAGCCAGGCGAACCACAGACGGCGAGACGCTCGAGTCGACTGCACTGCGTAGACCAGAAGAGGAACAGGACGACATGGGGAAAGTAGAGCGGTGGCCCCGAATGATACAAATATAAGAGAATGCATCTGCAAGTATCTGTGCACCGGATGGCTACCTCGCAAATCGTGTGGAACCGGGCGGGCATCAAGCAAGTAAAGTACTGGGCGCGTGCCATTGCGTTTTGCATGTTTGTCCCCATTTGTGTCCGGTGCGAGCTGGTCGGCTCCACTCACTCCAATAGGGTGGCGTCGGCAAGAGGGGCGGGGCGCAACGGCGTCTCTGTGGGCAGAAGACTCTCGCGCACAATGCTCGGACGCGGCACTCGACTCACGTACTGGTACGCGCGCAAGTGTCTGAAGAACGTGGAGGTGAAGAACGTCACGATCCGCGCCACTTGCATCGGTGAGAAGGGAGTTGCAAGCGGTGGCTGGTCTTGACTGTTGCCGCCGCTGGCCTCCACCCCGCTGGCAAGCCGGACTTTGCCGCGGAAATGGCCGTAGATAGTTTCGACCGTCGGGTACGCATCGAGACGTGTAGCCATCATGCTGTCATCCGGTACCGGCTCAGCGAGCTTCGTCACCGATGAGTCCGCGGCAGGAACTTGTTCTGACACTGATTGGGTCGCGAAGACGTATACTTCATGTGCCAATGTAAGAAGACAAAGCGTCTTCTCTGGCGGCAAGTGCGCTTCATCGCGAGCGAAGTTGAGCACTCCGAAGCAGAAGTCGACCCACACGCTGGTGCGGGGGTTTACAGGGTAGTGGTGGACGCCCAAAGCGCCTTGCAATATCTCAACTCGTTGCTCCGCCGACTCTGCAGCGTCGATCTGCTGTAGCTGCTCCGACGAGATCAGCGTCGTCGGTCCTGGTGGATCTTCAGGTGGACTTGGCTGCTCCTCCACAACCGGAGGAGGTGGAGCTACCGTCTCGACTGCCTTCCCCATTCCTGCCTAAAGAGATTCCTGACCTTTCGCAAAACCTTACGTCCAAAAGTAAAGTTCAATTCATTCCAACAACTCACGAAAGGAAAAACAGCACTAAGCGGGTGTGCTGCAAGAGAAGAACGGCAAAACTCATTGGTACTCATCCAATGCTTGGCCGACCCTGCACCCCCGCGTGCGACTGGATCTAGTGCGAGTACAGGTCCGACACGTCGGACGAGATGGTCAGGTCGTCCGTGATCTTGTGCACGAACTGCTCCGGGATCGGCTTCTCCACGTAGTCGTCGCTGCCCGGACCTTCCGGGAACGCCACGTTCATCTCCGAGCTCTTGGACGTCACGAACTGCACCTCGCGACCCTCCCACGAGATGTACACGAGGCAGCCGTCCGTCTTGTCGATGGCCACGGACGGCACGACGCCCTTGCACTGCACCTGCACACCCTTGCAGTTGACGATCTCGATGCTCGACACGGCGTTGTCGAAGATGAGCTTCGTCTTCTTGCACGAGTCCAGCACGATGTTCTTGGCCTTGCCCTCTAGTAGGATGGTGGCGCCATCACAGCCGAAGACGTAAACCTGCTGCCGCATGCTGATGTCTTTCACAGTGACGGGCTCGGGGCCGGTCTGGTGCTCGATCTGCCAGTTGCCGTTGCGCTCCTCGCACACGGCGGGTTTGGTGACCTTGACGGGAGCTGCAGCCTTCTTGGGAGCAGCGTGAGCAGCAGGTGCGGGGGCGTCACCCTCGGGCTTGTAGTCCTTCCGCCACGTCTGCATGTCCTTGGTGACCTTCTTGAGCCCCGCAGTCTTCCCGCTGCTCTGGTCGATCGACTTGATGCCGTCGAAGATGTTGGTCATGCCTCCAGCAGGCTTCGCAGCCTTCGCTGAGGAGGACGCAGGCGTGTAGCTGGCCACGTCGCCGCCCTTGGGGTTCCACGTGACGCCCGTCGTGTGGTGCGCCTTGACGTACACCATGAGCTCCGTCAGCAGGTTCTTGAAGGACGTGACGAACGCGATCTGGTCCGGGTTGGACGTCTTGAACTGCACGCGGATCTTGTTGCCCCAGAAGTCCGAGCCGCCCACGTACGACTCGATGAAGGGCTTGGGGGCCGGCTCCACGCACAGCCAGCCGAGTGCCTGGATGCCCTCGTTCACCATGTTCTGGTGGTTGGCGAACTCGCTGCGGTTGTCGCGCAGCGCGTTGATCTCCTTGATGCACGACTGCAGATCCTTCAGGTGCTCCGCGTTGAGCGACGCCGGCTTCTTGCACTGGCAGGCCATCAGCAGGTACGCGCGCTGGGCGCCGAAGGCCTTCTCCGTCACTTCCCCGAGCTTGCGCGTGTCGTCTCCCAGCGTGTTGCTCGCGGCCACGAAGGGCGGAGGTACTGGGCCACGTACTCGTCGTAGGCTTCGAGCTGCGGCGACAGATCCACGGGGGCGGAGGCGGCGGGGGAGGACGACGCAGCAGCGGAAGGGGCGGGAGCAGGAGCGCCCTGCACGCCCAGCTGCGCCTCCACGTGCGCCAGGCGCTGGCTGAGCGTGTCCAGCAGACTCTGCAGCGGCTTCACGGCGTCACTCATGCTTAGTCGGGACTCGGTTTCTCTTATGATTTCTCTGGGTTGCGATCTGCATACGTTGTATCGGGCTGTGGGGAACTGTGGAGTTTCGGTGGCGGGAAGCGTTTGCTGCGACATGGACATACAAAGGTCGAGGCATAAAGAAGGATGCTACTGCCACCGGAGTTAAGGAGCGCTGCTATTGGCTGAATGTCAAACTTGAAGCAACGATCTAACGAGCGATTGGACGAATTCATAGAGTATTAATCCTACAACCGTTAGCAGTTATATTGCTACTATTGTAAACATAGTAATATTATCACGTCAAAATCAATAGTAGAGCTACAAGTAAAGGAGAATAACTCATATAATATGATGACAGGCACTACTATTTTGAAACCCGCCCTCGCCTCGCCTTGTGCTCTCCGTCTTCGATCATTATTCGAATTTCCATGCTGGACAACAGGCTGTCCCTGTAATGACATCACCTTGCAGCGTTTGGTGAGCGTCCGATGCATCACTTGCTCAGCAACGAGCTGTGCACCAAGGCTGATCTGTCCGAAAGGTAACAGTACAACTCGCAGCTGTTATTTCGCGCAGCCTTCTGCCAGGCCACTTGCTCTCTGCCGAGCTAATCTGAAACTGAATTGATCTTTATATCTGTTGTGGCTTGCTCAGCCAGTTGCTGTGTGTATGCAGTTGAGAGGGACCCACGGTATCTGGTCTGAGACCGTGGGAGCCGTTGGGTACAGAGGTACCTCGACGGATCACTTCCCCTTCAAGTTGAGGCTGTTAATCACGGTCGGATCTGCGGGCGCCAGTGGCCCGACGGCGCGGTAGGCGGGCCGTAGCCGGTCGAGCAGTGCGCTGCGCCACCGTAGAAAGCGCTTCAGCAAGGCGCACACGCAGGGGATCCCCGGCTGCGCATCCAGAAACTCCTGGAAGAGTACCGGGACGTCCTGCTGGATCACCTCAGCGGGCTCCCAGGAGGCCTCGATGTCGTCGAGGCCAAACCACTTCACCTGGATTTCCCAGCGGTGAGTGTCGGGGCTCAGTCGACATTCTCGGAGGCCTTCGACAAGATGACCCCCTCGCCGTAGATGGCTTGCTCGGTGAGCTCCTCCACTTGGCCTCTGGCCGCACCCCGATACAGCTGCAGTCGCGATGCGTGGCGAATTGCCACAGTGAAAGGAGCCACAATATCTTGCACCTCGAAGGTGTAGTCGTTCAGGGTGCGGACGATTCTCTTCGGCCCGCGCCAAATCAACGCGAGTTTATGCTCACTACGACCGGTAGCGGTCGCAGCCAGCACGAAGTCGCCTTCGCTGAATTTGGGAAGCCATACTCCTTGGCGCCGCGCGTGCCGCTCGCGTGCAGCAAGGCGACGCTTTTCGCTGGCGTCGACCAGTTCGGCATGCCTCCCATCGAGGGCCGCACGACATTTGTCAGGTGCGTCTGAACCGCAGCAGTTACCCACTCCTTCGTCGCATCCGTCGGATCGTGGGGATGCAGGATGTTGCGGAGCTGCGCGCCACCAGGTAACGATGTGAAGGCCGTCAGAGGTGTGACGCCATTCAGTCGGTCAGCTGGCATCGCATTCAAGGCCGCCTGCACCACGGGCAACACGGCAGGCCAGTCGCGGACGTGCAACTTGCGCTCACTGAAAGGAGGGCGCGCACACACTTCAATACCTCGCGGTTGACTACTTCCACGGTACCGTTGGCCCATGGCGTGTAAGCCGTCGTGAAGTGGTGCTGCGCACCCAACGCACGCTGCAAGCGCTCGATAATCTGGTTGCGAAAGTGAGCCCCTGGTCGGAGACCCACTGTGAAACGACACCAAACCGCTTGAACCAATCAATTAAGCCTTGATACGCGTTGTCAGCGGTGGCGTCGGCAAACGAAATCAGCTCCACAAAACCGCTCATTCCGTCCTTCAGGACGAGCACATACTTCATGCCATTCTGACCCTCAACCATTGTCAGGTAGTCAAAGTGGAGCAGTTCATTCGGTTTCGTCGCCTTCAAAGTCTCTCCGAACGGACGAGGGATACGGCCGCCGGCCGTTGTCATGCAATGCAAGCACCCGTTCACAAAAACGGCGACATCTACGGTCAGCGTCGTCCAGAAGAATATCTCCGACAATGCCTTGGCCGTCCTTTTCGCTCCTCGATGTCCACTGGCGCCCGCGTGCGAAATCACGCATAGACGCTGCTGCATTTCAGCATTGTCAGCAGGAATCCACACCTGTCACCATGAGCTGCCGGTCAGCGCTCCACTGAGCTCCTTGCAGGTCGGCACCCGCATCTTGCGTCTGCTGTTGCAGTCCTTTGATCTCGTCCCCTGTAGGCCAGACAAAATCCGATTCCTCAAGAGGCGAAACCCGCTTGACAACTGCAAGGCGAGCGATTCGCACGCCCGCCCGGTCCGCTGGCTGGTCTTGCCCAGCACCCCAACGACTGAGCAGATCTCCTCAGGCATTTGCCTCGCCAGGTACATGTTCGATCACGTAACGGAAGGAGAGTAGCGACAGGGCCCATCGTTGCAGCTTGTCCGCCTGGTATCTTGCCATGGTTCCGTCCGTCGCATAAGGGTCGAACATATACACGAGCAACTGGCGCGCTCCCTACCGATAACATGCGATGACCTCGCAGCATCGCCGCCCGTGCGCCCACCTTGGCCTCCA
This sequence comes from Phytophthora syringae, assembly GCA_012656105.1. Classification (NCBI taxonomy): domain Eukaryota; phylum Oomycota; class Peronosporomycetes; order Peronosporales; family Peronosporaceae; genus Phytophthora; species Phytophthora syringae. The sequence continues at coordinate 105,374 of JAAKBD010000310.1, read as the reverse complement.
CGTTCGTCGCCGTTACCGCTTCGGTCTCCACTGCCGCCACGCCCAGCACCTTGTCCCCGACCACCACTCGCTCCACGCCCACCGTGATTCCCACGGCTGGAACTTCGTTGGTGCTGCGGGTTCTGCTCCGGGTTCCGTGCACCTGCTGATGCCTGCGCAGCGTGCTCCCAGGTCATGAACTCGCGCATGAGCTTGGTCACCCACGAGCAGAACGGCACCACTTCGTTCTTGTACGTCTTGTTCTCGTGCAACGTGAGCTTCGTCACAATTACTGCCTTGAAACTGGCAGGTGCGAGCGCGTTCGCAAGGTACTTTACGATCCTGCGCTGTTCGTGGTCGAAGGCCACTTCTGTGAGGTTGAACTTTTCCAGTATCGCCTCCAGGTCCGCCTGGAGATTCATCATCCTACTCTCCGGCTCGGGCCACGTCGTCTTCATCTGCAGCTTCTTCATCGCTTCGTCCACAGATGCGTAGTCGATGTGCGAGGGCGTGTGTGCCTGCCTGAAGTACCCGATCCACTGGTCCTCCGAGATCAGGTGCGACGGCTGGTTGAACTCGTATCGAGTCACCATGCGTTTCGTCCTCGACTCAATGCAGGCGCCCACGGGCATCGCGAACGCCCCGCCCCACTGGGTCTGCAGCGCGTTGATGGCACCCAAGTACGCCTCATACTGGCGCATGAAGGTCCTCCGGTCCTGCATTGTCCGGCCTTGGAACCGGGAGGCTGCGGGAGCGCCGGCGCTGCTGCCACGCTCGGACCGCCGACGTATGGACTGGCTGTAGCCATGTCCTCATCCACTTCCTCGGCGGGCACGTCCTCAAAGGGGTCGGGATCTGGATCCGGAGTCCTGGAGATCTTGACGCGTGCGACGCGGCGCTCTCTAGCTGCAGCGCAGCGGCGCGCTCAGCTAGCTGGTCCATGTCTTGGTCTTCTTGGGTCTCAGCGCCTTGGGCACCGTGGCCTTCGTCGTGCTCCATGCTGTCACGCGCGTGAGCCCGCGCGGAGTTCCGAAATGCGGAACTTAGCTAAAGTTAATTTTGTTATTTCGCGCAGCCTTCTGCCAGGCCACTTGCTCTCTGCCGAGCTAATCTGAAACTAAATTGATCTTTTTATCTGTTGTGGCTTGCTCAGCCAGTTGCTGTGAGTATGCAGTTGAGAGGGACCCACGGTATCTGGTCTGAGACCGTGGGAGCCGTTGTACCTCGACGGATCAGCAGCCTGAATCACATACTTCGTACTAATGCAAGCATGCTGGCTATGCTGTGATATCGCTGTCGACTCGAAAGTGTCGAGTGAGTCCACGGATCTCTGCCTGAGTTGAGCCTAACCAGGAACATGACACCGAAGAGATCACTCACGCTCCCGCTGTACTCAATTGATTCGGTAATTGACACATCGGATCCGTACAAGGCAGGCACCACTTGTCTGTGAAGGACAGTGAAAGCATCCAGTGCTCGCGAAGCTTACACAGGACGGTGTTCATGCCTTTTAAGATTGTATTTTCGATGGTTCAAGATGTCCTTGCTCGTTATTGGTCCTCATTCGCAGAGGACAGCGGCTGATACAACCCATAGCACTACAAGTTGTAGTTCACTGGGGCACAATAGTAGCGTTAGTATTGCAAAGCAGTAGTACCGCTTTGAATAGTAGTGTCACATAAATAATATTATTAGAAGAAATAATGTTATATCTTCTGTAGTTATTTTTGAAGTGTCACTATGTATTGCTACTAAAATTGCTATCCATATCTCCGTACTTAAATCGTAGCGCTTTGTCGGCTGGGAGCGATGAGTCAGCAAGTAACGGACTTTTTCCAAATGCTGGCACTATTTCGAACTCGCCAGGAGTTATTATCTATCTATCCCGCGCTTCGCGAGTCGCGGGGGCGCCGGAGGGGCGCCCAGCCAAGCGTAGCGCGGCTGGTAACACAGTATTTGGTGATTTTTGGCCATGTTATACCACCTCGATCTCCCTAACTCGATCTCCATAGCGAATCGCGCGATTTCGGTGCTCGGCTAGCTCGCGTAGAGGCCTTCCTGGGTCTTGGCGTTGGCTCAGACGAGGAGGCATCGCAAATCCAGGCTTACGACGAGTACAGGGACGAATGCTTGCCACCTTTCCTGGCCGTTTGCAAGGAATTGGGTGACCAAACGCCGCACTTGGGCGCGATGGTCGGAAAGGCCTTCACTGCACAGCGTGCGTGCCTGCTCCATGGCCAGCCAGTGCAAGAAGCCGGCGGAGCTCAACTCGGAACTACTGCAGGACGTGGAAATCTGCATCCAAGAGGTCAGCGCACTACGTGACTACTGCAGCGAGTTCATCAATCACCAAACATGGTCTACGAGGCTACACAAGCGCTCGGGTGGATGTGTGTGGAGCGCACGCCCAAGCTATACGTCGACTCCTTCATCGACGGGCTGGACTTTTGGGGCAACAAGATCCGCGTCAAGCATAACAAGACGAATCCGGTTCACATCGCATTTGTGGAAACGCTCAAGTGCTTGCTCGTCAACATTAAAGTCTACCATCTCACGGGTGTCGCGTGGAACCCCAAGGGTGGCGACGTGGCCAGCTACACGCCTGCGTCCTCCTCAGCGAAGGCTGCGAAGCCTGCTGGAGGCATGACCAACATCTTCGACGGCATCAAGTCGATCGACCAGAGCAGCGGGAAGACTGCGGGACTCAAGAAGGTCACCAAGGACATGCAGACGTGGCGGAAGGACTACAAGCCCGAGGGTGACGCCCCCGCACCTGCTGCTCACGCTGCTCCCAAGAAGGCTGCAGCTCCCGTCAAGGTCACCAAACCCGCCGTGTGCGAGGAGCGCAACGGCAACTGGCAGATCGAGCACCAGACCGGCCCCGAGCCCGTCACTGTGAAAGACATCAGCATGCGGCAGCAGGTTTACGTCTTCGGCTGTGAGGGCGCCACCATCCTACTAGAGGGCAAGGCCAAGAACATCGTGCTGGACTCGTGCAAGAAGACGAAGCTCATCTTCGACAACGCCGTGTCGAGCACCGAGATCGTCAACTGCAAGGGTGTGCAGGTGCAGTGCAAGGGCGTCGTGCCGTCCGTGGCCATCGACAAGACGGACGGCTGCCTCGTGTACATCTCGTGGGAGGGTCGCGAGGTGCAGTTCGTGACGTCCAAGAGCTCGGAGATGAACGTGGCGTTCCCGGAAGGTCCGGGCAGCGACGACTACGTGGAGAAGCCGATCCCGGAGCAGTTCGTGCACAAGATCACGGACGACCTGGCCATCTCGTCCGACGTGTCGGACCTGTACAGCTCCTATTGACGCAGGCGTGGTGGCAACGTTATTCGCTTCATAGTTCGATGCACCACCAGCCAAGAAGCCAAAAAGCGCTGAAAACCCTCCCTCTGCCAGACTCTTTAAATAGAAATCACCTGCTATATGTAATACTATGCATACACATAACACTATACATAAAGAACTTCCATCCAAATATAAAATCAGCTTGGTTTGATTCCATCACAACACGTCGCATCGCTTACATGTATTATGGATACTACATTATCCGTTTAACGAACATTTTTAGTATGCGAAACAACAATAGACAGTTTACAAGATGTACTTGTCCCTTTTCTGTGCGACACCCTTCAAACCCCGCTGTGATTGGTCTCTGGCGTTAGCGCGTCAGTCGGCATTCTCAATTCCACCGGCCACAAGTCAAAAGTCAACGGATCATGCAGGAAACGGCCCACCGCATGCTCCTCCGCAGCCACTCCAAGAAGATGCAGGGGCCGCCCAAGCCTCCAGCCCCAGCCCCATCCGCCGCCAAGGACGTCCTCATGGACGCCATCGAAGGCAAACTGCACTCGTTCGAGCGCCTCCACGCCGAGGGCTTCGCGTACCTGGCCGACAACTCGTACATCCGCTCGGGCTACCGGCTGCACTACTCGGCGCGCGACTGCTTCCTGTCGCTCTTCGAGCTGCACAACGAGACGCTCAACGTGTGGACGCACATGGTCGGCTCCTTCATCTTCCTCTCGCTCATGCTGTACCTGGCGCTGTCGAGCCACGCGCTGGCGCCGTCGGCGGACGCTGCGGCGCTCGCGGGCCTCACGACGCCCCCGCGTGGTGCGGCACGGGCCAAAGCCAGTGGCTCCTTGGCGGGCGCCACACGTCCAAGCTGCTGCTGACCACGTGCCTGCCGGAGCTGTGTCCGCCGCCCCCAATGGCCCGCGTGGCGCCGGCCAAGTACTACGAAGTGGCCAGCGTCATCTTCGACCACAGTCTGCACCGGCTGCCCAGTCTCGAGCGCTTCCACGCGCTGGTGGAGCAGAACGTGGGCGGCTTTTCCGACTCGGTGGGGCAGCAGATGGAGCAGCTGCGCAGCGAGCTGGGGGCGCTGTCACTGCGGCTTGGGGGACACGTGAGAGACGCGCACTCGGAGCAGGTCAACTCGCTCAAGGTGCAGCTGGGCCAAAGGGTGGAAGCGCTCTCGGGCTTCCTGCAGGACGTGGCCAGCCAAGTGGGCGCGGATCTGCCCATGAAGTACGCGCTGGAGGAGCTCAGCGGCGTGGCCGACAGTGTACGCAACGGACTGCACATCTTGGCCGTGTCGGAAGGGCCGCACGACGTGCCGCACTGGCCCATCTTCGTCTTCATGGCCAGCGCCGTCATTTGTCTCACTTGCAGCGCCACGTTCCACTTGATGTTCGTGGTCAGTCGCTCGGCCTACCTGTTCCTCTCGAGACTGGATTATGCGGGCATTACGATCCTGATCGCCGGGTCTTTCTACCCCATGATCTACTACTCGTTCTACTGCCACCCGTGGCTGCGCAACGCGTACCTCGTGTCCATCTCGACGATGGCGGCCATCACCTTCACGGTGGCGCTCATGCCGGTCTTCGGGACCCCAAAGTTCCTCGTGGCGCGCACGTGCATCTTCCTGGCGCTCGGATTCTTCGGCTTCGTGCCGGTGACGCACCTAGTGTGGCACTTCGGCCTCTTCGACCCGCACGTGACGGTCATGATCGGCCCGCTGCTGCTCATGGGGCTGCTCTACACGAGCGGCGCCATCATCTACGCCACCAAGTTCCCGGAGCGTTTCTTCCCGGGCCGCTTCGACCTGTGGTTCTCGAGCCACCAGCTCTGGCACATTTGCGTCGTGGCTGCTGCTCTTGTGCACTTTGCCAACGCGCTGCAGCAGTACGAGTGGCGCTGGAACACGCAGTGCGAAGCTTAGGCAGAAGCCTCAAGCTCAGGTCAGTTGGTCGCGTGTCATTTGCCGCCTTGGCGGCTAAATAGAGTGAGCTTATTTTAACGAGAGGTTTGTGTAGATTGTTGCCGTTGACAGCTATTGCTGTCGCTACCAGCGTGAACTAACTCGCTCAGCTCTTCACTCTGTTCGTTAGGATGAGAGGTCCATCCGTGGAAGCTGCAAGTCCGGTGGCAAAGCTGCAACTGGAACTGCCGTCAGCAGTGGCGCATGACATGCAGAGCACCGGACGATGTTCATTCGATGCCCAAAATCGGTTCTCGGCTTTCGAACATGCCCTCGCTGGTGAAGCGAGTCAATCGGCATCTCCTCGGAAGCGCGACATTCGGCGGCTCAAGCCTTCGTACCAACAGCGAGACGCCGATCGTTATCCGGCATTTGCAACCGCAGCAGAACGAGGAGCCAAAGCTGCCCAACTCGCGTTGGCGACGGAAGCTGCGCGGCAGAATTCCCCGACGACGCGCACTCCGTATCGAGCTCCGAGTGAGCACGAGTTCCGCGAACCAACGTCTCCGGTCAAATGGACTGCACATGCAAACGGCCGCGACTTCCAAACCAAGTTCACGCTGCCTAGCAACCAGGATGTTCGACGTCGCACTGCGCGAGACCAGGAGGGATTCTTCGGTGCTGCACAGGGTGAAGACGCATTGTCCTTGCCGATCTCGCCTCCGTTCCAACAGCAACTGCAATTGGCAACCAAAGCACAATCGGCTCGCTCTCCACCCAAGTCATCACCTGAAAAACAGTTTTCACGTCGCGCGTGACACACACGTCTCGCAAGAGTTCCAACAAGGCACTGAGACTGGAAATCATCCAGGATCAAGAAGGACTGCTACCCCAACTCCAGGAGATTCGACAACATAACTATCGCGATGAAGTAAGAACTTGCACAGTTACTGGTATGGCAGAGTAGAGAAACTCACATATGTGTGCTTTGTTTGTCCTTGCAGACAAAATCACCCGTGCCGTTCCTCGCAAAATTCCGCCCAGCTTCACCACTGCAGCCCATGTCTCCGAGTTAACCCTCTCAATCCTTCCACACTAAGAGAAAATACGCCTTTAGTCTCCTTGCGAAAGTGAATTGAAGGTGTGTGTACCTTGTTCATCAGCGGAAAAGTCGAAGTGGTGGCGGTTTGCAGCTTCTCGCACAGCCTCAAGCCCCGACAAGTCGACTCGCTCGTAAATTGGCGGCGACTGCACCCTATTGCCACTAGATCTTCGTCTCTGACCAGGTAATGGCGTTTGCAGCGCTGCACTCTCCGATCCTACAGAACAAACGAAAGCATTGGTTAGTGAGAAAGCAGGCCGGAACCATAAACCATCTCAATACTGACGGGCATCGGAGAGGAAGTCATGGTGGTGGCGAAGTGAAGGGACCACAGTTGGAGGTGGAGGTGGCTCGGATAAGGCAGCAGCCGAAGATGGCGGGGTTGAATACGCGTGAATAACTTCGACAATCGTCTGGGTGCAGGTTTTTCAGGTACAGATGGACTCCCAGCTTCACTCGAGCTATCACCATGAACACTGATGCTGCTGCCCTTGCTGCCACTAACTTTCAAACTCGAGTTTTTAGAGAATTTCGACTTGCGAGTCAAGGAACGCAGCCGAGGTGGCCGTTCCCCCACCTCAGCCTGGCTGATGCGTTTCCCACTATCGCTGTCAGATGAAGAAGAAGACTTGGGTCTTCGGGTCAATCGAGGTGACAATCGACGCTGCGGCGACTCCGTACGAGCATCCAAACTAGGAGTAGTGATAGTAATGGAGAGCCTCTCAGCTACTGATGCTGGCTTCTCTTTTTCTTCCTCTTGTTCATTTGCCCCCAACTCTGCACTTTCATCAGTTGCCAGCTCTGCATTTTCGCCGATCGCTGGTGCAGATATCCCCGGCTCATCATCCCGTGGCGGGGCAGAAGATGGTGGTGGCGGTATCCGAGTGAATAACCTGGAAAGCCGTATCGGGGCTCGCCGCTCCGTCGGGACAATTTCACCACCGCCACTTTCGCCACGACTGCTTTTAATGCTCTTGTCACGGCTCTCACTGCTCTTTAATTCTTCAAACGTCTCTGGTAAGAAGCTTGTTCGTCGTGAAGGTTGTAGCTCTTCGTTTTCCTCCACCTTTTCTCCCTCTTCAAGTTGTTGTGGAGGAGGCCATGCGCTCCGAACAGGTCGAAAGTATCCTCCAATCATCTCCTCACTGCTTTCGCTCTCCCGACGTAGAATTTCTTCCTCCAAGGCTGCATCTTGTGAATAGGTCGAGTCTCGTTCTTCTTCTTCCTTCACAGAAGACTCCACTGCTTTCCATTCATCATCTAGAACGGACGAAGCCGCAGCAGCGAGTTTTAGGACCACCGAGTTTCTCTCTTTTGCGCAAAGCCACATTCAGGCGCTGGAGCAGCTCCAAACGTTCTTCATAGTGTGTTAATACCTTTTTAGCAGAAGGCGCAGGCTTCCGGAGATAACCAGCAAGTCTCTCGGTACGTTTGCCTTGATTCTCTCCTTCCGAAGTCGATTTTGCGGAACAACATCAGCATGACCGAAGTACCGGTCCACAATAAAAGTGTTGCGTGCACCAGCTTCCTCCGATTCACGACTTTCACGCGGAACCAAGACCCAAAACAATTGGGTTAGTAGCCAAATGCCTAGCACTCCGATAAGCCACCACCCCACTCGACGCTCAATCGAGACACTATCATAGTTGTCTGCTGTGAAAATACAAGGCCGAGAGCTACGGGAACAGAAAGCTTGAGTATAAGAAGCGCCCAAGGCGCCCAGAGTTCGATACCGACTTCATCACCGTTGGTAATTTGAGTCTCTTCTGGTTCTGGCCGTTGTCGAATGCAGCAAAGCTCCAGTGCATTTTGCCGAATTTTCACAGCACAGTCGATCAGCGCCAACATCGGCAGCAATGGGCATACAACCGAAAACATGACAATCAATCCGAGCTGCATGACAAGTTGTGCGTAATCCTTGTCAGGTCCTGGGTACGGCGAAAGACTCGACTCCTCTTCGTGGTCTTCTCGATGGATCGCACGAAAACGTCCAACTGCTGATAGAATCAGGAAGACGCGAATGCTCAATTGCGTTACGAACAGCGCGATTAGTAGAGTCTCCATCTGAATGCAAATACCAACGTGGCCTTCAATTCGGGTATTGTAGACTGCGTATAAAGGTCGAAGAGGAGCCGCAAAACGCGCTAGTGTCGCCAATCCACCCACACCGCTCAGTATCATGAGAATTAATCCAGTGAAAGTGTTGAATAACTGGAGAATGAACATCCTGGCGACCACAGACTTTCGATATGAAGAAAAGTCGCTTGGACATCCAGGAATCTCCCACTTGCTGAGGGCATGAGCTACACTGGGAATGCAAGCACCATTCCACTGAACAAGATACGCTTGACACAGACAGCTACCGAGTACTGCCAGTTTTTCGCCTGCAACGTGAACGAAAACTCCTTGGGCGAGAAACATCGCGAGCACCACCACCAAGTTAATACCAGCTAGCAGCAGAACGCACAACCACGACCTCAATCTCCGTTGGATACTGGCAACTTCAGAGCAAAGCGAGGGATTCTGTTCTACATCACTGCAATGGGTGTCTGACTCACTGACAGCACAAGCAGTGACTCCCCATTGAAGCTGATACCACACACTTTTGCGCTCCCACAGCTTGGCAAATATAAAACTCCAAGCGATCACCATCAAACCCAGAACAAGCTCAGGCAACGATAGGGTTGTTCCAATCTTGTTAACTGCTTCGGCGTTGTCGGTATGGATACTGCGTGGGGACAAGTAGAAATTCCACAGCTTAGTGACCAGTGAGTGGTGACTAGCTACCACAATTATTCCAGCTAGTGTTGGAATAAATGTCATTTGGCATAGAATCCGAGCCACGCAAAGTAGAAGGCAATTGGTTCCCCGAAGTAGTCTCTCACACTTTGCAGCGGTTGGCGAAACGGAGCTAGACGACCAAATAGGTTTAGTATCGCATGATCATCCGGCCCAAACTCCCCGAAAGCTGAATCGGGCGCCAAAATGTAATCCACGACGAAGCGAGCGTCGCACGGGAGTTCCAGTCGAATCTGCTGGTGCTGTGGAGACAGTGAAAACACGATACCAGACCACTGGTAATTGCAGCACTCGTGTCAATCTCGGCGTCGACGATGAATCGTGTAAGACGGATACAATCGACTGTACGCAGCACAGCGGATCGTCGATATGTATCTGGAATGTCGAGTCGATGGGGGTACTTCTTGTAGATAAACTGCCGTTGAATATTCGGTGAATAGCTGGCAAACGCTGGTGCGGAATTCCAACAACGTATTAACCCTTTGGACGCACGTGATATTCTTGAAAGTGCTTGCACGCGGGCAGATACGCGAGGTAGTGACTCACCAGGAAACCATTTCGCTTCCTTTGGTGGCATAGTATTATCAGCTAGCAGTAGCTTCAGTTTATGCTTGACCGTATTTCCATCAAGCACTTTATGATCTCCATTGACTTCCCTTTTGTCGCGCCAAAAGTCCCTTCCGGGGTCAACAGCATCTGCGAACTGTAAACGATACTTTTCTCTCTCGCACAGCGTGGCGAGTAGAAGATTGTCGGACGCAAAAATGCGAACAAGCAGGAGCTCACCGTCTGCTGATACACTTAGACTTACATCCAGTTTGCATACTGCAGTAAGCCGACGCAGCATTAGTGTGCGTACAATTGCACCAAAATCACTGGCAGTGACAACTACGTCCGCATCTGACAACATCCTTCCTGTTCGAGCAGACCATTCCTTCTCAAAAGCCTCACGCTCTGCAGCTTTACGAGCTGGATCGTTCACTTTCATTGTTTTCAAGTACATTTCCAGAGCATCGCCATAGTCCAGAGGCGGAGGAGATTTTGAAGGACCATTTCCACACTACTTACTGCTACATCACCTCGAGACGAAAAACACCACACATACGACACCACATTCACAATTGCTTGACGAAGAGCTGGTAGCATGAGCTTCACCAGGAGAGCCAATTTCGCAGCTATCGACCACGCCAGATACGAATCCGTAAAGTTGAAAGTCACGAGTAACAGAGCCATAAATTCATGCTGACAGGAACGGTCAAACTCCGCAGGATTTCCGCCGGCTGTGCTCACGCAGACATGGGAAATCCAGTTCTCAATCGATGAGCATGCCTGATTTGATGCCTTCATGTACACTTCACGTAGCTTTTGGTTTTGGATCTCACCACTATCGGCTGTCATATCGGGTCCGATTAGTTTGGCAGCCATTTTGATGAACTCTGCGAGCATGAAAACTTCAGCAGCGACGGCTACAACAAGCAGCACACCGGCCAACCGCTGTTCCCGTCGACAACCCACTAGGAGAGCTGCAAGTATCGCTGATAGTCCCGACACAAGACACACCACCAGTATCCACGTGAAAAGCACGTGAAAGTCCGCAATGGAGCAAAAGTGCAGCAAATTCGTGCTTGCTATGACGTTGGACGAGCCAAATAACACGGTGCTGAAAGTTAGTAGGCGAGTGAGCGCTGCTGACACTTTTGCTGACGAATTCAGCGGTAAAGACGCTGGTTTTCGAAGGGAAAACTGTCTTCGTCTCTTGAACGTCTTCCCAACCACGAGAGGGTTACATGTAGCCAAAAACAAGCCTGTGAAAAGCACTTGCAGTGCCACCATTACCAGTTCACCGATAAGAATTGGCACGATAACTTCATCGATCTGGCTACACCTTGTCAGTGCTAAAGTGACACAAGACTTCTCATTGTCGTTCCACATCCGTAGATCAATGGTAACAGATGCGTATCCGAGCTTTGTGGACGGTTTAGCAGCACAATGCGCACTCAACCACTGCAGGAACACACTCGGTGCATCGAACACGAACCGTTGCACCAGTGAAGGCACTTCACCCCCATTTAGTAGCAAACCAATTACATCTTGCGTGAGGCTTTCTTCACTGCCTGCCAGAGCTCTGCGAAGGTTCTTGTGACTTCTTTGGACCATCTTCACCTCGTCCAAGAGAAATGCCAGACCAATTAAAAACACGAGCTGTACCATGAGCAGCGCACGTGCTCCATTGACACTGCGTCGGTGAGATGCCAGCCAACCTCCAGCATTTACCACAAGCAACAGTGTCACCGATATCGTCGCCACTTTCACGAGCTTCTGGGGCACGTGGTCTCGCCCGTCGTCTTCCATAAACATCACGTACAGCACTCCCACCGCCAGCAGCAACAACACTGCTGAGACCACATACAGTCGACGTAAAACCCACGCCACATGCGCCGTCATCGTCGGCTTCCCCTTCTTCTCTTTAGTTCTGCGCTCCGCCTCCAACGCTGCATTCCTGGCTGCGACCTTGCGCAGATATTTCTCCTCTCGCTCTTCTATCGCTGCTGTCATCTCCGTCATTTCCTGCAGCTAAACACACACACAAAATCATTTAGAGATTCCGTTGACACACGTCACAGATCCCTCCTCATGCCTTGTCCTGTGTGACGCCGCTACTGCCCAGCGGGAACGCCATCACGTAGTAATAGCGCCACGGCTTCCTCCCCGCCGCATCCTTGGCGCTCATCGTCAAATCCTAACAAATCTCTGCACGTCGCTTCAAGATCCGCTTGTGTACAGACACACAAACACGTATCGGAGCCCGTCAATAATGGAGATCAAGGTGCTGTACTTCGCGTCGGCGCGGGAGGAGATCGGGCTGCGCGAGGAGAAGCTGCAGCTGCCAGGAGATGGCGCCACGCTGACGACGCTGCGCCGCCTGTTGATGGACAAGTATCCACACGCCGCTCCCACCATCGAGAGTATCACACTGGCGCGTAACCTCGAGTACTCGGAGGACGACGTGGCGCTCGCAGACGGAGACGAGGTGGCGCTCATCCCTCCCATCAGCGGAGGCTGAAACTCTGCAGACTACGACACCAGAGCTGCTCTTTGAAGCGAGAAATATATAATCCCAACCTGGTGAACACGCGTCCGCTGTCTCCCAGTCTCAGCCACCTGTCAAATGCAGCAAGAGGCGAGCTACACACTACACACTACCGCTCGCTATGTCCCCCATACCTGCGTGTTTGTTGATTAGAAGCGCTTGACGCCCACCGTGCGCTGGAAAATGTTTTCTAGGTCGCGTCCCATTCCCGTGGTGGGCGGTGCGACCAGCAGCTTGGGCGACGTCCGGCCCCGCAGTCGTGTGAGCCACCGCAGTCCCTTGTACAGGAGCCCGATGGCCGCCATGCTCACCATGAACTGGAAAATGCGTACGCGACGCCGCCGACTCTGCTGCTCTTCCTCCGTCTCTGGCGGCTCGCCGTGTCGAGGGTGACCTGGTGGGAAAACGGGCTTCGGAGCTAACATGGCAGCGATGCCAGCGCACATGGCTCCTATCCGCTCCAGAAAGTGCACGAAACTCCTGTACAGTTTGAAAAACACTTGTTAGCAAGCTTCTTACGCTTGAAAAATCAGCGTTTTGAGCCTCACCGATGCAGAAATTGAGCGCTTCTGCGTTCATCCCGAGAAGCTGCAGACGGCATGAAAGTACAGCATAAGATGAGTCCTCTACGACGTTAAAGACAGTATAAACAACACTATACCTCTGTGATCTGGCCGATGGAGCTCACAATCTGGCTGAAGCTCGACAGCCAGCCGAGACCTCCGTTCGGGTCCATCATGCCGTTCATGCCCATTCCTCCCCGTACCCCATCCTCGACATCCCACCGTAGCCTCCTCCACCGAAGCCCATTCCACCGTAGGAGCTCATTCCACCGCCATATCCTCCAATGCCACCGTATCCTGTCCCGTATGTCGAACCGTATCCTGTCCCATACGATGAACCTAATCCTGTCCCGTACCCCGTAGCCCCATATCCTGTCCCATACCCCGTAGCCCCATAACCTGTCCCAGCGCCATACGCGCCTGCAGCGCCGTATCCCGCCGCCCCATAACCTGTCCCAACACCAGCCGCGCCATACGGGGACGCAGTAGTCGCTCCGTTGAGCGTCAAAGCTGCTGGCGCGAGTGCGGAGCTGCCAGACGCTAACGAGGCCGTCGGAGCCGCGGACTGCGGTGTGACGCCAGCAGACGCGAGTAAGTCGCCGCCTACAGTATAAGGAACGAGGGACAGGTTAACACACGCGGTCCTGGACAGTTTAACAGACTCATGGGACAGCTTTACCGGCTTGGGCGGCGCTCGCCAGGCGCTTCTCCCAGGGCTTGGCGGGTGCTGCGTTGGTGCTCGCCATTTCTCGCTTGTTCAAGACTGACGTCGACAACCGGTACAGGCGTTATGTGAGGTACTGTACATCCGTACGTGCATTATGCTGAATACTGTACGACGGTTGAACCTTTCTGAAGTTGAAGTGAAAGACAATAAAAAACGTCCCAATTTGGCTTTAACCGACCGTTGTGTCGAGCTTCCGAGTCCGACAGACGATGTCCACAGGAGCAGCGTATTAACTTCCCATACAAATTGCAGCGATGAGTGACAGCGAAGAGGACTCGGCCAGCATCGGCCGGCAGAAGTCCATTTTCAGCAGCATGGGCAGGTGAGACGGGCCATTCCGCTGCATTTAATGAGGATGAAAACCAACTTCTGACTGTGTTTTTTTGGTCCTTAGGGTGAAGCAGATCAATCACCTCCGGGAGAAGTGGAGCCCGAAAGCAAAATCCCAAGTGGTGACAGACACTTCGTCTTCGTCTTTATCTCCGTGGGGGCGACGTCCAAGTCGAGACAAATTTCCATCGGAACCAAGTGGGGAGAGCGGACGTCGGTCTCCTCAGCGGGTTCAATCGCCTAGACGGCAGCCTGTGGTTACAGTCGTGGACATGGAGCGATACCTGGCCATCAACTCGTGGCTCGAACACAATGACATTAACGTCGCCAATGCTGGAGCCGGTGAACGTGAAAATGTGAAAGGCAACGGACTGTTTGATGACATGTACAGCTCGCTAGAAGTCCTGGAAGGTTCACTTCAGAGCGAGCTCTCCCATCTCAGCTATCTGGACGGGACAATGACAAGCAAAGAGGTACAAATTTATGCTGTGGGGTATTTTTCTTAGTATTTCGAGGTCTAATATTCGTGTAGGAGAAGACGGATAAATTGTCATCGCCAGCCTTGTTCGACTATCTCGCCGTCATAGGAGCTGACATGCTGGATGTCAAGATCCACAACTTTTGGAACCACCGTGAAAATATGTTCGAGGCGACTGTGGCCTTCGCGCACCCCCTGAAAGTCAATTTAACGCTGAAAGTCTCGAGCACTTTTGCTTTCCTGCTGGAATCAAGAGTTTTACCGTGGCTGACAGTCGCAATGATGAAGTTTTATCTTTGATTTCTAAAAAGGGCGAGTTTTTCGTCCTTATGATCTCTGGTGGCGGCGTACAAGGCCAAAGTGTTCAATATGCCATGTGCATGAAGGGAATAATTACCATTCGTGGAGGTGGCGACGCCGGCAAGAATATTCTGTTGCCGGTGTGCTACTGCATCGTCGCGAAGATCCCTTTAATTCCCTTTTTCGAGCTGTCTTGCAGGGATTTCTAGGTACACTTCGTTCCAAAATATTCGTGTTTGCGGTTTGGCTGATTTCGTTATTTCCCTGCTGTGTATCACAGATAACCTCAGAAACGAGTTCGAGTCGAGTCCAATTACCGGGAGTGAGCCATTGAGTTGCATTGTGACCGATAAGGTGAGATTTGTTTTAGTTGTTTTTGCTGCAGGAAAATGTTTACCAAATGTATTTCTTGCTCAGCATGCAGGGTACATCGATGACATCCTGCAAAAACTACAGATGATCCCTCTTCCAGACAAAGGGCTTTCGGTATCAGTCAACGTATTTCCACCCCCAAGCTCCGAGTTGGACTTGACTCGACCACACAAAGAAAACGACGTAGACGAGAAGGTTGCGCTACTGTTACAGTGGGCACTTCCATCGCTACTCTCGCGTTTGTCAATTGACTGTCTCCTTCAGATTTTGAGCCTGTTGCTCGTTGAGATGAAGTTGATCGTGGTTTCAGAAGAGATTTCGCTTCTGTCGTCTGCAACATTGGGATTTGCGTCACTGCTGCATCCTCTAACCTGGGCCGGACCACTAATTAGTGTGCTACCCCTTACAATGCACGAGTACGTGGAGGTACGGCAGCCGTGCTTGAATTATATTTTTCTTGTCTCTAACTTGATAATTACGTGATATGCTAGGCCCCAGTTCCGTTAATTTGCGGCGTTGATGAACTTCCTCGCGATTTCGAGTGCTCCAAAGGCACTTGTATCCTCTACGTAATGGAAAATCGTGTGCAGCTTCATTTGGAAGATAAACATGCATTTGATAAGCTCCAAATGCCTGGATTGGAAAGTCTTTCGTGTGACTTGACAAGATTTACGAAGCAGATGCTGGGAAACGTAGCATGCTCATTTCGAGACAACGTGATGCCTCTTTCAACGCATCTCGTGATTCATCGCATCCATCGACATATTGAGCACCTGATCAACGTTTGCTCAGAGCAAACATTAAGGAAAGACGATGAACAACTTGAAGCCGATGAGATGCGGTTCGTGGACATCCTCATGCAGACTCAGATGTACCAAAAGTATCAGGATGATCAGCCCACTGCTTCGATGGTCGAGAAAATCAACCAGCCAGTCTTGGATGATCAAGACATTACAGATCAAGTGCCTATGAAAGTCTCTTCAAACAGTACGCAGCATGACGGATTGAAATCGGCTGCTAGTATTCTGTTTCAGATCGCATTGCTGGAGTTAGTACGCTACCACGTAGCAGCTCACAAGCAAATATTGTTGCCGAAGTTTGTGAGGATACAGACGTCGACACGCAAAGTGGTGACATTTTAGAGTTGCAACTCTTGGATGAACCAGAGTCTGGACCAGAGAAGCTCTTGTCAGCTGCATCTACACCTTCAGGTAAGTTTTTCTGTACCTTATCCACCGGACTTGCAACTTATCTGATGTGTTGTGTCTAGCTAGAATCTTCTCTATCATGAAGAACTCGCCGAATGAAAAGGTTGACTCACCGAATCGAGTACAAGAAGTACTCGCGCCTACGCTCAGCGAATCCTCGTGTTACCTGGAAACGAGACCCGATCGAGCATTTGTCTGGCCACTCAGTCAGTCCGAACTCGATATTTTCTGGGTTACGGATGAAGAAAGTGTTGCAAGCCCCCAGCGATTTGCGATGCAGTCTCCAAGAAGTAACTCGTTCGAATCTCCACGACGCAGTCCGAACAACACAGTGACGTCAGCTGTGGAGAGGAGCCAAAAGTGTGGGTCGAAGTGAACATGCAAGTGTTTTCGTGAATACCCAACGAGCAGACACGGACACGACAATTTCCATATTTGAGACCGCCTTGAGTGAAGCTCTAGGGAGTGCAGACACCGTTGACGATTCATGGTTGTTGGACCCTTTTGATGATCAAAGACCAACTTCTGAACAGGACGAAGACAGTGACGAGGATTCAGTCACAAAAATGAAAGCTCGGTGGAAGAACAGTTTACCTCAATCGACGAGCTTGCGAAGGAGTTGGGACCTAAACAACATTATCTAAGATCGAGGCAACACCACATTGACGGTCATGAGGAAGGAGTAACAGCAATTCACTTCCCTCCAGACTTGAAGCTGGACCAGCAAATCGCGGTGCTAACAACAGGGATCAGCGTTGATTCGGTACGCCCTGTTTGGTATTTGAGTCACTTTAGAATTTCTAATGCGCATATTGCTGTGGTTGCAGCGAGGTGCTTGGGACGGATGGTGCGAAGGGAAATTGTTTGTTTCTGAAGAGTTAAGCACACTCATTTGGGAACGACGCCCTCTAGCATTCGCCGCTTTGAACATGCACATCGCAGATGTTACAGGCGTCGCGCTTGAAGACATTGAGCTGACATCACCTAATGGGCTCAAGCAGCACCGCGTTCGGTTCACTTTTAGCAAGGAAGCGATCTGCTTCCGATTCGCGAGCTCTTCGCACCATGACGAGTTCTTTGCTAATTTTCAGAAGCTCATTCCGTCACCACAGAATACTCAAGTGATCGAGCGACAGGAAAGCTCCCCTTTGCTGTCTTCACCACTTGGTAGACCTCGCCTTCCGTCACTTCCAGTACAGCAGTACGAAGAAACTGGCAAACCGAATTATGCCAAGTCTACCAAGATATCCACCCCTCCTCTCCAAAAGGAGTCCGATCTTGACCAATTCAAACGAAAACTTCAGCGTGGGATCCTCGTGGAGAAGGTATTGGAGTCTGCATACCAATTGCTTGTATTGCTCGTTGTCTGACATTTTCTCTTTTCTTGACAGCACGGTCGTCACGGCAGGCCACACGCGAAGTTTATTTCCACCGATGCTCAATGCTCCTACATCATGTGGTCAAAGCCTCCTCCTGGAGCCGGTGCTGGCGACCACGAGAGGCTCACCGACCAATATCACCCTCGATCGAGTCTCTTTTCTCAGAATAAAAGCATTTCTGTCGACAGCATCACCGCCATCATAACAGGGAAGCAGACTACAGTGTTTCGTCGAGCTGCTGCCAACAAATCAAACGACCGGGTCTGCTTGTCAATCCTCACTCCAACCCGAACGCTCGATATATGTGCGTATTCACTGCAAGGGTTCCAAGAATTGTACCGGGGCTTCTCGTTACTGCTAGAGGAAATCAAACGAACACGAGACGAATTAGACTGATCAACTTGCGTTTCCCTTACACATCCTGCTTAAAAGCAGTGAGTTCCTCTCGCATAGCCACGATCTTCGCCGACATACGCGGTTTCTCTTCCGCTTCTCCTTTGGCGGGCATACTGTTTGAATACCGAGTGGCTGCATTAATCACTCGTGCTGCGACCGACGGATCAATTTGCTTGTTATTTCTCGCAGAAACTGCAAGAAGAAAAGCCTCGAATTGTTCCAGCTCCCCATATTGCAGCAAACATGATACCGTATCGGATAGTTTGCAGCCACGATTCACCCGGTCCTGTCGATTATCGCAGAGAGAAAGTAAGGGCATCGTAATGATATGAATAAACAGAAGCTTGAGTGGCGTACCAAAAGCGATTGAGGGTGCAATGCTCCGGAAAATGGTCTGCAGTAGTTGTGGACCCTCGCCGACATTTTCGTCTTGATGTCGTCAAGTGTCAACTCGACGTCTGACTCCACCGCGGCAACATGACTTTCGGTCTCTTTCTTGAGCTCGTAAAGTAAATAGTAGCTGTAGTATCGCAAACACAACCAAACGTCATCAGTATCAGTTGCAAGGATACACGAAATTGCGCTCACGTACCTAAACGGACACACTAAATCAAAGAAGTCCTCGCATCCTGTGATTTCCAGCCTTTTGAAAGCCACGACGGCTCCCCGAAGCGCATCAACCACTTGCTGGAAAGCGTCGCGCTCCAATGGCAGTATATAGTCTGATACAAATGTTCGTGGGTCCTCAATGTCGATCGGAGCAGAACAGAGCTCCGGGAAGTGATCGCAAAGAACAGCAATCGCTGTAACTAGATCCATTTTCTCGGCAGTTTTGTCAATCGTGTCGGATGAGAGCGGAGCCTTCGCCTCTTGCCAGAAATCGGCAAAGCTTCGCCTTGTCTGAGCCTCGTGGTTAGCGAAGTCTAGAACGTGTACACTGGGTTTGTTCTTGTGCCGACGATTGAGACGACTGAGCAGCTGCACAGTGTGCGCGCTAGCCCGCAAGTACCGATCAACGTACATACAAGCCAATAGAGGTTCGTTGTAGCCGGTGTCTAGCTTGTCACAGACAATAACGATATCGCTGATGGCGAGTGTGACGCTCCGGTTGTTTAAAGTCTGTTCGGTGACGGGCTTCGAGGCTCCAGCTTCACCATCAAGGGCAACTGTCCCACTGAACGCCGCGTAGCAATTCCACCCAAGCTTCCTCTTCGTGACAAACGTGGTAATTAAAGTAAAGTAGCGCACGACGTCCTGTCTGCTTCGCACCACGATCATACACTTCACCTTTGAGTGTTCTCGTTTCATCTTCTGGAAATCTGTCATCATGATCAACGCCTTGGCCTTTAGAACAGCAACGTCATCGCTTGCATGGTCGCTAATCCGGCGTCGAGCGCCTCGCGTTGTTCGAAGCAACTCCTGGACCGGCTTGGGGAACACCGACGTCTCCACCTCGCAGCGTACACACGTATAATCTTCAAGAATGTTCATGATGCGGCCGTCAGCTGTGGCTTGGGCAATCGGGTAGCAATGAAATGGACGCCTAAACTCATCCTCTTTAGTACCAAACAACTCGAGCGCCTCCGTATTCGGCGTGGCCGTAAAGCCAATGAACGTGAGTTGGGCCTGGCTGCCTTCTCCTGCCTTCATGACCTTCTCGATCGCGTCTCGTGTGGACGACGTGTGGGATCGATGAGCTTCATCCGTGATGATAGCCACTCTTTGAAAAGCGTCTCCTTCCTCCTCCGTGTTCGAGCTGCGATGTAGCAGTCTCGTCAGCAGCACTTCATCCCTCACCAATAGCCCCATCTTGTGCGTGGTGGTGATAATGATTCGCTGTTGCTGGTTCTTGTGCGTGGCATCCAGCAGCTTGGCCAGATGCTCAATGCTCTCGGCTCGGAAGACCTCGTCCACCCCATTGCGACGTAGATAACGCTCCACGGCGTCCCCCACCTGCTCGTTCAGCTTCACGCGGTCCAGCATGACCACCACCGTGTGGAACTGGAGCGACTGCGCGTCCTTGACGTACAACAGCTGGTGCGTCAGAGCTGCAATCGTGAGCGTCTTGCCTGCCCCTGTACTGTGTTGTAATAAGAACGTTTCGGTCGTTGTGGACACTTTGGTGTCCTTTTGTGCAATTGACGTAATCACGTCTTCAACCGCCGCCAGCTGGTGGGCCCACGGGTTGAAGATGACGGCCCGTTTCGTCCCGCGGGTCACGGAGCTCCCGCCAACCCGCATGGATGCCACTATAAGAGCATGTCGCACGTCTTGTTTGTGCTCTTCAACTGTCGGTTCCGCTTTCCGGCGCTTGACGGCTCTCTCTTCAACCGTCGGCTGCTCATCCCCAGGCGACGGCCGCGACCACTGCGTCCTGTTGCTGCGCGTGTGGTAGTAGTACACTCGGCCCTTGGAGCGGGACACGCGCACCAGCCAGTCCGCAGGCAGCGGCTCCATCCGAGAATGCCGCCCCAACCAGTTCGCAGTTCCTGGAACTGCACTTTCAGCTGCACCCATATATATACACAACTATACGTGGAACACACCAGCAAAGTTTTGCTCTTCAAGTGTGATCGAGAATGTTTGTCGCCATCTCCCGCAAAACGGATACTTAGTGTGCGCCACGCCACAATCAATCACATCTGACAGGGTTTACGCACTCCGCTCACAAAGCGACTTCCCCTTTACTGCCATGTACCTCCGCGCCACGTTGCTGACGCTCGCGGGGCTGTTCCTGGCGGCCCCACAGGCCCAAGCCGCCCCCGTGGCGCTCACGGAGGCCACGTTCGACCACCAGACCAGCAGCGGCGTGTGGTTCGTCAAGTTCTACGCGCCCTGGTGCGGTCACTGCAAGCTGGCGCCCACGATCGACGAGCTGTCGGAGGCGCCCGAGCTCGCGGTCCAGGACGTCCACGTGGCCAACGTGGACTGCACCACGGAGCGCAGCGTGTGCGAGCGCTTCAGCGTGGGCTCCTACCCGACGCTCAAGGTGGTGGCCGCGGGCAAGTCCTACGACTACAACGGCCGTCGCGACGTCCCCGCGATGGTCGCGTTCGCCACGGAAGGCTTCAAGAAAGACTTCGGCGAGCGGGTACTGAGTTACCAAGAATTTGCCGAGCAGCGCCAGGCCGCGGCCGCGGAACAAGCCGAGAACGAGCGCCAGAGCGCCGTGGTGCAGCTCACGACCACGGCGTTTGAAGAGCAGGTGCTCGCCAGTAACCACCCGTGGATCATCAAGTTCTACGCGCCGTGGTGCGGCCACTGCAAGCGACTTGCTCCTACGTGGAACAAGCTCAGTCGCACGCTGAAGGAGAACGGCAGCAAGGTGAAGGTGGCCAAAGTGGACTGTACCGTGCACCGCCGCGTGTGCTCGCGCTTCGGCGTGAACGGCTACCCGTCGCTGTTCTACGTGAATGACGGCCAGGTGTACCGCTACAAGGGCGGACGCTCGCTCCCTGCGTGAGTTGCTATTGTTTTTACGGAGATGTTTTGCTGTAGAACTGGGATTAACGGTTGTTTTTGATGGCAGGTTCGTTGACTTCGTGGAGAGCGGCTGGAAGACGGCGGAATCCACTGGCCCCATCCCGGAGGAGGGCTTCTTCTCCAAGATTGTGGACATGACCATCGAGTGGGCCACGGAGCACACGGTGCTGGCTGTGTTGGCGGGCATCTTGGTGATTGCCATCGTCGTGGCTATTCTGGTGGCGATGCTGGACTACTGGCTCGGCGCGGACGACGTGGCGCAGTACAAGAAGGCTCTGGACGAGAAGGATGCGGAGAAGAAGGAGGGTGAGGAGGGAGAGGAGCTGCCGCCTCGTGTGGCGTCCGCTTCGGAGGCCAAGAAATCTGGCCAGAAGCCCAAGGACGAGTAACTTGGCGTTCTGACTCAAGTGGTGCCTCTGTGGATCTGGCTGCTGCTGCGCGCGTTCGAAACGGGTAAAGCGCCGATCGATAGAGAGAAGAAAAACTAGGAAAGCGACAGACAGCGAGACTCTAGGCTAGCTTACCGTAGTGTCACTCCCATCAAGGATCGACAATGAACGTGAGCTTCGTATCCCATTGCGTTAAATACCAGCATTGGTCTCGGCTTTTATGCTGTTGGGGTGGTCACCACGGACGTCCAGTACTCGATCACTTCCAGGAACCACATCGACTCCCGTTGCAGCTTGGCGTCCAATTTGACCACCTGGTGCGCCAACAAACTCCGCACTGAGCTTGAAGCCTCCGCCTTGGCCTTCTGCATGGGCCCAATAGCCATAATATAGTCACCTGCACACGCACACATTTCAATCAGAAAATACCAACTTCTCCCATGATCACCAACACTTGACGGACCCAATTGAGGTCGAGCATCCACACCCGCAGGTGCATTTTTCAGGAAAACCTTGAGCTCCAGCCGCAAACCCCGTACCGTCGTCCACCGTGCACTGTTTTCTGTCTTCAGAGACCTCGACCACAACACCCTGGAATAGTCACAAAATGAGCCTTTTTGCTTTGGTTGTGGAGTAGTGAAGGAAGTCCATAGTAACCTGAACCCAGAGGCGAGAACAGTCGACGCCGTTGATCGTGGGGCGACTGGAAGCCTGGAAGGCCGCGTGGATCTGCCCCACAAAAGCTTTGGCCGTGCTGCGTCTCGGAGTCGACATGTTACAACGTACTACTACTTCAGTGTCCACTCGGCCAGTGAAAACCGGAACTGGAGCATAGTTCGGTCAAGTGAAGAGGTGCAAAAGAGCTTTACTGCTGTACTCGTCGCGGCTGGTTGGAAATTAACTAGGGAAGTATCACGACGTGCAGCATTTCGGTTGAGAACTTTAAATGAGCTTCTGCGTGACTGCGGCGCCCTTGAGTCCGGCCTGCTCGATCGTCTGCGCCAAGTCCGTCGACACGGGGCGAGGAGGGAACCCCGCCAGTAACGTGTACGGTTGTGCTCCCGCATCATTCCTACCAAGCACAAAACACACCAATTAGTCCCTCCCACCACACTGAACCCCTCCACCTCTGCAACGTACAGCTGGATAATGGCGTGCAGGTCGCGGATCGTGTGGTCCAAATTGAGTGTCTCCCTCAGTCTCTGGCCGTTGTGCAGACGGATCTGCAGCGTCGTCGTGGGCTTCTTGTCGTCAATCACGGGACGCTCAGCGGCCACATCTCCGTTGATCACAGCCTCCGCCGCGTACGTGGTCGACCCCATCGTCTGCCCCTCCCCGCTGAACGCCGTGTACGCAGGAGCGGGAGGGGCCACAAAGTCCTCCTCTCTCTTGTCCACGAGGCTGATCTCCACCGGTTCGTTGCGGTTCTCCCCTCCAGCTCTTGGGGCACGTGTCTGCATTGCCAAACAGCGTCAGAACCGCTCAAAAAGGTGTCACAAAGCCTCCCTACCCTCTCTCCAGAGCCTCTAGGAACGGGCGATTGGCTGCATCGCGCGCGCGCGGTACGGGCCATCATTCACCGTGAAGCCTTCCCTGTAGAAGGTGATGATGTGCCGCGGCTGCGTCGAGTCTCCGCCGGCCGCGGCGTCCTGTTGCGCCCGCCCGATGATGTTGGCCACGTGGTCGTCGCCCCCGGGCCGATGACGGACAAGCCGCTGCCTCCGCCGCGGCCGGACGCGCCTCCTGCGTAGTACTGGTTGGGCTGGTCGCCGCTCGGGCGCGCGTCGGCGTCGCGGTTACTGAGACTCGAGAGCCCCACGATGTTCACCATGTTGAGGATATGACAGTGACGAAACGTTTTCTCTGAGGAGGAAAGCAAAGAGTGACTATAGTGAGTACAAGCTGGTCGGAAGAGTGACAGGCTGTACTGATAGTGATGGCGTATTAGTGACACATGGCTACACGACTTACGCGAGCGCTGTACGCTGGTGAGCGACGTGAGACTTGAGTGAGTCGCTTGTGGCGGACACGTCGGCTTCGGCGACGGTGAAGTCCGTGTTGCGCGCTTTGGAGAAACCTGCGTACATGCGCTCGAATTGCAGACGCGCAGCTTGGGATGTCGACGGTTTGGCGTTCTCGAACGAAGTCTGCACGTGGGTCTTGGAGATGACGCTGCAATACCAGCAAATAGTGAGACCATAGGTAAGAGGTGGTTCTCTAGCGGCGTTGTTGTGGGCTACGTACTTGGAGTCGTTGCCGCTTAGCTTCTCGTGCACCAGTTCCAGTTGCGCTGAGTACATGATCTACTCACAGATGCAAAGTCACTACCGATTCATGACATTAACAGATAGCAGAATCGTACCGCTTGCAAATCAGCTCCGGAGAAGTGTACGCTTTTAGAGGCGCTCGCGATTTCAGGTAGGAACTCGAGTGCATCAGCAGACAACTCCATATCCTTGGAGACTGCACGAAGAATATCCAAGCGCTCGTCTTCATTCGGAAACCCTGCAGCGATATAGCACACGGCATGAGTTCACGAACGGATCAGGGCGATAAACGACGGCTGGATAGCTCAACGCACCGCAGTAGAGTGATTTGTCCAAGCGACCAGGTCGAAGCAGCGCAGGGTCAATCATATCCGGTCGGCTTGTAGCTGCTAGAACGTAGACACCCTGGTGGTTGTAGTGCAAAACATAACAGGCACATTTTAGTTTCCAGTAATGCTTGCACCTGCAGTATAGAATCGATCTGCTTACCTTCCGAGCTTCCACTCCATCCAAGAATGTAAGCAGTTGGTTCACCAAACGGTCGGTGACACCGGTGTTGTCTGCACCACGACGGGGGCAATAGAGTCGAACTCGTCGAGAAAGAGCACTGACGGAGCAGCGGCGCCAGCTCGCGCAAACAAGTCGCGGATCGCTTGTTCACTTGCACCGATGTACTTGTTCAGCACCTCAGGACCCTTGACGCTGATAAAGTTCAAACCGCATTCGTGCGCAACTGCACTAGCCAGCAACGTTTTTCCGCATCCAGGAGGACCGTACAATAACATACCAGCCGGAAGTTTGATTGGCGTGTTGTCGTACAATTTCGCGTAGCGAGTTGGGAGCTCAAGTGTGTCCTTGAGTACCGTTCGCACATGCTGCAATCCACCGACATCACTCCATTTAATGGAGCTCTTGAAGAGATCCACACCTACTAATGCTGTTGGCTGGAAGTCTTCGATGCCCTCCACAAAATCGCTTTGCTGAACTTTGTGGATTATATCGGAGCGTTTACCCGGTTGGAGCAAGGCTTGGCGCTTGAACATTTGATGGAGAGCTCGATCCGTTGCACTAGACAAATCGCGCAGACTGTAGCCCTCTGTCAACGATGACAGCAGACCAAAGTCGATGGCAGGGTCGATCACAATCTGCCGCGTCTCCTTCGCTCCCTTCGTCGTAGAATTTGCGTTCTCGATCTTCAGTTGAAGCATATCATGAATTAGCATCTCCCGCCGCTCTGCATCTGGCGACGTCACTTGAATAGGGCGGTCAAAGAGCCCACAGCCTCGCAACGTCTTGTGCACGCTTGTGTCCGATCGAGCTGCGGCCATCACAGCCACACTCTTCCTCTGCATTGCGTTTCCCATTGTCTCTAGCAGTTTTGATCTTGCGTGTTGCTTTCGTCCATCCGAAAAACGCTTGATTGTCTCGAGCTCTCGTTTAAAGGATACATTCAACTCGACTGTCGTCTTCCACATCCGCTGGTGATTTTGATTCATGAGTACCAGGATAAGTTCCGCAATTCGTCGGGATTGCTCGTTTGCAGCACCTGCAGACTCGTCTTCTTCGGGAACAAGTGCGTCCAAGTTATCAAATACTATCAGAGCAGGCGCGTGAGTGGATGCTTCGTCGAATAATTCGTTCAGCCTCTTTTTCACCGACTCCATCTTGAGCCCTCGCAAATTCCGGCATTCGACAATTGTTGCAAAAGCTGCAAACTGTGACGAGGCTTGAACCTCGTGTACCAACGCGCGTAGAAGTGTCGATTTACCGCTTCCTCTCTCGCCATGCACCAGAGCGCAGCCGGGGGTTTTGTGCCCAGTAGAACTCGCGCAGTCGATGCGTCTCGAGACAAGATTGGGCGCGCAGCTTTGATCAATCTAGCGTAGGCTTTAGCGCCACGCGACAACTGCAGAACTGACAAGTTGAACGCGCTGAGCGATAATGACTTGCCACTCATTTTCATGAGCACTTGCTGCTGGGAAGCCACCGCGTTTTGAACAGATACTTGATTGAGTGACAAAACGTGGCCACCATTGCTTCCACCGAGCACTGTATATTTCTCCAATGCGCCAGTTGGAACACCTATTGGCATAAAACAACAAGATCGTAAGCAAGATATTCATTCGTGCGATGTAAGTGCGTCATCATGTGTGTTACCTTCAAGCTGCTCGGCGGTAAATGCTTCTTCAGCATCGTATTGGACGTCAGCTACTGCTTGGATGGTTTCGCCACTGTCCAAATCGAGGGATAGAACCAAACCCGAGCTGACAACGTTACTGCGAGATGTTGAGTTGACCCAGCACAAAAATGCCTGCTGGATCTGACCAGCCAAAGCGGGGAAATCTCCGTCGGTTCGGTCAGGATTGATAAACAATGTCACTGCAGAAGGAGGGAGCTCCGGTAGTTTCAACACTCGGAGGCACACTGATTCACGCGCGGTGGCGCCCAACGTAGCGTTCACGCCTGGGTTAAGTGCGATGCGACCTCGGAGGACGTTTTGTGAGGCTTTCAATCTTGCAACACAGCAGGTCGGCCGCCTAACGTAGCGTTTATAAAGTATGTTAGTTTATCAGCACGGCAAATCAATTTGGGGATAACTCTATGCAAGTACCTTGAGACTTCACCCTGCTCGTTCGATTCGGCATTCGCACCACTCGCAGGCTTGGATTCAATACTCCATACAGCCACGACAGGAGCTTCTTGCGCATTTGAGGGTGCGTCTGCAATTACTGCGCCATCAAGCATCGCTAGGCTTTCCGGATGAACCCAGACTTCATCAACCGTATCATTTCGAAGTGCGGCTTCGTCTTCCTAAAGCATTGTGCAAAATAGAGGAAGTCAGTAGATGAACAAAATCATAGTCGAGCCTAACACTTCCGCACCTGGACAGTCAAAGATGGCGACTGCTCATAGTACAGATCAGGGCTCAAACCGCGTTCAACCGCTTGTACTTTACGCTCTTTCGGCGCCACAATGACCTCAGACACCGGCGTCAAGCGAGCGTGTTCCCTAGTACACATTTAAACAGCGTCATCACTTGACAAGCAAGTAAATCAGAGAATGTGGGTTTCCTTACATTCCAACCGGTAGTGACGCCCGAACATGAATAAGCGTGTTGTGATTGATCCAAATCGGGCTCACTTGCTTGTCATTTACCACGCACATCTGTCACCAATAGCCACGCACCCCATTTCAACGTCAACAACCTGTTCCAGCAAGGCAACTCCACCGCAAGCATTAAACCTGTCTTAGCAGCTCCGTCTCAATAGCTCCAGCATGCAGCTGAATGAGCTCCCAGTCGTCGGGCGTGCAAGGCTCCACGTTCACCTGCCGCGCAATCGGCAGTGCCTCCACCACGTGAACTCCGAGAAACGTCTGCGGCGCCTTCTCCAGATGCTCTTGCTGCAGAAACCACAGCCCCAGAACGTCCATCAGAGCCGTTTTCCCACCTTCTTTTCACCCCACAAGTCCACGTACAAGCCCCACACAACGTGCGAACTCCATCGGCACTTCAATCACGTCGCTGCAGCCACAAAACGCCCACACAAAAGCTCCAATTAACGCCCCAGCACAGCATTCTACACTGTACAAAACTTCCGAACCTGCGCAGTGCGTCCTTCACCAGCCCCTGACCCACCCGACGCACACGCGCTGCACATATCCGTCCACCGTCTCCCACGACAGCTCCAGGATGGTCGAGCCCGCCCCCACCTGCCAAAACAGATAATACATCAATCGGTTAAGAAGAGAAAGTTGCGGCCGACAAGACGCAGACGCACGAGGTCGTGGCCGCCCAGGAAGCTCTGGATGAAGGCGGGGGCAGGTGCACGAAGCAGCTGCTCACAGGCACCAGCACCGGCGCCAGGAAATCCCCGCGCGCTGCCATCACGACGCAACTTGGGGAATGCCAAATTGCTGCGTCAACGTACGCAGTGATCAGGTTTGACAGGGATCAGTCGTACTTAAGCCACGCGATCAAGTTGAAGTGCATCAGACGACTTAGTAACCTTAGTAGTGGATACTGTTAGTACAAATGTATTAGGATACCTTGGATGAAGTGCATAGAGAATCGGTGCAAGTTGATTTCAACGCATGTCCGTTTCGCGTTAGTATTGAAACGGGGGCAGCGCCACCTGAGAGCAGTATTAGTACAGTAGCAATGCACAAGGAAGGGATACGGAAGGCGTCATTCCGCAGCGACTGGGCTGGGAAGCTCTCGACGCCACCGGTGGCGTGGCGTTCGCAGTGTCTGGAGTTCCTGCGCAAGGAAGGTAGACTGACGCTGCTCTTGGTGACGCTCGGAGTCTCTGGTACGCCGACACTCAAGCGCTCGTACCCCTTTGTTGAAGCTTGACAAGTCCGTTTTCGGTGTTTTGTTGCAGCTTCACTGGTCGATGACACCATCGATATGGCTGTGCTCGTCTTGAATCGAGCTCGTCTGGAGTTGCTAAACGCCTGCACGTCGGTGGATTCGCCGTATGCTGCACTCGCAGCCTGGTGCGCCTTCGCGATCGTCGTGGCCTCCGCCAGCGTCAAGTGGACGCAAGTGTTCGACCCGATGGCCGCTGGTTCTGGTATCCCGGAGATGAAAAGTATCATTTCGTACGAGCATCGCCAAGACGCCAGTCGCTGTCTTCGTGCACGTACGTTACTCTCAAAGATCGGTGGGCTGGCACTTGCTCTCGGCAGCGGCGTCTCTCTTGGCAAGGAAGGTCCGTTCGTGCACACTTCGTCCATCATCGCACATCGATTGATGAAGCACTTAAAATGCTTCCGACGAGTCTATGACAACGATTTCTTGCGTCGAAACGTGTACAACGCTGCCTGTGCCGTGGGAGTGACGTCCACGTTTCGGTCGCCGATCGGCGGTGCGTTGTTCGCTATCGAGGTAACAAGCACTGTCTTCATGGTGTCGGTGAGTAAACTGCTGAACGCGTTCCACTTGCCAGGCTCTAATGGTTCGCTCGGTGTGTCTTGATCGTAGAATTACTGGCGCGCTTTTGTGGCGTCTATCAGCGCGTTGTTGGCGCGGGAGGCGGTGTACATGGTGCACCAGGACTGGGTTGCTGCGTATCACCCGATGTTCCCGACGACTTTCGACGCCAAATCGTTTCAATTCGTGGAGATGGTAGCGTATGCGGTGCTTGCCGTCTTGACTGGCCTTCTTGGCGCGCTGTACGCTTCCCTCGCAACGACTTTCAGGCTGCGTTGGAAAGCGTGGGCAGCGGACAAATCTCCAGTGTTGGCGTCGTGGACGATACTTGTCCCGCTAGCACCGATCCTCTGTTTACCCGTAGGTATGACTCGCTTATCATTTGCAAATGTCTTGGGCGACCTCACCAGTACAGATGCCCAGCTCCCAGATCGCTGGCACACCGATCTGTCCTTGTCAGTCTTTGTGGTGCTCCCTCTCGCGGGTTTCATCCGTCTCGTCGTGACAGCAATGTCCGTCTCGCTGCCGATTCCTGCGGGTGATTTCATTCCGACATTTATTGCCGGCGCCATGTTTGGCCGGTTGTTTGGCGAAACCTTGTATCTTGCTTGTCCATCAGCTGGGATTGTGCCCGGAGGGTACGCGCTAGCGGGCGGTGCAGGCTTTGTTGCCTCGACAACTAACACCACATCCGTCGCAGGTACATTCGAGCATTCATTTGGAGTGCGTGTTGAATGGATGGAACTGACAGCAATGTTCTCCACTGTTTCAGTGATCGCGCTCGAGTTCACCGGACAGTTTGTCTACACGATCCCGCTCATCTTGTCGACGCTCATTGCTTCGGGTGTTGGCTGCGCGTTCCGGGTGTCGGTCTATGACAGTGTTATCGCGCAGCAGGGCTTCAGCCACTTGCGCACCTTGGATCTTGTCGACCTGAAGGCGCGCGACGTCATGCTGCGGCGGTTCCCAGTGCTCTCGATGGAAATGGGTCGAGCGGAACTCGAACGTGCGCTGACAGTAGCGCCAGCTCCAATGTTACCGCTCGTCGAGAGTTTGAACAGCATGATGTTCGTTGGCTGCATACCTCGCCGTGCCACCGAGAAAGTCATCAGCTCCCAGCCAGATAACGAGGGCACAGATAATTTCCAGCTTCGTGAGGTGTTGCGAATGCCGCAGCAAGCGGACAATGCGATCCCTGTATCTGTAGAGCCCTCCGCCGATGAGTTCCGATCACCTGAAATCACGTCAGCTGAACTTGAAGCCACGTTGGAACTTCTTGTCAGCGCTGTTGACAGCCCAACGCACTCGCGACACCTTCAAGAAGCCGCTGTTGTGCCGTATCTCCCAATCCAGTGCCTGGTCATCGACTCAACTGCGCTTCAAGTCGACCCTGACACATCGCTACAACAAGTTCACCTGCTGTTCGAGATGATCAAATGCTCGAGCATTTGGGTCACACGGCGCGGCCAGCTGGTGGGGCTTCTCTATCGGCAGCACCTGCATGTCCGAATTGCAGAGCTGAAGCGCAACGGCGGCTTGGTATTACCGGCTCGCTCCGGACACTAAACTGGTAAACAACGGACATGCACAAACAAAAACAACGCCATTTGTGGTTGGGAAAGCAAGAACAATCACGCACCAATCGCTAGGAGTAACCGCGCGACTGGTCCATCGTCTTAATTTTGTTGGTTGAGGTTATGCTGCTGGACACCGTGCTTGTTGCTTGCTTGCGAACCACCCAAAACCGATAATGTAACACTTCCATCAACCCCTAAAATTGCGTCTCTGTGACGAGCGCCACGGAAACAAGCACACAAATGACAAAAGTGAGCATAATGGTTTAGATATGTACTCTGCAGCAGCATGAGTATAGTACAAATACAATGGCCAACATGGGGGACACCTCCCTGCTTGGAAGCTAGCTGCTGCTGCAATTGAGAACGAGCTGCTAGCCAGGAAGCTGCCGCCCAGTCGACCCATGGCATCAAAATGGCGAGGAGCGTGTGCTAACCTGTAGTGTTGTGGTGCCGTCCGCTCTTCTTGGAGTAGGGGTAGCCCAGAATGTTCAGCGAGTCGCGACTGTACCCTCCGCTCTCGCGCATGGAGCCGATGCTGACCTGCGATGAAGACAAATCGTTGTTCTGCGACGTGGGAGCAGCCGCGTAGCTGTCCTGCATTGACGATCTGACTGTGTCATTCTCCGTAGACCCACTCGGCCGCGCGCTGTACGCGTAATTGTCCGGAACGTTTGATCTGCCAGACTGCAGACCGGTGCTGTTCGAAATCATCGACTCGTTTGTCGGGCGTTGGGCCATCGACGCGTAGCTGTCCGCGCGGGACAGTTCCGACCCATTGTCAAAGCGACCCGAATCGCGGCTCGACATTCTCATGGAGTTCTGCTTGGCGCTGGGGCGACGCAGACTCGTAGCACGAATATTGCTCTGGGGAGACGTCACCGTGTTAGCGTACGGATTCGCAGCACTATTCGGCGCGTAGGACTGCGAATCATAGCGACGCGAGCTGTTTTCCGTCGACGTGGCACGGGCCTCAGACTCGCGCATGTCATCGATGTCAAAGCTCGATCGGCTATCGTCAGTGTCTTCGAACTGCGTGAAACCGGTGCCCGACGCCTGGCGAGGCACCACCGGAGCGGACAGTGTAGGAGCAGCCTTTGCAGCCGCTACAGAACGGCGGGGGCTGGTAGCCGTGTTGCTGCTGTATGCATAAGTCCGGGGAACGTAGACAGGTTCCGGCGATGGCGTGTGCAGAGTTGACGAGCCGTTCGAGTATGGGGCGGACGCGATTGACGAGTTGTCAGACGATGCCGGCGAGTCCACAGCCATCGAAGCGACCACGACGGCAGCGGGTACGGGAGACCCAACGCCTGAGTCGCTCAAGTGCGAGCTGGGAGCTTTGGAACTGGCAGCAGGTGAGAACGACTCGGCGTAGTCCACGGTGGGGTGGTCGTCGTGGTCATCGTGATCCGAGTGGAACGTCGACGCACCCGCCGCGGCAGGCACAGCCTTCGCTTTGGTCGTTGGGGACAGGTACTGGTTCTCCACGTCATTCTCCGGGTCTTCCAAGTTCTTCGACGCGCGCTTGCGACGACGAACCAAGATAACCGAGCCCACGATAATTAGAATCACAGCTGCACCGCCGATGCTCCCTCCGATGATTCCTGCTTTCGACGACGACGTCGACGTCGTACCGGTGCTTCCATCGACACCGCCCGTCGACGCTGAGTTGAACTGTACCTCGGACGTGGCACACCCCGAGGTGCTCGTGAAAGCGAATGTGCCGTTCAGCGTCTCGCCGTCGTCCGACGTGACGGAGAACGCGACGCTCTCGTACCACGAACTAGAGGACGAGCCCGAGTTGGCCGAGAAGAGGAAGCTCGAGCTCGTGCTCGTGGCAGCCACGCCAGCGATCGTGGCGGCCGTAATCACCTTCTGCGAGTTGTACAGCTGCAGCGGCACGTACGTGGCCGAGGCTCCTTCCATGAGACAGGCCTTGATGTCACCCGTCATGAGCGACGTGGGGCACGTGTCGAACGCGTACGAGACTTTGGTGGCGCTGCCCGTGGTGTCGATGTCCAGCGCGGCCATCGCGTCGGCCGACAGCTGGATCGTGCCTGACGCGCAGCCGTCACACACGTCCAGCACGTAAGCGGACGTGCTCTTGGACGCGTCGTCGTCGCGCGTGACGGTGACGCAGCGGCCGCAGCCTTCGTTGAGCGAGAAGTCCTTGAGCGGCACGGACGCGTAGAGCTTGAAGTTGTCGCTGGAGCTGGAGATGCCCTTGAGGCGGCACGTGCCGTACGTCGGGTCGCTGATGTTGTAGACGGACGCGACGCCCGAAGCGCGCGCCAGGGCGGCGAGCTGCGCGGCGACTGCGAGCGCCAGCCAGCTCCTCATGCTGCTGTGGTGGTAGGAAGTTTGTGTTGTGGGGACGGATGTACCTCTGTCGCAGGACAGGCAGGTGGCGAGGAAGCGGGGCTAAGATGGGCTGGAATACGCCACTCGCCTATCTCGAGCCGATTTCGGTTGTGAGCGATGCACAACGCGCCTTCGAGGTCTGAGCTGGCTCGACTGACGAGGGATGGGGCTCCCAATAATTTGGTAAAGTACCGTGGTGAGGGGCGACGTGAAGTCGAATACCCTGTGGTTTAGAATGACGTTGAGATTGGTAAGACGGTGTGTGTGACCTGTGAAACCGGATGAACTGGAGGAATTGATTTTTGTAGGGGACGGACAGAATTTCTGCGAAGGAGCATACTGGAGCCCAAAGAGGTCAGCTGCCGGTGAAGTTCATAAGATGGAGACTTGGCTATTTTGTATGCTGGCAGTGCCAGCGAGGACTGCAATGCTCGTGTAGTGTTCTTGAAAATCAAGCCTTTGAAGCCATGGGGTCCAGCTGGAGCCTGCGGTGGCTATTCTGACATCTCAAACTAAAGATTTGATTGTCCCCACTTGTGGTCGGTCTCCGTCACGAATCATGGCAAATGTTGCCCTTCGGTTGCGTGGTTGCGTGGCCTTCAGGGCCGTAGTGCTGATGGAGGCTTAGTTGTACTGATGAAGAAGACTTGGTACCGATGGAGAGGCCGAGGTTTGCTCCTTGGTCAAGGAGCCCGATGGAGAGGCGAGGTTTGTCCGCTGGGAAAATGTCTAAAGAGGTATGAAATCCGAACTTAAATGCCAAACGTGTATGTACCGACTAACCCTAGCCAGTACCGGGGCCGTCGGTATTGCAGCATACACCTGCATACACGTTTGGTCACAACATTTGAAGAGACACGAACGTGGCGGAATGAGTTGCGAGTCGCTTCTTGCAGATCCGTCTATTGTGGCCAAGACAGTTCACCATATCGGCCTTCAGCAGTGGTGCTAAGCTCCACCCGTCGCTGGGTTCTGCAGGGCTCAGCAACACACAGGGATGTTTGTGCGGCTCACTCGCCAAATACGAGACTTAGCCCTATAGTCTGAGCCCGCGGACGAGGTGCAGCAGAAGAGGCTCGCGCACTCCGAGAGCAGCGTTATACCTCAGGGATGCCAGTCCAGGACGCCCACGAGCGCCAACTTCGAGTCCGGTCGGGCGACGAAAACCCTCGTGCGATGAAGTGCACTTCGTCTCCGACTTACATACACGTACTTCCCTTGGGAAAGCGCGAATGATTCAACCCCAGGACTGCTGCCGTCGTGTATTAAACGACCGGTTTTTAGAGGCTTACAATAGAGACTTCTGATGGTGCAGGCAAAACTGCATTTTTAGGTTTGACTTGAGCGACCACACCTTGTGCTCCTGCAGATTCGCCAGTAGAATTAGGATGGCTACACTGTATTTGGGCTCAGCGAGAAACATTTGATCTGATGAAGCAGAAGTGGCCGTACTGCTTCGAGTTGCGACTGCCGTACTGTGATCCGGTAGCTGTTGCTGCACTACATTCATACACTTTTGAAAACGTTCATACCTCTTTAGACAAATTTTTGCCATATGGAAACCGCACACACATACCGACAAAACTTTACATATTTGGCATTTAAGTTCGGATTTCATACCTCTTTAGACATTTTCCCTTGTCCGCTTGGTACTGTACCCTTTTCTGTCGTGATTCCGCCCTGCCTCGGTCAAACAGGCGTGTGGTCTGCATGGCCAGCAAGTTGCCATCGTTCGTTGTGGCCTCCCTCACACAGAGAGCGTTTACAGCACCCACAGAGAGCTCGTTTACAAGGTGGTGGTTGTGGACTCGCACCAGCCGATGACGAGCGGTACGTGCTCGTGGCTGCGAATCGAAGCCTCGATCTTCGACCACAACCGGATACAGCGTGGCAGAGGAACCAATCTCCTCGTCACATTGGGGCGTTTCAAACTGCAGTGCACTAATGAACACGCACTGAAGCAACAGCCCGCTCCAGTCGCGGAAGTTGCTCCAAGTTGCGTGCGTAGCGGTCCATATTTGTTGGCGCGCCCTCCCTTCGCGCTGGGCAATTAACTATCTATCGCAGCATTAAAATCGATCGGCGATCGCCATGTATTGCGAGCATCGAGCAATGCCGTCAATGACTCAACGCCCCTTCTATGCTACCTGATGTAACACTCATGTGGCACGAACCGCAGTAACAGATCCCCTCGCGTCATGCGCCGCGCTCTGCTGCTGTTGGCCTTCCTCGCCGTCCTCCCGCGTGTCGCCGCCTCCCGAGCCTCCGACCACGACCTGCCGCAATGGGATTTCTACCCGCCACTCATCGGTGGTGCGCGCTTCACGGGCAGGTTCCTGTCCTCGGCGCCCGGTGGCATCCACCTACCCCGCCAAAGCTTCGAGCCCATCGACCTTTTCCAGCTGCAGGAGGACGCGCCCAGCACCAACGTTCTGTTATATGGGAGTGTACTGCTGCGTCCCGACTTCCCATCAGATCTGAGTACGGACTCCGCCGTCCAAGCAGCGTTCCAGGCCGCTGTCCAGAGCATTAAGACACAGAAGAGCGTCCACGTCTCGCCGGAGATTAAACTCACCCAAGCGACCATGTTCCCTCTCAAAGTGACGGGGGACAACGGAGGCTCGGAAATGGTCATTTTGCAGGACAACGCAGGCGCCAACAACCAGATGTATCGCTTCAGGAGCCAAGTGACGTTCGGCTTCAACTGCCACCTGACACTGGAAGACGCCAAGTTCAACATGAAACATCGTGTGGTGGTGGCTCTGGATCGAGAGGCGGAGCACAATCTTCTGCAACACACGTTTACGCCGCTGGATCCTTCGTCTGGTGCAGACTTGGGTGAAGCAGAGTGCGGCCTTGGTGAGGAAGAGTGCATAGCACCTCCTGCTGGTCCACGCATCTTGTCGTATAATGTATGGAACACCAACCCGTCTTCGGACGTGTATGGTGCTGGGCGTCGGTGGGAGCAGTACATTAAACGACTGGACCATCTCGTCAAGTTCGTGAAAGAGTCACGGGCCGGCGTCATCGGCTTCCAAGAGGTGCGCTACGACGGCGTCTTTGGTGAGCCAGGCGACCACGCACAAGTGAAGCATCTCGCAGATCGCCTGCCAGGGTATCAGTACGTGTACCGGGCGGCCATGAGCTACTTGAACTCGAGAAACCCCTATGAGCGTATCGAAGAAGGCCCTGCCATCTTCTCAAAGTTCCCCATTATCTCTACCGACTATTTGCTTCTAAGCCGCGACCCGAACGACCCGAACGACTCCCATCAGCGCCTGTGTCTTCATACCGTGATTGATTATCCGCAGTGGGGGAAATCGATGTGTATGTGACTCACTTGTCGCTGAGTGAGCGATCAAGAGAGCAGACAAAGGTCGAGATCTGGGAGTACATGCGCCAAGGCAAGGGCAAAAACCAGGTGCTACTCGGAGATCTGAATTCGGAGCCGCAGT
Organism: Phytophthora syringae; assembly: GCA_012656105.1. Classification (NCBI taxonomy): domain Eukaryota; phylum Oomycota; class Peronosporomycetes; order Peronosporales; family Peronosporaceae; genus Phytophthora; species Phytophthora syringae. Next base: position 68,979 of record JAAKBD010000310.1, on the reverse strand, counting down.
CTCTCGGTATTCGCTTCCTCAGTGGCGAAGCCGAGTTGCTTGGTCAGACCACGGACATGAAGGACGCGTGGCTGGAGGTGCACGAGGAAGCGGAGCCTCGGTCCACCGACCTAAACGACCGTCTGCGTAAATTTACGTTCCCCAGCGACAGCCCGTCAAAGCGGATCGACTTCGTGCTGTATCGGGGCGAAGGGCGAGTCAAAGAGTGCGAAATCATCGGTCAGGACCCCACGGAGGACACTAAGGACTTCCCGGATGATGTTGGAATGCTCCACCATTCTAGCCCAGTGTATGCGTCTGATCACCGAGCCGTTGTCGTCGAGCTCATATGAGTTATCCGTATCAGTCATAGATCTTCCTGTGCATTGCTGCTGAATTCGCGAGGTAAAATGGGTTTCGACTTTAGAGTTTTGTGGTTAGCTAGCATCCGTTCAAGTTTTGACGAGTGCTGCCTCGAGGACGAATAGAGATAGAAATTTGTGGTCTCAGGTAGCTCTTTGAACTTGGACAGTAAGAAAATTGATAGCTTTACCACCCATCTCGTGTCGCCTTCACCGAAGCTTGCTTGAACAGCGCATTCTGCTCAGCTAGCAACTCATCACGCGAGGAACTCTTGGCAGCCGCCTTTCGTGACGCTATCCGCTGCTTCTTCTTCTACAATTCCCACAGTAGGAAATCAACAACCAAGCAACTTCTACCACACTACGAACGTCTTCAATACCTGGGTCTCAAGCTCCAGCGATCCCTGCAGCTCCTTCAATTCTGCTGCATAGCGTTCCATACCGAGGTTCTGCAAGTAGCAGTACAGTAAGCACCCCACGTGATACCAACATGTTAACCTCTCTTCTCCACCTCCAGCGCAGTCACGACGTGTTCCTGTGAGATGCGATAGTTTTCCTTCGTCGCGGTGCCCTCTGCAACTGTATTCGCCTCCTGGCCAACCAGTTGCAGAAACTCTGCAGTCGCAACACGCAGTCAGTCGAAAGTTGCAGCTCTTTCCGGCGACTACAAGGCGCTCGAACCTCCCGCGCACTCATTCACCCAGTCCACCGCCTCCTTGGAGATAGCTACATCGTCGCCCGCCACCTCGCGCAGCACCTTCTCGATCGCTCCTTTCGGCAGCGCCATTATTCCACTCGAGAGTCGCTTGGCTCCAGTCCAACGCTGTCGTTGCTCGAGGAAATCGCGACGGGCGGGAATTTGGCTGCAGACTCAGCGCCAGTTGCCAGTTCGCCAGCGATTTGGTCTCCACGCTAAGTCCGATCTCAGAGTGATGGTCTCCCATGTTTCCCTTGAAGTTTCCTTTCGACGATGGGGCGACAGGTGGTGATTCCGCGCGCGGAATGCACCCCGACGATGCGGAAAGCAGCTCACTTGTGAATCTGCCCCGAAGGCGACAGGTGAGCCGCCTATGGCTGGAGAAGGCGCTCGTGCTCACCGACGGCGCGCAGCTCTTCGCGCTCATGTGGCAGCTGTCGCAGCCGTGGCCCTGGCCGGCGCGCTGGCTGGCGGCCACTCGCTGGGCCAACGCGTTCACACTGGACCTGTTCAGCTTCCGAGCCACAGGCGCCGCCATGGGCTCCACGTCGCAGCCCTTCTCTCTATGGGGGCAGATGCAGCACTATCGGCTGTACGCCTTTGCGTGGGCGATGGTGCCGTGGAGCGGCGTGTTGGCGCTGCAATTGGCTAAAAGAATGTGGACGAAACGAGGAAGAAGCGACGTCCTGCTGCTTAGTGTTGAGTGGGAGAACGTGCTGCTGCAAATATTGCAGTTCCTGTACGTGCCGGTGGGGCTGGCAGCTCTAAGGTTGGTGAACTGTGACGCTGACGGAGACGTGTCGGTGGACCCGACGATGAGTTGCGGGGAGCAGGACATGTCATTGCAGTGATGACAGTAACGTGTGGCTTGGGAGGGGTTTTCTTGTGGGTTTGCCATGGAGGCTACGACGCTGCATTCGTAAGTCCATTGTGCATTCGAGTGTGGACAAGCACGAGCGGTTCGTGCAAGGCAAGGAGCTCGAATTTATGCTTTGCACGTCGGATACTTATCTGGAGCTGTACATGCCGCAATTTGCGTCTTATCGGAGACACTCGGTGGAGATGCCGGTCCAAATGTGCCTATTGAAGTTGGTGCTGATGTTTGTGTTCTCGATTCTGAGGTCAGCACCTCCTTCGACGGCAAACCAAGGGCTGCAGGGATCTCTTTTCTTTTTGCAGTCTTGAGTATGGCAGTGTACAGAACTTGGAGATATCCGTTTCGCTGTATATCTACGTCGTACGTGGCGATTCTAGTTGACTGGATGCTCGTCGCCAATGGCGTGTTTGGTAAGACCACGCCCTTATTTTCAAGCACGATGCGTTACTGACTGTTTGTGCTTTGTGGCTAGTCTTGCTGTGTGCAAATGGTGTTCGCAGTGCGCTCACGGTCTCGACATCCGTGACGTCGTCACTGACCTTCCTGAATTTATGTTTTCTTACCGTGATCGGCTTGATTACATTGCGCAATGCGATGCTTCTCAATTCTTACCCGCAAACAGCAACAAGCAAAGGGTTGTTTTGGCCAACAAATGAGCACATGGAGGAAATTGTTGACTACCAGCAAAAATTGCTTCATGGGTGAATGCGATTTACAATACGCAGAATATCATTACTGAGTCTCTCCTCGTCATACCATCCTTGCGGTCCTGCGAGGTATTGAAAACGGTGTTAGACCAAGTTGAGCAATGCTACGAAGAAGCAGTCAGCTCTGAGCATTTGCTAACGGTAGGATGCACTGGTGAGAATATTTAATTTTCATATGTAGGGGCTAATTGTCTTGAATGTGCAGAGTCAGCTCTACGATCTCTCCTTGCATGTCAACGAGCTCTACGTGGAGGCCGTCGCATCCAGTCCTTTCCACCGATGCGGGTATCCAGCGAAAGAGCTCGCTGATCTCAGTGGCGTGTTGCAGCGGCGAAAACATCGTCAGCTACTTCTGTCAACTCGAACCCAGCGCGTGCTTAAAAAGTTGCATATTGCTCGGAGCTGGTCACGAAGGGAACGACCGTATGCATCCGCAAAGGTTGGATCGATCCTAAAGCGTAGCTCATATGGTATCCAGGAGTTTTTGAACGCAGAATCAGACTGTCAGCAAACTACTGCGGCAGCAGACTGGGAAACGGTGGATTCTGTTTTCTGCTTGACATTCCAAGACGGCGGGGGCAACAATTCTGAACTTCTTATCTCGGTGTTAGCGTGGAGCGAGACTCTGGGGCTGATAAGATGGTCTGCAATGGAAAATCCCCTTCTGATGAGAAGACTGATGAGCATTATTTTTCAGTAGCAAAAGCGAAGCAACGTGGTATTCAAGGAGAAGTAGTATCGTGCGGAGATGCATACCACAGTATGGCGATTGCGCGAGCACTAACAGTTCCCAGTCCAGCTTCAGAGCTTTGCACAATGGCTAACGATGGTACGTGGCCTAACGGAATGTGCTTTCTGAGTCGATATTGATATATCGACGTGTAATAGGCCAGGTGCTCCGACTGGAAAATCAAGTTCTACTGTAGCAATCGATTGCTCGTCTATATTTCAGCAAGTCTCCATTTCTAAGAGACCATGGTTGCTTGGATAACCTCGAGTGATTTTCCCGGTGTAAGTCAAGGGACCACCGGCTGAAACAACACCGCCAGTGAGAATGCAAGCTGTGAATGTATCCGGGCCGAAGTGCAGATTCTGCGAGACTTTATCCATTTAAAAAATGGATTGGTGAGACGGTGGTGTTTGCTGGTAAGATTGTGGTGCTAGAAGCACATTTTACGCACGCATATATCCAAAAACCTGTTTGAGCAGAACTTCACAAAGAAATTTCTCCTTGAAATCATGCGTGTCCGATCGGGCCAGCTGGACAAAAGTGACGTTTCCTGTTTCCACGTTGAAGTACACTGCATCATAGCCTTCTTGATTCCACGCAGCAGGTTTCAACCATCTCTTATCTCCTTTGATTTTCGGTCTCGGGTTCGCCTGCACCGCGTCGCCCTGCTTCAAACGGTCTTCTTCTGTTCATCTGACAACTGAATCCGCTCGACAGGCACATTCGTCTCCTTCCAACCATTTTCGTAGTTGATATCGTACTTGTTGCTCGAACGACAGCGAAGGATTACACCTGGGTAAAATGTCTTCTTCTTGTCCAACCTTTTGAATTGTTTCTTGAGGTCAAACGGTAAGACGCTTGCTTGGGGCAGAATATCCTCGTTTCCGTCCTTGTCGAATAGTTTCACTGCACATTTTGTAATAGCTGCAAAAACAACAATTCAAACTGATAGTTATCCATTGAAGGACCTGAAAAATGGAGACGAGCTGCCAGCCTCGCAATGACTTCCGTTCCACATTCCTCTGCAAAGCGCGAGGCGACATACGAGCTCATAGGAATATTTTCACCATTCAGGCCGCCACGTTGCAATCCATAGAGCAAGTTGAGTGATTCAGGGTGCAAAGTTCTACCGCAAAATTTGACCAGGTCCGTCGTGTCAGCACAATCAAGCGCTCTTTCCAGCGTCATCTTCACGTCTTCCGTAGTGCCTTGAAACATGAACCGGCACGATCCACCAGCATAGTAAAAGTTCGAGTCAAGAGCATTTCTCTTCTTGACTTCCTCGTCTAACGTTTCATTGTCACTTTCGTCGTTCACTTCCGAAACACTCGTAGCGTCAAATTTCTCCTTGACTGTGGCATAAAACTCTGGATCGCTGGTGGCTGCGAGATAGTCCTCTGGTCTCCTTGAATACACTTGAAATGGTTGGATCTTGGCACGATCATCGTCTTGATCGTTCCTGCTCCCAAATGTAGCCATCGAGGAGCAAACAACAAGTCTGTCCTCATCGCCGAGATAGGTCAGAACCCGTTGCACGACCGCCACGTGAGTTTCCTTTCGACGACCCCATCCACGCAAATGAACACCTTTCTCTTGTCAACTCGAGGCAACTCAAACGTTGAAAGGTTCGCGACGTACCAAAATTCGTTTACACTGGTACTCATCGCCAAACAAGTGTGAGGGGCCCAGCCACGACTCAAGTGAATCCAAACCACATTCCACTCCCGACGACCCAAGGAAGCCGCAAAACACAACGTGCTCACCGATTTGCCAGTGCCTGGGGTCCCACAACAAACCCTTTCACGTTATTCACGACCACATCGTTCCTCAAAAACTGCCACAACTCGCGCATTTGAGGATGGCAATACAGCATCAAGTCGCCGTCCGATCTCAAGCTGCACTTGGCCACCAATGCAGCCGGCAGCGTCACATAGTCATTTTCTGAAAGTTGAATTTCAGGGATATCCTCCACCGTTTCCAAACGGGGTCGTTTGTTCGGCACGAAAAATTCTCGATTGAAGGCGGGACCTTCACCAGTACGTGGATTTGCCGCAACTGTGGGGCTGGCATCTTGTTCTCTTCCAGCACGTAGTGAATTGGCGAGAAGCCTTTATCTGATCTCTAGCCATCAGCAAGCGGATGTCTGGGTGGATCCTTCCTTCCTCCAGTTGTAGAAAAGCAGGATCCTCGTCGGACAACCATTCCATGTCCCTCTCTGCACAAGTGATTGTCGATTTCTTCGCCTTGATCTCCTTCTTCAACGTGTTAACGGACGCATCGTCGTCCATATTCACCTCGAACGCCTTCCCCGCCCTGCCAACGAGCATGCAAAACAGGCGAACCACCTTTCTTCAAACCGGCAAATTCGGGAATGAGGCCAATAGTCCCGAGTTCCAGTCTGATTGACATTAAACGACCTGCGAACGCCCGACCATGAAAGAAAGCGACACCTTGCACCGGGTTTTCAAGCATAATCATACGGAACGGGTCTATTTACTTGCCATACTTATGACGGTAGAGAGCACCCGGCAGGCGACTCAGCACCTTGAGCCACGGCGTCTCGACGATGATCATCTCGTTCTCCGCCACAAAGTCCACGAACGAAATCGGACGGTAGCGGTTCACCACGCGGCAGAATCCGTCCTCGAGCTCCACCAGTTCCCCTTCCGCCGCATCATTCTTCCCGTCAGACTCGGTGCCAACACTCATGGCACGACGCCGCGTCTTCTTGGGCGGACTCTTATCCAGCTGCTTGTCCATGTTGATCTGGTACAGACTCACCTGGGAGTAGAGGTACAAGAAGTCCGGATTGGCCGGGTCGAACGTCATCCCTTTCACTGCGCGACCTTCGACGAGCTCCTTGGGGAACTGCTCGTGGTTCTGGCGGTACCAGTCCGACAGGCCCTTGGTCTCCACGTCGTAGCACACGAAACTGTTGGACACGAGCGTCACCACCAACGTCTTGCCAGAAGGGTTGAAGCCCATGTTGGTGTGCATTTCACTGGGGCGAGGCAGGTGGCAGTAGAACTGCATCGAGTCCAAGTTGTAGATGGAAATGTTGTTGGCCGCGTCACCCGTTGCAAGCCACTGACCATCGGACGAGATCGTCAGCGACACCAGCGGAGACTGCACTTTTGCACTCTCCTCTTCTGCTTGGGTCGATGAACCCACTTGGAACGTCTTGATGACCTCCATCTTGGTCACATCCAGCACGCGGATCTGGTGCGAAGATGACGCGATCACTAGACGAGTCGAGTCGGGCGAAAACGCCAGCACCCGAGCTGGTCCCGTCACAGAACTAGGCAAACTCGCGACTTTCTTGGGCTGGAAATCCTGATCCGCGTCCAATTGGAACAGCTTGAGCTCTTTTGCGTTCGAACAGGCCACAAATTTCGCGCTAGGAGACAGCGCCGAGCACGACAAGTTGAGTTCGTCCCCCACGTGCAACTCCAGCAGCAATTTGTGCGTCTGAATGATTGCACCAGTTGCAGCCGATTTCGTCGCCAGTCGCCACAGATCCAGCGAGTTCGGTTTTTGCACCAACACGGCGCGCTTCTCATTTGCGAGCGCAATTGTTTGCGTATACGGCATGGACGCGTGTTTGATTGGACGACAGGAACTGAAGCTGGCCCCGTGGTACGTCACCAGCTGCGTGTCGATGCCGCCAGACACAAGGGTCGCTTTTGCACTGCAACTTAGCGCAAGAGCGCGAACGTCGTGCGTGTGGCCGCGGTGGCTGTACGAGTAGCTCCACGTGCTGTTGCCGACGTTGCGGCGGTACTCGGCCACCTGGTTGTCCACGCCCGAGGCGAAGAGCGTGTTGTTGTCGCGGCTGACGCAGATGGTCAGAATGTCCGCCGTGAGGTGCGTAAACTTTGCAGCAACGTGCCCGTGGGCGCGTTCCAGAAGCTCAAGTGGCCCTGCGAGTCTCCGCTCACGAGCGTCAAGTCGTCCAGCACGGCCAGCGACCAGACGACGGCCTTCTGCCTGGCCAGACTCTCGAGCGTGATGCGCGACTCGTTGCGGCCCGAAGTTGCGCTCCAGCAGTGGATGACACCATCTTCGCTGCCCGAGAAGATTTTGCGCGAATTGGCGTGCCACGCCAGCGAAACGACGCGACCGCCAGTCGTGACGAACGCCTTGCGGAAGAACAGCTGGTGGTCGTCCAGGCCGAAGAGGCGGATGCGGCCGTCTTCGCAGCCCACCGCCAGCTGTTGCGAGGAAGCGTCCAGCACCATGCTCCAGATGGGGCCGCCGTTCGAGTCCGTCACGTTCTTTTTGCGCAAAAGCTGCAGGTCCATCTCCCACAAAGTGCCGTCGAGCGAAGCCGCAAAGAGCCGGTTTTGCAGCCAGCACAGCGCCGAGACTTGGCTGTTGCGCGAACCGGAGATGACGAACTTGAGGTGCCACTTGCCGTCCACCTGCCACAGCTCCACGTCGCCATTGGCGCGCGCCACGGCCAGCAACTCGCCGCTCGCGTTGAAGCTCAGCGCGTGGATGGCGGCCGGCATCCAGTCCACGAAGCGGCAGCGATGCACCTGCAAGGCCGCGAGTTCGGCATCGGCGTCCTGCGCTTTGCGCTTCTTGGTCGGGGTCGTCATAGAGTTGCGCAAAACCCGCAAATTCGCAAATGAGCTCGTGCTTGGTTGGCTGCGGCAGCGTCGCGTTTTGATTGGCGGAGGATAAAATACGGTATTTTATTGGTTTATTTGTTACAGCCGGCCGACGACCTTGACGTGGCCCGAGAGCTCCTGCCATTGTTTGTCCCCGCAGTCGTATTGGCAGCAGTGCATGCGACGCTTTCGATCAAACCCCACGACGGTGCAATTGTACCAGCAATCGTATCTGCAAAATATAAAAAGTGAAAATTTCAGAACTGTACCACGGATAGTTTACAACTGCAAAATTGTACGCAGAAGGACAAGATTGTACGCAGACGTACCGAAACTTGTAGACGCTCAACTCCAACCCGATATCGCGCAGCGAATTTGCAATACCGTCTTCATTTTTGCATCTGCCAATGGAGTTTCTTGCTTGGAATTCGGTTTCTCTTTGCGGAGCACTGCATTGTTGTACGGAGAAGATGCTCGGAATTTCTTCAAAGCTTTCAAACCCTTATGTCCTTGGCGAAGAATCGGGATAGGAACTTGTGGTGACGCGTTCTCTGCTTGGTTGTTGAAACCGGTCGGTGACTCGGAAAAACTTCCTCGAGAAGAGCGTCGATGGCCATTTTTGGTCGAGGTGAACGCTTCTTTCTGTCGCTTCTCGTCGTCATAAGTTGGTTTACTTGTGGTCCTTAATTGGGGCGGAGTCGAGGGCGTCGGAGCGGATTTTGTGAGGTACGGACTTGCTTTTCCGTGTGCTGAGGTTGAAACTCGTCGAAGTCTTGGATCGGAGCGAGAAGTTGGTCTGCTCTGAGATCCATTTGCTTGGATCGGGGTACCCTTTCCGCTCTGAGTGCTGGGACGTTGCTGTACAACCGTACTCAGAGGTAGATGATTGTTAGGCGGTGACTCGGATTTGACTGCTGATTGCCGCTGCTGTTTCATTTCGAGCTCGATACAACGATCCAACTGGGCGTCACTGTGGTCATCGATGTCATTTCCACACATTGGGCAGGGCTCTGCGTCACTTGAGCCAGTTTGGCCGCCACTCGTGTCGTTACGATCCTGGTTATCGCCAACAGTAGAAAGAAGAGTGAGTTGTCGCTCCAATTCCCGCCGTTCGGTTTGAATTTCTTGCAGAACCAGCTCGTGCTCTTTAGCTGCTCGTTCGAATCGGTCGTTCTCGGTCCTTTCATCCGTAAACGCCGTGAACACTTCAGGCTTTGGCTTTGCCTCGGGTCTCAAACCTTTCAAATCAAGCCGCAGTTGGTTCAATTGCAGTGACGTTGAACTCGACTGAGGGTGGGTATCAACTCCCCGGACTTTGGCTCGTCGAGGTGGTGGACTCGAATGCGGTGGCAAAACTTCTACGGCTTTTACTCCAGCAATTCCCGAGGCATTTTTGCGGAGATTTGCGATGGTGTGGCGAAGTTTCTGGTTTTCGACGACAAGAGCTGCTTTCTCCTTTGATATTCGCGCCACTTGCTCTTCCAGTGTCGAAATTTGCTCGTGGGAGCCGCTTTGCTTCAGCAGCAACTTCAGTCGCGAGATTTCGCGTTGAGCTTGGGCCAGCAAAATTGCATCGTCCACCAATTCGTTCACTTTCACTCGAACTGTCACGCACTTGGCACGCTCAGCGAATTGCAGAGTGGAAATTGTCTCGTCAACTGCAGCTTCGGAGGGGAGACGGTTGCAATCACAACTGTGCGGGTGTTGCCTCCGAGACTGTCCTGAAGCAAACGCGTCAATTTGGAGTCACGATACGGGATGTGGGTTCGTCTAGGATTGACTAGGGCCGAGATGACATTGCCCAGAGCCGACAGACTTTGGTTGATGCTCGTCAACTCCTTACAGCGATCGCTCCCCATGACAACATCGTTGTCCCATTTCTCTGACCCAGCCAAGTCGACGAGATTGAGTTTTGCGCGACGAATGATCGTTGTTGCGCTCTCTAATCCTCGAGACTCGACTTCGATTGAGAGCTGCAGAAGCGCGTGGCTGCGACTGCTCTTCTCGTTGTAATTTGTTGCGCGAATCGTTCGATTTCGGTTGCCAGTTTTCAGCAACTGCAGCGTTTCTTGGAGACTTGTGACTCGGAATTCGGACAACCCACTCACGTAGATCTGCTTCCCGTTGCCTTTGATCATCTCTCGCAGAGAAAGACTGTCTTTCATGCGCGCTTTATTGTGCTGGAGAAGATCGTACACGTCGTTATTGTAGATCTGCATGTACGAGCAGTGCACAACACCAGCAGATCCATGGCGACTAATTGATTGAAGCTCTTGGAACAGACTCTCAATAGCGCGAGGAATCACTCCCCAGTGTGGTGAGCACTCTAGCACCTCAGACGATAAACTTGGCGTATCAAGGTGACGCTCTAAATCGTTGCCCCTGCACAATCGTCAAGTCAGCTCGCTGTCAACTACTAAAGTCTGTACAAAACTTACAGCATCGTATGTGTTTTTCCCGTTCCTGTCTGTCCGTAAGCAAAAATGGTGCAGTTAAACCCCTGCGCGACTTGCTGAACGCCTTCGCGAAGGTAGTTGAAAATATGGGCTTGCTCTGCCTTCTCGTCGAAAACTCGGTCGTACGCGTACCGAAGTTCTCGATCGACTTCGTGCCCCGATTTCGTTTTGCACACCGAGACCTGGCCACTATCTGCTTCTACTGTTAATGTCTGGCCGGCCACAAGCACAATTACATCAGTTGGATTACATTAGCTGAAGAATAGTAGTAGCAAAGCATTTTACCGTACTTGGTGGTGTGTATTTTGCTGGAGTTCGCGGTCATTTGGAGGCCGAACTCGCACCACGACTCGAACACGTTCTGCCGCTTCAATCGATTCGCCCATTCTCGCATCAAGTGTCTTGGACGAACTAGTTTTCAGCCTAGAAATATACCCAGCACAACGGCAATGCCCTCCTAACTATAGGAGAGTGAACTTGTCCATCTTGCATCTATGAGGGAATGTGCTTGACGTTGTTGTATGAGATGGCCATTTTGCGACGAAGGATGCCGATCTCGCCGCGCCAAATCTCGACTTCAATCGAAATGGTGACTTGCTCTTGAAAGCTCGCAAATGTACTTCCTTGTTTGCGCAAACGCGTCCTTGCGAGTTGGTCCTTCTGTGGTTGCGCAAACAACAGAATGTGGCCACCCTCACGAAGAGGCTTTCAAGTGGATACATGAACACTAAGCCGATTCCTCAGCGTCATTGTCCAATTGGCCTCCTGCTACCCACCGCTCAGTCATGACGGAGCATCCCTACGTCGCTGGTTTGACGACGCCCAAGTCGCCCCAATCCACTGAAAACGCCACGAAACCCTTCCGAGAGCAAGAAAACCCGATCCGTAAAGCGTCTCTGCTCTCCATCGTGACTATGAACTGGTTGCAACCGCTGATCTCTCTCGGTGCCAAGCGAGCTCTCGAGAAAGAAGATATCTGGGCCATGAGCCCCGAAGACTCGTGCCAAGGGCTACGAACACAATTCGAGAAGGAGCTTCGTCAAGTCAACAGTGCTGCAAAGCCCCCCTTTGGGTGTTCCTCAAGTGGCTTTGGCACTTGTAAAGACCTTCAACCGGCAGGTCGCACTCGTGTTTGCGAGTGACTTGGTGTTTCTCGTTGGATCCGCTCTCATGGCCTTGCTGGTTGAAGCCATTTTGGACTTCCTGAACGACCGAGACAACGTCTTCGGTATCAAAAATGGCTACGTGTTGGTTGTGCTGCTGTCGCTTGTGGCGTTCGTGGCCATGATGAGTTTCAACTTCGCCTGGTTCATCTCTTCTCGAATCGGCGTCAATATGCGCTCACTCTTGCTCGACGCAGTGTACCGCAAGTCGCTGCGTCTCTCAAGCGAATCGCGTCAAAAGTATTCTTCAGGCGAGATCATGACTATCGTGAGTGTCGACATCGACCGAGTTTTCAATGGGATGATGAATGGGCCGTGGGTGTTTCTTGCACCGATCGGCTTTGCAGTCTCAATTGCTCTGATCGGCGTGCTCTTCGACCCCATCGCTGCTCTTGCAGGGTTGGTGCTCTTGATTGTAGTTTTAACGACGTCTTTCAGTCTGGCCAAGCGAATTGGCAACGCTCGTCGTGAACTTCTCCCCGTGACAGAAGAGCGACTTCGAGTGACGTCCGAAGCGCTTCAGGGGATCCGAGTGACCAAGTTTTACGCCTGGAACGAGTCCATTGCCAAACATGTGGAGCGAATTCGGCGAGAAGAAGTGAGACGCTATCGACACTTCCACTTCTTGCAAATTCTCAACTCGGCGCTGCTGTTCCTCACGCCCACGTTCCTGGCTGGCGTGACGGTGGGGGTTTACGTTGCGTATCGAGGCACTTTCTCAGTCATTCAAGCGTTCACGCTCATTGCAGTGATTAACGTGAGTCGCCAGGGCGTCAACGCGTTTCCGTTGGGCATCTCGGATCTGTCCCAGTCTGCGGTTGCATGCCATCGGATCGATGAATTCCTGGACAGCAAAGAACTCGAGACGACCGCTTTGAATTGTGATAGTGGGGCTGAATCACTCCCTCAGGGCAGCATTGTGGTCGAGAACGCTCAATTTTGCTGGCCTCCGTCGAAAGGAAGTATACTTGCGGATGATAGTTTGACGACGAAGAGCTTTACCCTTGAAGGAATCAACCTTCACATTGATGCTGGAGCGCTCGTTATGGTCGTCGGCACAGTCGGATCGGGTAAATCGAGTTTGCTTCAGGCACTGCTCGGCGAAATGCGCAAGACTGCAGGTCATGTTGAAATCCAGGGAGAAATATCGTACGTGAGTCAGGAAACGTGGATCCGGAACGCAACTTTACGTGACAACATCGTGTTCGAGAGCGAGTTTGACGGTGATCGGTATCACAAGGTGCTGAAAGCTTCTCAACTGACTTTGGATTTGGCAGCGCTGCCTAATGGCGACGACACGGAGATTGGAGAGCGAGGAATTAAGAGCGGGGGACAGAAAGCTCGCGTGAGCGTTGCTCGGGCGCTTTACCGGCCGTCGTCGGACATTTTGCTGCTTGACGACCCGCTGAGTGCAGTGGATCCGCATGTAGCTCACGCCATTTTCGAGCATTGCATTCTGGGACTTGCCAAACACAAGACTCGTGTTCTGGTGGTGAACAGCCACTACGATCTCCTCCAATACGCCGACAAGGTGGTGGTTGTTCAAAATGGACGAGTTGCTGGTGAAGGTAGCTACGACGATGTAGTGGCTCAATTTCCAGAGTTTCTATCGCACCAAACGTCTACGGAGTCAGTGGCTATTGATGAGAGCGAGCTAGAAACTACAAGACAAGATGAACAACAGCAGCAGACTGAGAATGATGAACAAGACACACGACCGAAAGATCAATTGATTGAGAAAGAAGACCGCGTGAAAGGCCGAGTGACGGGCTACATTTACAAGACGTACTTGGACGAGACCGGGATCAGCGCCTTTGCGGTTGTGCTCATCGTCGTTTCGGGGTATTCAATTAGCCAAGGACTGCTTGTTCTTGTGAATTGGTGGCAAGCATACTGGGCTGACAGTATACCTGGTTCATCGTACTCAGCCACGTGGTTTGGACTTTGGTATTTGGGCTTCATCGTCTTCGGAGCGATCGCTACGGTCTGTCGCAGTGTTATTGTCATGTTGCTACTGCTGCGTAGCTCGAAAAATATCCACGACGAGCTGTTTCGCCGTGTTCTCGCCGCTCCAGTGAACACGTACTTCGATGTGACGCCTGTAGGACGCATTCTCAATCGCTTCTCGAACGATTTGGACCAAATGGACTCGTTGCTCCCGCAACAATGGCAGAATTTCGTCCAGAATATCTCGTTATGTCTGGGCGGCTTCATCGTGTGCGCACTAGCGTCGTACTGGATTGGACTTTCGTACATCCCCGTAGTTGTGGCGCTGGTCGTGACGGGGTTCTACTTCAAGAAAACTTCGCGGGAAGTTAAGCGACTTGAAGGGATTTCACGATCACCTGTGTACAACTTGCTTGGCGAAACGCTGAACGGAGTGCAGACCGTCCGAGCTTTCAAGATGCAGAAAACATTTGAAGAGCTCAACGCTGCTGCAGTGGATGAGAACGCGTCGTTCTTCTTCATTTACTGGGCCGCAGGGCGCTGGCTGGCAGTGCGTCTCGACACTCTCTCCGTCGTGGTCATTTTTGTGGTTTCGCTCTATCTCGTGGCGACCAAAGGCCAGCTGAGCTCCTTGCTTTCAGGACTCGCTCTCGTCTACGCTCTGATGCTCACGTCGATGGTTCAGTCTTCTGTGCGTGATGTCGATCGAACCGACAATGCAATGACCAGCGTCGAGCGTATCTTGCACTTTCGTGAAATTCCACAAGAACAAGACTCTCCTGACAGTACAATCATCGACAGCGCGTTGTGGCCATCGCAGGGTGTCATCACATTTGACAATTTGCAGCTGAAGTATCGCCCCGAGCTTCCTCTTGTGCTTCGTGGAGTCAATCTCCGCATCGAAGGCTGTGAAAAAGTGGGGATTTGCGGACGCACCGGCGCGGGGAAGAGCTCTTTGATGATTGCACTCTTCCGTATCTGCGAATTTGAGCACGGCACCATTCGAATTGACGGAATCGATACCCGGCAGCTAAGACTGCACGACTTGCGGCGCAGTCTGGCGATTATTCCTCAGGACCCCGTACTTTTCAGTGGCTTGCTGAGAGATAACCTGGACCCGTTTGGTGTGTACTCGGATGCCGACATTTGGACCGCTTTGAGGCAGGTGCATCTTGCAGACAGCGTGGCATTGTGGGGCGCGGGTTTGCACTTTGTTCTGTCGGAGAAGGGCGACAATCTGTCAGTTGGACAGCGCCAATTGCTCTGCATCGGCCGCGCGCTGCTCAAAAACAGCAAAATTGTTGTGCTGGATGAGGCCACCGCAAATGTCGATACGGCAACCGATCGCCTCATTCAGAGCACCATCCGAGAGACGTTCGCAGACAAAACGGTGCTGATCATCGCACATCGGATCAACACTATTTTGCACTGCGACAAGATCGCTGTCATGGATGCCGGGCTGGTCGCAGAGTTCGGTCCACCCGCAGAGTTGCTGGCTCAACCGGGATCCAGATTCGCATCGCTGGCTAAACGCTCCGTCCTGAAGTAAATGAACATTGTTTAGTGACGCAAAAAAAATCAACAGGTACTACGGTAGAGCTAACTTGGGTTTTCGACAACTGCATGTAGAACACGGAAATCAATAAATGATCGAAATAGCGTATACTACTATATAATTACGTATGGAAGACGGAGATTTCCCTAAAATAAAGATTGGCGTCGCCAAAATCTCCGCCTAACTAAAAATAGTGAGAATGTTGCCTAAAATTGTCAGCTAAACCATAAATTCTGTAGTCGTAAAAGTCATTCAGCGTACAACTTCAACCTGCCTGCTTTACTTTTAGCTGCAATTGGTAAAGAACACCGCTCTAACAATAAATGTTGGTCAGGTACTACATCGCATGGACTTTTAGTCGCCACCACAGGAGGCAAGTCAAAATAACTTGAGGAAAAGCTGCTTTATGCGATGCACGGCTCCATATTTATAGTCCCATCAAGGACCCCACTCGGAGGGTTTTTCCCAAGAGGTTTCCTTGGGCTAATTTCGGGCTCTTTGCCACGCGTGACTTGGCCCTGACCCGTAACCACCAGCCAACTCGCGACGTGTGGGCATTTCCGAAAAGGTGCCCGGCCGTCGGGAGAAACGAAGGCGAGGACAAGTGCAGTGCTTCAAGAGTTCGAAGACCCACCAACCTGGCAGCAAACAGATCTCTCTCAACCGGGTCGCAGTATTTTCCACCTCAGACCACACCCTGCTAGCAGGTAGTCGGGTGGGGAGTCATGATTCACTCGGAGCAGGCCAAGGGGGTCCTTTCAAGTTGGCTACGACCGACTTGATCGGCCTCATCGAGACGCAGCACGAGCATCAAGCCGATCAACTGGCCAAGTTGGGGGAATCACGGGCGTTGCAGCTTCACTAGGCGTCGACATCACCCAAGGGCTCAACAGCAACGACAGTGCCGACCTCAAACGACGTGAAGACACTTTCGGGTCCAACTTCATCCCTCCCCAAGCGCCAAGGGGCTACTTGAGCTCATGTGGGAAGCGTTCCAGGACGTGACCATTATCGTATTGACCTTTTCGGGTATCCTTTCCATTATCCTTGCCGTCACCGTAGGCGACCACCCGGACACGGGCTGGATCGAAGGTGCTTGTATTATTTTCGCTGTGCTCGTGGTGACGATGGTCACGGCTGTCAACGACTACCAGAAAGAAGCGCAGTTCCGGGCTCTCAATGCCGTCAAGGAAGACGAGAAAATCAAGGTCATCCGAAACGGAGTTCCAGCCGAAGTGGGCAAGTTTGGGCTTTCAGTGGGGGATATCGTCCGGGTGGATCTTGGAGACATTGTACCAGCGGACGGCATCGTGTTCGACCAGAAGGAGCTCAAGCTGGACGAGTCCGCAATGACTGGCGAGTCCGACTTGATGGTCAAGAACACGGACAATCCGTTCTTGCTGTCAGGAACAAAAGTCATGGAGGGTCTGGGCAAAATGCTGGTGATCTGTGTGGGTGAAAGCTCGCAAGCAGGAATCATCAAGAAGCTCATCCAGGGGAAGGACAAGGAGAAGGAGAAGAAAGAGGCGGCTGCGAAGAAGGCCGCGCCATCTCCTGCTACGACGACTCCTCTTCCCGCTGCTGGGGCCAATGGCAGTGTGGAGCAGAAGGAAGAGTACGGAGAAGCCGAGCAATCGCCTCTGGAAGCCAAGCTCAACCGGTTGACGATCCTCATCGGTAAACTCGGCACGACCGTCGCGCTGCTCGTGTTCTTCATCATGTGCATCCGCTTCTCGGTACACAACTTCACTGGAGATGACAAGAAGCCGTGGAAGAACAAATACATCAGCGACTACCTGCAGTTCTTCATCGTGGCCATCACGGTGCTCGTGGTGGCCATTCCCGAAGGTTTACCCCTTGCAGTGACGATCTCTCTCGCCTACTCGGTCAAGAAAATGCTCATGGACAACAACCTCGTACGGCATTTGGATGCTTGCGAGACCATGGGCAGTGCCACGACCATTTGCTCCGACAAGACCGGTACGTTGACGACGAACCGCATGACCGTCATGCAGATCTGGATCGGAGGACAGGAGTTCACGTCGGCTTCACAAGCCACCGATGAGATGTCCGAGTCCACACGCGACGTCTTCTGCAACGGCGTCTGTGTCAACTCGACCGCTGAAATTCTACCGTCCAAGATCCCTGGTGGACAGCCAGAACACACTGGTAACAAGACGGAGTGTGCGCTGCTGCAATTCGTGCGGGACTGCGGCGTGGACTACTCTGGGGTTCGTAAAAACACTGAAGTTGGGCACATGCTCACGTTCAGCAGCAAGAAGAAGCGCATGTCTGTAGTAGTGAAGCGTTCAGCAACGACATGCCGGATTTACACCAAAGGAGCCACAGAAGTGGTGCTGGGACTCTGCAGCAAGATGAAGCGGCTCGATGGCTCGGTAGCCTCGCTGGATGCCAACCAGAAGGACATTATCGGCTCTTCGATCATTGAAAAGTACGCGTCCCAAGGCTTCCGTACGCTCTGCATGTCCTACCGCGACGTTGACACCTCTGCGGACGAGATCAGTCAATGGTCGGACGATGATGTCGAGACGGATCTGACTTGTATTGCCATTGTTGGCATCGAAGACCCCGTGCGTAAGGAGGTTCCGGACTCGATCAAGCTCTGTCATCGCGCTGGTATCGTCGTGCGAATGGTAACCGGCGACAACATCTCAACAGCTCGCTCCATCGCTGGCAAATGTGGCATCATTTCCCCGGGCGATGGCTCGTTGGTGATTGAAGGCCAGGAGTTCCGTCGACGTGTACTGGACGGCAATGGGAACATCATCCAGGCCGAATTCGACAAGATTTGGCCCCTGCTGCGCGTCATGGCTCGATCGTCTCCCAAGGACAAGTACACGCTTGTCACGGGTCTCATGGTGTCCAATCTCATGCCTTACGGTCCTCAGATCGTCGCTGTCACCGGCGACGGCACCAACGACGCCCCCGCCCTCAAGAAAGCCAATGTGGGGTTCGCAATGGGCATCAGCGGAACGGCAGTGGCCAAAGACGCGTCCGACATTATCCTCATGGACGACAACTTCACGTCCATCGTGAGCGCCATCAAGTGGGGCCGCAACGTGTACGACTCCATCGCCAAGTTCCTCATGTTCCAGCTCACGGTGAACGTCGTGGCCATCACGTTGGCCTTCTTGGGCGCGGTGATCCTTGAGCAGTCTCCTCTTACTGCCGTCCAGCTGCTGTGGGTGAACCTGATCATGGATTCCTTCGCGTCGCTCGCTCTTGCCACGGAGCCCCCGACGCCTGCGCTGCTGGAACGTCGGCCGTACCCGAAGACGAAGCCGCTGCTGTCCAAGATCATGATCAAGCACATTTTGGGCCAGTCGATCTACCAGCTCGTGATTCTGCTCATGCTCACGTTCGTCGGTGAGAAGCTCTTGGACGTCGAGTCGGGGCGGTACCAGGACCTGGACGAAGACAAGAAGCACGAGCCCACGCAGCACATGACGGTCATCTTCAACACGTTCGTGTGGATGCAGCTCTTCAACGAGCTCAACTGCCGCAAGATCCACGACGAGGTCAACATCTTCGAGGGCCTGTTGGGCAACCGCGTGTACATCTACATGTCCCTCCTCCAGATCCTCATGCAGCTCGTGATCGTGCAGTGCACGGGGCGTTTTTCAACTGCGCCCCGCTCACGGCCGGCCAGTGGGGATCTCCATCGCCCTGGGCGCCGGCTCCCTGCCGCTTCGCGTGCTGCTGCAGTGCTTGTCGGCCAAGTGGCTGCCCGCTTTCTGCCGAGACGCCGACGCCGTGGATGTACAGGGCTTCCCGCCGACCGCCAAGGCCATTCTCAAGGGAGCTCCCAGAAGGCGCTCATGGGGCAGTAGAGCTAGCGGACAAGTAGGGACGTAGTGCGAAAAAGAGTGGAGCGAATGACAGGTCAACTTTTATATTTCCTCCTTGTCGGTTTTGCGCCATAGTTGAAGCGCTCGTCTCAATTACTCGAACACGCGATTCAAAAGGCCCCACCAAGATTCGCCGCGTCCTTGCAGGGGTTTGATAGTGCCCTCTTGGTCACTAATGTAGCATTGTCCGTCAATCAAATAAGCCTCTGCGTCAACAGTGACAAATACGTAGGTCTGAAAAGCCAGGGTGCGCGTCGTTCCACCTCATCATTGGTGCTCCTTTCTCGCCAATCATATCGCGGATACCTCCGCCGCAAAACCGCCACTTCATTCTCGGATTTCGCTCGCAACGGCCGCACCTTTCGCCCGTTAAATAAATAAATTACTTCCCAGGTCGCGCATGGTCCAATTCGCCAAGAAGCTGGTGGCGGCGCAGCGTCCCGAGTGGAAAGGGTGACACTTGAATTTATAATTGGCAGTTGGGAGAGTCAGTGGCCAGCAGCAATTTTCACGTTTCTAACGGATCTGTTGCTCTTAAAAACTGGGCAGACACTATTTGGAGTACAAGCAGCTCAAGAAGAAGCTGCGCAAGGTGGCGGAGGCGCAGCGCGAAGAGACGCGCGACGAACAGGAACATTTCAAGCATGCGCTGGACTCGGAGGTGCAAAAAAAACGAAATTCCGACGTGAAGGTGAATTTCTAACGCTTTCTTACAAATTTCTATCTATTGTCATTTTTGCAGGTGGAGCGGGTGGTGCTCTTCTTTTGACAAAACAGGGTGAGTTCGCCACGACGCTGCGGGGGCTCCGAACGCAGCAGCTGGAGCTGGAGACGGGCGACCTGGAGGCCATGCACGCCATCGCAGACATGTACCGACACGTTGGGGACGACCTCGTGAACTTGCTGCACTTTGTGGAGCTCAACGCCACGGGCATCCGCAAAATCCTGAAAAAGCACGACAAGACGTTGAAGAGCCACAAGATCATGGGCTCGTACTTGTCCTCGCGCACGGACTCGCAGGCCTCCCATTTGCAGCAATTGTACCACGACGAAGGCATCTCGGCCATCATCGCAAGCGTTCGCGCAGCTCTGACAAAGCTGCGCAAGATTGAGGTGCAATTGGCAGCGGACGCGACGAACAAGGCGCTTACGCGCACCATTTCCGAGGACGAACCCGTGCTGAGCCGCATTGGCCAAGCGAGACGCAGACTGCACAAGTCGACGCAGTACGTCAAGGCGGTGGCGGCGCGCTCGTTGATTTTCGACGCCGAGTCGTCGGAGGACGAGGATGACGAGACGTACGTCATGTTGAAGCGGCTGAAACAGGCGTCCGAGCCCTCGCGCTTCCTGAATATGCTCAATACGTTCCTGTACATGACCAACTACTACATTGTGGCTCCTACGAGTGGAAAGTACGCGGCGGAACTGGGTGCTGAGGCGTCCATGAGTGGT
Source organism: Phytophthora syringae (assembly GCA_012656105.1). Classification (NCBI taxonomy): domain Eukaryota; phylum Oomycota; class Peronosporomycetes; order Peronosporales; family Peronosporaceae; genus Phytophthora; species Phytophthora syringae. Next base: position 48,572 of record JAAKBD010000310.1, on the reverse strand, counting down.
GTCATCGTGGGTATGACGCCCGTGGCCTCGCTTGCCAGCGCCGTGCTCTACAGTTGGTGGGCCAACCGCTCGTATAAGCACTCGCTGAGTTTTGCCACGGTCTGTCTGATGCTGGGTAACCTGCTGTACGGCATGGCGCTGTCGTACGATAGCGTTGCAATGGCGTTGACTGGACGTATGCTCAATGGTTTTGGTGGCGCTCGGGCCATCAATCGACGCTACATTGCTGACAACTACTCGCGGGAGGAGCGTACGCAAGCTTCAGCATTGTTTGTGACGGCAAGCGCCCTCGGTATGGCAGCAGGACCTGCACTTGCAGCTGGACTACACTTTCTACCTGACTATCGGTTTGCTGGGATTGATATCACTACGGAGACGTCTCCCGGTTGGGTTATGTTTGTACTGTGGAGTATCTACCTCGTTGCGCTTGTGGTGTGGTTTGAAGAACCTGACCGTATGGAGAGGGAACGCTTCATCGAGCGCCGGCGATCCATGCTGGAGAACGGAATGGGAAACTCAAGCATTGCAGCAACTGCAGCTGAAATGGGCGAAAACACGCCGCTGCTGTCGCGTTCTACGTCAATGGTGGCCAGCCCACCGCCTCTGTCTTCGCTCTGGCGTAATGTTCCGGTTGTGGCATCGCTTTTCATCTACATCGTGCTCAAGCTGGTACTAGAGTGCCTCATTACAGCCAGTTCGACGATCGCAATGTACCATTTCAACTGGGGCTCCACCAACAACGGCATTTACCTCGCAGCGTTGGGGCTTCTCATGTTCCCGACCAACGTGATCGTGGGCTGGATGAGCTTCCGCTATGAAGACCGAGAGATGATGATTCTGTCCGAAATCGCCATGTTTGTCGGCGTGGGTATTATCGTGAATTATGGACACTATTCTGTCGCGCAGTTTGTGGCGGGCGGTGTGATCATCTTCATCTCCACAAACGTGCTGGAAGGCGTCAATATGTCGCTGCTATCGAAAACAATCCCGAAGTCGTTTGCGAAGGGAACATTCAACTCCGGATTGCTGGCTACCGAAGCTGGTACATTCGGGCGAGCCATCGGCGATGTCGCGATCACGGTCGTGGGTCTGCCCGGTATCCAGTACGTGCTCAACTGGACATTCGCCCCACTTATTGCTATCTCCTTTTACAATTTTCTACACGGGTCGCGTGTACCACAAGCTTGCCACGGACGACTAGGACCCTAGCCTGGACAGGGGCCACACTACCGGGGTAGTTTTCCCATACATTGGTTACATGGAAGTTATTCGCTTTGCGCTGATGGCTTCCTCAAATAAAGGTTTGAACAACAGTTCTTGAACGATATTTTCACCTTTTCCCCGAGACACCACTCACTCACAGTCTGTAGACATCGCAAGGCGACAAGTACACTGCATGGCTTTTTGGTTCTACACTTACGATTATATCTACAGTAATGTGCCTCGATAGCGACTATGCAGCATCTAATAGCCTGTGAAAGGTGATTACCTTGTGTTGACGAGTGATATGATTGAAACCTTTAACAATTAAAGTACCTCTCTTTGTGTACATATCAGGTGGTCGCTATCGAGGCACATTACTGTACTTACGGTTTACTTAAGATTTACTTAAGAGGTCGCAATTCGCAACTTCAACTTGATGCGCGTATTTGATTGGCTGGCGAAAGATCGTTTCGGCCGCGAAACGACGCGAATCATCGCATGTCAACGGGCCAGTAGCTCAGTTCTCAAGCCTACCAGTCCCAGCCAGCCCATTCTCGCCATGGTTGGCATCGAGGCTTGGCGAAAAGTGGCGCTTTTGGCGCTGTGTCATTCCTGTCTGCCAAACTGCAGCCATTCGGCCTCCATCATCGAGCGAGACGTCGAGCCCACAGCTTTCGTGACAGCTGCTGCCAGGTCCGACGCGACGCCCCTTTGGCTGCTTCTGCCAGTGCTGCTGGACGTGCAGCCAGTGCTGCTGAAGGTGGATGTGACGCGTCACGTACCTGCCCAGCTGCAGGTTTTCTGTCGAGAGCACGGGGTGGACGTGACGAGATGCGCTGGAGCCATTCGAGAAGCTCTGGGTAAAGTGGTGAATTTCCACAAGTTCTGCAAAGAACCGACTGCCGACGATGCGTTGCCAGGGTTTGTGGTGACCAAAAACGTGCTGAGAGGGGGTGGGGAGGACGCATCGGCTTTTGGCTGCAGAACGACCCGGAAGATGTCGCCATGGACTTTGCGACTTTCCTGGTGGGAGTGCGGGGCCTCGGAGTGACGACTGCACTAAAGCACTGGAGAAGGCGCTGCGTCTGTCTTTCGACTGGATCCTCCACTTGCCACCATGCGAGAAGCCGTCAGAAAGTATTGGCGACCGACTTGCCACGGTCGAGCAGATGATTGATGAGCTTCATAGCTCTTCCGTGGAGGGTACGGAACCAGCACCGTCGGAACAATTGGGTGGGGATGTTGGGTCGGAGACAGTCGTTGGCCCAGAAGAAAGTGATGTCGATACAGACCAACCCTTCTTTTCTGCCGAGCCCACCGAGGAAGGTTCAAGTCCGATCTCTACACTTAACAACGACTTGGGTGAAGACATCTCTGAAAACATCTCGGAAGTAGTTGAGGCAGATACCCAACAGCGTGTGCAAGACAAGTCAGTACAGATTGCTGTCCCCCTGGTGGTCAACACCGAAGAGGAAGCACAGGCGCCCGAATGTGAAGAAAACCAAAGCTCGCCGATCAAAACTACTCAAATCGTCGAACACGAAGGCTCGTGCGAAGCTGAATATCCGGCTGCACGAGATGTGGACCAGGGTCGTATCGGTGAAGAGCAGGCGTTGAAGAAGACTTGGAAAGTTGGTGCCGCGCTTGTGCTGGCGTTGTCGATCTTGTATCTTGCTATCGACATGATGCTGCACCACGTCGCCACTTTTGCTCAAGCTCCAAGGCAACTGGCCAGTCTGATGCAGCACAATATGTTTCATCTCGTCCGTGGAGGACCCCAAAGCATGCTGGCTGCTGAGTACCCCAATGCAATCGGAACTGACGACCTCAAGAAGCCCATGCTGCGAAAGTCGAAGATCTTGCCAAAGACAGATCTCACTCAAACAGGAAAGAGAGCCGATAACGCGAAAGACTCCTCAATAAAGTCACGGACAGTGGAGCCACCGCATCATCCTGCACCAAGCTTTGCCTGCGTTGCGATGATGCTGATGTCTGGTAGTCACGCTCCGATCCAGCACGACACCTTCTCTCTTGGAGCGGACATTCTACAGACCTCAAAACTGGTGCAAACCAGAAACACACAAGAGGTAGCTGCAGTGCAGCGTATCCAGAAACTGTGGAAGTCCTCCCAGCACAAGGTTCCGACCACGACCATTTCATTGCAGGTTGACTGCAATTCCGACACCAATGCCCCAATCTTCCGACTACTTCAGCTTCGAAGCAAGAAAACACCAGAAACTCCACGAGGTGACAGCGGGGCAACCGGTTTCCACCGACTCGTGCCAAGTACTTTGCCTCCACGGCGTTGATTTCAACTTACTGTACCTGCTAGCCTTTTCCATAAATGGAGAGAATCTGTAGCTGCATCGCATATTCGTTTCGTCAATGTGAGATTGTGTGCTTGTTTGCGCTGAACGTACCTCAGTCTCAACTTTTCCCGTGTTGGAACAAATCGCTGAACGAAATGACTCATGCCTTGAGCTCTGAAGAGCTCACCGAGTTCCGAGAGATCTTCAACCTAGTCGACCGAGTACGTAGTCCGTTTGCAGATGAAGTATCCCCAACAAGCCACTAATCTCACTTTCGCGCGTCTACAGGACCGCGGTGGCTCGATCACCAAAGTCGAACTAGGAGAATTAATGGACACTCTGGGCATTGACACGTCCCCGGAAGAAATCGACCTCATGATCAATGAAATCGACCAGGACAGCAATGGCGAGATCGACTTTGACGAGTTTGTGGCCGTCATGTCGAGGAAAGTGAACGCCACCTACACGTCTGAACAAGTCAAAACTGCTTTCAAGGCGTTTGAAGGCAACACGTCAGCCCCGGGCTTCATCAAAGCCGACAAACTGCTCATTGCGCTGACCACGTACGGTGCGGACCGAATCTCTCATGATCAAGCACAAGAACTCATCAGTCAGGTAAGAAAAACATTCCTTTCAGCAATGGGAATATGCTCTCATGTTGCCTTCTATGAGCAGCTCGAGCCTGACCAACACGGCAACATCAACTACGTCGAATATGTCAACATGATGATGCAAGAATAAAACTAACCCTCGCTCGGAGATTCATTCTGGTGGTTGATGTACACAACCGTACACGTGATGTCGTCGTGAAAGCGTCTTCGAACAGGCCCTTGCGCCATCGCCATCAGCTCGTGCATCATCAAACCATCTCGATGCGCGATCTTCTCCAGTGCAGCATGAATAAGAGCAGCACTTGCAGTTGAAAAGAAAAGCGATTGTTCCGGGTCTGTCCATAACAATATTCCATTAACCTCGGGTAACAAAGACGTTTGAGCATAATTGCTGCCAACGTACCGAACTTGTCAACGATATGGACAGCCTCCTGCGGCGTCATGACATCCCACAACCCGTCGCTCGCCAGTATGACATACTTCTCACTACCATCCATGTAGACGATGGTGATACTAGGCTCAGATGTAATGTACGGCACCTTGCTCTGTAATCAGATACACACGGTCAGCAACCCAGACCGACATCAACAGAAATATACATTGGCGAGTACCTTGAATGGAGCTGAGCTTAGTTCGGGGCATTTGAGGTAGAAGTCGCCAAACGCGCGGGTCATTGCCAAACTGCCAGCCACACGCTTGACACCAATGATGCCAGCTCCAGTCGCTTGGTCATCTTTGCTCATTCTAATAGCGTTGCGATCGTGAGAGCGTTCGACCACAAGCTTGGCTTCGACCGGGTTATTGCAGGAATGATCGACAGACACCTCGACAGCCTGCAGCCCTTGGGTCTCTTTGCTCACTTTGCCTAGCACTGCAGCACAGTCTCCCACGTTCGCAACGTAAAGTACAGAGTTGATAAAGAGCGCGATCACTGCGCAGGATCCCGCGTTGCAGTAACCCTTCGACATGCGGACGTTTGATGGCAGCACCATCAGCGACTGTTTCAGCTCTTCATCACAGCGAGAAAAAGAGGCTTTTACGATTGCGTCGACTTCGTCACTTGAGTTTTTGGATGATACATCTGCAAGTATATGCTGGCATAAAGATGTTCGCAGATGTCTGCACGTATCACAATATCAGCGCACAAGAATGAGATAAACAACACTATGCATCGACTTACTCTACGGCTCTGGACCCACCATGTCCGTCGAATACTGCGTTGATTTGAACCCCTCCATCAGTCGCCTTGACAATGTTAAGGCTGCGATCTTCGCTCGGGTTGTTGGCCTGGTAAACATCATCCGCAACAGTTTAATACTTTACCCATCCAACAGACAACCTTCGAGGAAAATCATACCTGGTACTCAGCAGTCCGGTGACTGAGCAGGACTTGAACAGAAGGATCCGAGTCAATTTCTTCTGTGCGTTGACGCTTTTTGGAGCTTTGGCCATTGCTGGATTCAGTTTGATGGCATGTGCAGCTCGCTCCAGTAGCAGCTCCACTTTCACGCAGCGCTGTACTAAGTTTCGCACCATGGGACGGATTCCACGAGCAGCTAAATGCCATTTGCGCCGCCTTTAGACTCTGCAGCACATTGGAATTCGTCGCCAGGACGAAACTGGCCCCCACAACGTCACATCCAAGGCTGGTCAGAGCATCTCTCGCTGCCAAAACGCTCTCCGCCTCGCTGACCCAATCCACCAGTAGCAGAACCCGCGCAGTCTTCGCCACCGCTTTGCGCTTCAGCTCGACTGCAAACTCCCCATCTCCACACTCCACCGTCACAATGCGTTTGCATTTCGTAGCACCAATCGTCGTCTTGCTGGGGTCGTGCCGTCCCTCCCCTCTTCTTCACAGCCTCCTTCTTCTTCCTCATGACCGACACTTCTCCATACGCTGCAAACGCCCCACACACCTCATCAGTACCGTATTTCCACCCAATCAAAAAGGCCCTTTCACCTTCCGTACCGAGTTCTTTGGCGCCTGCAATGGCTCCAGCAATGGCCGTCGTGAAGCGATGGCCCGTCTCAGCTCCTGCATCTTTCTCCATTTCCTTGATACCATGAGTGATGGTCCCTTCCACATGCAGCGCCACGATCTGGTCCACGTGCAGCGCCTCGAACGGGCGGAAGAGGTCCCCGACCAGCTGTTGCAGCGAAACGCGGTCGCTCAGCACGTTCGTGAGGTCCATGATGCTCTGGGACGCAGCGCTCTCGCCTGTACAGCGACTGGACAACTCCAGACTGTGCACGTACGCGGCCGGCGGCGGGCTCATTATGACACCGGCGCCGTCTTATTGTCAATGACGGTCTTATTGTAACGGTCGGGCAGCGGATTGGTGAAAAAAGCTTTGAACGGACGAATCACCGACGTCGCCAGGTTTGGTGTGGTGCACACTTGATATTCTTTGTCGTTGTGACATTGCAGAGCTGTACAGCTACATGCGGGGGCGTCGACGTCATGGCTGAGTGTACGTGGGGCTTGTTGGGTTGTATGCTTAGTTGTATCCATATATAGACGCATGCGTCTTCTGTAGTACTGAGCAAGTTCCAGCGTTCATCACGCTCTGCTTGTGTCGTGATTGGCTGTTAAAGGGACCTCACGTGCTGCTGCTGCTTGTTCTGCTTAGGTGGTTGCCAGTGTCCCCACGGCAAACTGACGCGCGTGCTGCGTCACCTGTACTTCACCAGCGGTCGCCACTACTGGGAGGTGCTGGTGGAGCGCGTGGCGGACCCTGAGAGCGTTTTCGTGGGGTGACGCCGTCCGACGCGTTCGAGACGGGAGCGACGGAGCAGACGGTTGGCTATACAGCTACGGGGGTCATTCTGCACAGAGGGGCGGAGGTTTACAAAGCGCAGGCTTTCGCAGTGGGGGATACTGTCGGAGTGTATTTGGATATGAACGCGCAGCAAGTGGCGTTCTTCCTGAACGACGAGGCGCAGCTGGAGCCGAAGGATGCTGAAGAAGCGACGACCGCCAGTGGAGACGGCGAGAGGACGGACGGCGAGAGGACGGACGGCCCTTTTGGGGATAGTTTCGGTGACCAGGACGTGGAGATGAAGCCGCCAGTGTGTGCGGCTGAAGCGAGAAGAGTCGCGTGGCATTCGTTTCATTCTCGGGTCATGTTCGCGGCAGTTGGATGCTCTTCCAGAGCGGACAGTCTGGTCGTTGTCGGGAGAGAGGTACCCGGTGGTTACCGATAGGAAGGTGTTGTTGTGAACACAAAAGTATTTAATCACGGGGTACGGGTTTGTACGCTTGCATGCATTCTAACTATCCCGATCACCATGTTGCAGAATTACTGAAGCAACACCTTCTCGACAACAGCCTCGCGCACAGGCAGCAGATGCTGGAACGTGTCGATGTTGGTGTAGTTGGCCATGTTGCGAGGGTTTCCCTGCGTGAACAACGTCTCGAATTGCTGTTCCTTACGCGTGTACTCGCGCAAGAAATAGTCGGTGCCGAAAACGTGGTGGATCCGCGTTTCATGCAGACGAACAACCACGTGGTCGAGGCGCATCCAGTAGCGCGATAGCACGTAGAATCCTGACGGCATCACGCGCTGCAAACGAAATAAATATTAGAAACAACAATCCACAAGAACACGAGACAGACACAAGCAGTAAAACTTACCACTTTGATGGACATGGCCGAAGTGCCGTGATCGTGGAGTTCGTCCTCATAAAGTCCGACATCCTCGAACCAGAGAATAGGCTCGCGCTCCTTCAACTTCTCATAGTCGATGCGCTCAGTTGTGGCCTCCACCTTCGCCTCCTCTTCACTCTTCACAAACGAACCTTCGGACTTGGTGAGACGCTGCAGCGATCCCTTGTAGTCCGTCGTGTACGTCCAGTCGTACGTGATGTCGAGCTCTTTCACGTCCTCCCTGCACTCAACACCACATCAGCAACCTAAAACACCCACCAACTCCATTTAACAACACCCCCACGTACTTGTTAGTGTTGTGCTTGGCGATCGCGACCTTGAGCTGCTGGTTTGCCACGATATCCTGTGCCTGGTCACTAGCAGGAGGGGGAAGTGCGCACCCTTGAGCGCCTCCACCGCCAGGAAATTGTAGCACACGCCCGACGGCTCGTGGAACATCAGCAGCTGGTTCTTGCCGAAGACCATCTCGGGTGGCGTCATGTTCACGACCTCTCCGATCCTGTCAAAACAGTTCATTAGAGGCCCCTAACTCTCCTCAATACTGCAGTTTCTACTGCTGTTAACGCACTCGTCCACAGTGTCGATGGGCGTGATGTGCGTCTTGTTGCAGCCGATGAGCCAGCCGTTCAGGCGGATCCCCTTGTGCTCGACGGAATCCGCTTTCGCCTCGATGTTGTTCTCCCGGCGAGAGTCGCCCAGGTACTCGGGCTTGGAGGGCACTGTACTACTGTCTCTGGCAGCATCCGGAGCCTTGTACAGCTCCTGCAGCAGCTCTGGAGCGCCGTTCTCAAGCGTGAAAAAGCCCGCGGGTGCCATCTCTTCCTCGTTGAGTGTGCCTTTGACAAAATGTAAGTTACGTACACGTACATAAAGTAACACGACACATCGAAATGGCTACATTGACGAGATGGCTACTTTATTTTAGAAGATGGCTACAGACAGTGGAAGTGCAGCATCAGCAATGGGGTTGTGGCGGTCACGTTCGGGTAGAACTGCTGGAGAACTGTAAGCACTTCGTCGGTGGAGGCAAAGCCGGATTTAGCAAGTGTAGCGTGGCCGATGCCGCTCAGCTCCTTGGTTTCGATCTGGTCTATCCGCAGATACGCGAACTGTGGTCGTGTCGTGGAGCCATCACTGCTTGAGGTTGCTGCAACGAGCGAGTGCGGGAAAATGTTCTTCAAGTCGGAGTTGTGATCGCCTTGGATGTCGGACAGGAGACGCATGGTGACGGTCTTGGTGCCTTGGAGGACGCCTTCGACGAGGTTCACACCGAAGTCTAGTCTCGGGAACGATCTGCCTATCAGCAGCGCAACGTTTTCTGCAGTCATAAACGCCCCATCGGTCGAGGCTAGGACGCCCTGAAACAGATGCAGGTCGCGCATGAAGTGGGGATTAATCTCGATCCACGGACGAATGATCCTGCGATAATGTGAAACACTGTGAGTTCGGCGGTTGCGTACATGGTACAATACACGCCACGACAAGCAGCTCAATTGCACGCGCCTGATCTGATCGACGCAATCTTGAACACTTTGCCGCTTCGACTCGTGGACAAGCATCCACGCTGCCACTACAGCTGCAGAGCGCGATCTACCAGCGATGCTATATATCGCATCAACCGTCCAAATGTCAGTATCAAAATGAACATGGCAAATCTGCAATTCGTTGATCGCAAACCTCACCAATGCACCAAGACGCTCTTGCCAGCCTGTTCTGCCTTCTCCCTGTTGAAATAATAGCATCATGAGCCTCCATTGTCTTACTGCACAGCAACCGAGTCCAACGCCTTACAGCAGCGTCTCCAACTTGACCAGAATCTCCGGCAGTCGGCGCAGCAAATCTCCTTCCTCCGAGTCCTCCATCACTACGACCGTCCTTGCAATCCGCAGTTCTTCGTACGCGCCACCCACAGCACTCGCGCGGCTCGACACTGCAGCGTCCTCCTCCCTTCCCCCAGCAAGGCCAGCGCCGCGCCAATGCGCAGTCGCTTCAGTGCGTCCACGTTCCTGGCCGCGTCGATGGAGCCCAGGAAGAGACGCCCCGTGATGCGCATGGGCTCGTCATCCGTCTGCTCCTCCACCTCCACCTCCTCCTCCCCATCCTCCTCTCCATCCACACGTTGCCGCCCTTCATCCCCAGACGCGTAGGCCTCGTACCAACCCGAGGAGCTGTCCCGGTCCGCGGCCGCCATCACTGAAATGGGTACACCTATTCGTGAAATGGATACACTTTTTCGTGACATGGCTATATTATGTTCCGCCACACCGAATAGGTACCCCGACTACGGTACACTATCTCCTTTCGCCTCGCAGCAGAAAGCAACGGCGGACCGTGTGCCGTAGCTCTCGTGGCGTCCGCGTGATGAGCCAAGCAGCAGCGAATGGCGGCCAGGCGGCCGAGGAGGCCGAGATGGAGCGTCTGTTCGGCCACATGGAGCAGCTGCGCGTGTCGGAGGCGGCTCGAGCGTCCGCCAGCGTCTCGGAGGAGGACGACGAGGAGGACGAGGACGAAGACTCGAGCGCACTGGACGACGACGACGACGACGACGTGGACGGCAGCGACGAGGAGGAGACGAGCTGGATCGCCTGGTTCTGCTCCCTCCGCGAGAACAGCTTCCTGTGCGAGGTGGACGAGGACTACATCGAGGACGACTTCAACCTCACGGGCCTCAGCAGCGTCGTGCCCTACTACGACTACGCGCTGGACATCATCCTGGACATCGAGACGCCCAGCGACGCCAACCTGACGCAGATCCAGCAGGAGATGATCGAGTCGGCCGCCGAGATGCTCTACGGGCTCATCCACGCGCGCTACGTGCTGACCACCAAGGGCATGGCCGCCATGCTGGACAAGTACCAGAACGTCGACTTCGGCCGCTGCCATCGCGTCTACTGCCAAGGGCAGCCGGTGCTGCCCGTGGGCCAGTCGGACGTGCCGAGACACACGACGGTCAACGTTTTCTGCCCAAAGTGTCGAGACATTTTCTTCCCAAAGTCGCAGCGAGCGGGCCGTACGTTGCAATTGGGAGGAGTTGGGCTGCTTTTTTACTGACGTTGTTTTTTGTGTTTTTTGTTGTTGTTTTGCAGAAATCGATGGCGCGTACTTTGGCGCGACGTTCCCGCATGTGTTCTTGATGACGCACGCGCATCTCGTGGTGCAGCCGCCTACGCAGACGTATGTGCCGCGCGTGTTCGGCTACAAGGTCCACAGCTCCAGCGAGTACTACACGGGCAAGAAGAAGGGCGCGTCCGGCCGCGAGCGGGAAAAGTACCGCAAAGTCCAGACTTTGATTGACCGCTTGAAGGGTCGACCAAATGACGAACAGGCTAGGTGAACTCTCACACGACAGCGAACCCCGCCTGATGCAGCACAGGACGGAGTTTTAGGGGCGGGGAGGGAGATTTGTTTGCGCCTGGAGAACTCGTGACGACGGCGACGAGCGCTGCGTATTACTTTGCCGGGTGGCTCTCTGGTCGGACTTTGCGGGAAAAGCGCTTAATATTTGGCAGATCGGCGGCGTAATGTACATGTGCACCGTTCGTTATCCCGTCAGTTGCTCCGTTTGATTTGATGTCTAGCCAGCTAGGTTCACATGTTACTTTACTCACGCCGTTGCTGTTGAAATCTGTGTATTGTTTTCGTACGAAACTCCATTCAACGACTTCCATCTCTTCGTTCGCGCTCAAGACACAGCAAGAATGGCGTCGACGTCCCAGGTCACATCACCGTTTCCATCTCGATAGAGCTGCAGTGAGAAGAAGAATTCGCGCTTCGACGTGGTCAGCTGATGCTCGATAAATGGCAGCGTCAGTTTCAGGTCTGCACTACCAGTCGAATTTACCGGCCGAATTTCCTCGAGTGCTTGTACGTGCATATCGTCTACAACGTCGTTCGGTAGCAGGCGTACCAAAGGAACTGACTCGGGTGGAGTGATCAACTTGACATCCCCCTTGATAGCTGGCGTCTGGTACAGTGGATTGATGCTCACAGCAACCGTCAAAAGCTTATCTGCGTTGCTGCTTTCGCTGAGCTCAAGCAGTACCGGTGGGACGTCATCTGCCGGATCGTCATCGATGCTGACAGCATTCACTTGACCAATGAATCCAACATGCTGGTGCTCATATGCCTCCAGGTGTAGCAGTAGCATTGCCAACTCACTGCATCGAAAGATTCAGAGCGAATTAATCACTCCTTTCAAGTACAATCCTCATCTGCATGCAGCAACCGTACCTGAACGTGCACACCTTCAGACCAAACGTTTCCTTGAACTGATTACAATCAGTTGGAAGCCTGTTCCGAGGGCGAAACTCCTTCTCCATATGCGCTGTTAGTTTGCTCTCTCCTTTGGATGTTCGCGAAACATCAGCAGCATTCTTGTTGACCGTGTTCGCGAAGTAGACATTCAAGTTACACTCCTCCACCGACTGGAACGGGAGCACGGCTTCATTCGTGCGAAGCACAGAATACACGCTTGTTGTTGCATACTGGATCCGCTTGTCACCCGTTTGAGCACCGGGTAGAATGTGCCACTGAAGCTTGGTTATCATCAGGGTATTACCCGCCTCGAGGGATTGAAGAACGGCAGGCTGGGAGCACTCACCAAGTCGGATGACAAGCTCATGTGACGAGCTGCCATCGATCATCTTCACCCACCGGAACTCGGTCACTTCTGCACCGTCCTCATCCAGTCTCCGCTTTCGCCCTCGGATAATTTTGCCGACGTTCGATAGTACACCGACGAAATCGAAGTACATCACATCTCGATCCTCGATCGCTTTGTCACCCCAATACAAAGTATTCAAAATGTTCACGAAACTGCACTCAAGCCAGGATGGGCGTACTTGCTGCAGGCCCCACGAGCGCTGCGCTTCCTGGGATATATCGTCGCCGACCTTCAATACATGCGGTGCCAACTTTGTATTTTCCAGGTACTTCCAGTATTTCTCTGAACACGAAAGCAAATTGTCAACAAACGGCTGAAAGGTGCGGCATATCTAAATCACTGAACACGTACCCGGCACATGAAGAGCGCTTCCGGACGATTCGTGCTGATAGATAATCAGCGGCGCGGATTTCGTCATGTACTGAAGGTCGTGTGGGTTGACAGCTGAGTACCCTCTGAACTGGATGAGGTCGCCTTCCTGCAGCGACAGAAAATACTTGGCGCACATGGAGCCGAGGAACGCGACCTCAAACACGCTCGTCGTATCCACTAATGCCAACATCCCCACAATCAGCCCCTCCACCTCCAACTAACACTGACGCACCCCCACGCACCTACAACCGCGTGGAACACGAACGGGAACGGGTTCGAGATACCGGGCTCGCCCGTATTCGTGACTCTGGACTTGACTCGAATCGCCCCAATCATGGGCGGATGCTCGCCTTTTCCCTGTTTAATGCGCTCCAACGCCTCTCCAATGGCGTAAACCTTCCTGCATTCGGGCGTGCGCAAGCTGTCACAATACTCCGGATGGGCATTCCACGCCACGGCCTCCGTCGTCTGTTTCTCCGCGTCCGGACTGCCGTATTTCGCCGCCCAGTTCCTCTCCAGCTCGTCCAGCGGCGAGTCTTCTTCTGGTTCCCCCTGCGTGAAGCTGCAGTCCCAGTCCAGCGTATAGTGATCTGAATGCAGCGGCAGGTAGTACAGTCGTCCCCCAGCAGCGGCAGCAGCTCCACTTCTCTCGGGTGGACAGTGGACAGAAACTGCAGCTGGTGGCGGCTCGCGTCTCCCCGTCTCCGACCACCGAAAGCTCCTGCAGAACCAGCAGCCGCTGCCTCTGCGCGTCATCCGTCGGGTCCTCCCGCAGCACTTGGCACTCGGTGACGCGCACGACGCGGTTCGACGAGAGCGCGCGCGTCCACACGAGCGCGTGCAGCTTGGGCGACAGAAGCGCCTTCAACTTGTGGTGACCATCACTCAGCAGCACGTCGAAAACGTCGCGCGCGTCAGCGAATTGCGGCCCAAGTCGCTCCTTCGACGCCGGGTCTGCCAGGTCTTCAAAATGCGCAATTACATGCCATACAAGTGTCAGTTGGTAAGTTGACGACTGCTCTTCAACTGTCTGCAGATCCGCCCACGTACAGCGGTACACGCCCAGCACCTGCAGACACACGACGCCCAGCTCCTCTGCGTCCTCGTACAGCTGTCGCAGCCCGTGCGGCGTCAGCCTGGAACTCCCAGTGCGCATGATTGAAATGATGCCACTCAACTGTCAATCCTTGTTGCATCCATTGTAAGAGCATGTCGGGGTAATCAGCCTTCCAACTCGCCAGTTTAAGAACAAATCGGTTTGATTACCATGTAAGAGCATCTCGTGACATTTGAATTTTGCCGCCTTACTGTCAAATTCAAATTTAACGTAAGTCGAGCTTGACATGCCGGCGCCTTCGCCGCGTCGTCCCGCCGCCAGTTCGCGCCGCATCAGCTTCTCCGGCGCGCAGGTGATCGAGTTCGATGCAGAGCTCGCTCCCGTGGTGCGTTTTGCAGGCGGAAACAGCCCCAGCCCTCTGCAAAACGCGTCGAGTTTAGCGCTGGAATGTCACGCGAGAGGCCTGGAAGGCGCCGCCCAAGAGCAGCGACAATCACTCTCGCTACGGTACGTGGAGGAAGCGAAGGCGGCGCTGCAACTGCGCGGCTTTGCGCCAATCAGCGACGAGCTGGGCGAGCTGCAGACGCAGCTGGACGTCGTGGAGCTGCTGCTGGCGCGCGTCGCAGGCGCTGGAGGGCAGAAAGCGCTCGATGTGCTGGACGCGGAGACGCTGCAGCACGCGCAGCTGGCCAAGAAGCAGCTGCAGGGGCTCGTGGACGACGGATACGCCTTCGGACGCCGCTTTCTGAGCGTTGCCACGTACGTGGATACGCTCACGAGGGAGCAACTGCTGCTTGTGGCACAGGAACGAGGGCTGGAGCTGCCGAAGCTGAGCGACAAGCAGCGAGCAACGGTGAAGGCTCCTGACAGGGAGTTGCTGGGGCTCTACGGGACGGCGGAGGGGCGACCGCTCCGAGCGCTGACGCTCAGGCAGCTGGTGACGGAGGCGGAGGGGCGAGACATGACGGGGCTGGACGGGGAAGCGGCCAGAGACCTCAAGGGGAAGAAGAGCAAGCGAGCGTGGGTGGATGCGCTCAGACCTGTGATGGCAGCGGAAGTGCGAGCGAGTAAGATCATGGAACAGGAGGAGCAGCTGCTGAGGCAGAAGCTGGTGCAGACATTGGAGAGGGAGAAGGAGGTCGAGCAGCGACTGAAAGTGGTGCAACTCATTGAGGAGATGATGAAGGAGGACGGTGGGGATTGCCCTGAGCCGGAAGACGAGCGTGAAGACGGCGAGAGTGACAAGAAGGCGCAGGGTGGCGACGCAACACGTAAGTACTTGGCGATGCTAGTCAAAACGGTGTGCATACCTAGTGGGGCTCAAGATGTTAT
This sequence comes from Phytophthora syringae, assembly GCA_012656105.1. NCBI lineage: Eukaryota > Oomycota > Peronosporomycetes > Peronosporales > Peronosporaceae > Phytophthora > Phytophthora syringae. The sequence goes on along the minus strand of JAAKBD010000310.1, from coordinate 33,358 downwards.
GATGGAGGAATGAATCAAGGGGTGCGTGCACTTATGCTTTTCATTGTCCTCGAGCAGCAATCCAGTTAAAAGATGAAAGCGTCAGGCCGAAAGCTTCTCATGTTGCTGCATTGACAGGTGGCTGAGAGACAGCGGCCCAGGTTCGGATTATACATTTCTCGCTTCAACGAGCAGCTCTGGTGTCTTGTGTGGTTTCAGCCTCCGCTGATGGCATCACGTATAGTGTCGTAGATATCGGGATGACATGCTCAGTGGGGCTTGAACCCTCTATCGGTACATCGGTCTATTGGTGCATCGGTACATCCGTCTGTTGATTTGAACGCAATTAAGTGAGGATAGCTTCCCGTGTCATGAACGGCGATTGCATTTAGATCGCAGTTTCAATTTTTCCACATCAAGTAATGCGTTTTTATCTTTAGAAATCGTTCGGGTTTCTAAACCAACCTCGTCGACTTTCCTCCAACCACAAACCGGCTACCCAGTGATTGGCTAAAAGCTGCTCACCTCTGTGAGCCACAGAAGTGGGGATCACAGTGAAAATGGTGCGTGTGTGGCTTCGTCCGTGCGCGTCTGCGTTCGCGGCTCTGGGCCGTCGCGCCGGTCCGCAGAGCGCCGTGTTGCGCACCTCCTTCCTCGGTGCTCAGAGTGTTGTTCCTCTGCTTACAACTTGTGTGCGTTGCTGCTTCGTTCTAGCCAAGTTTAGCAACCAATCGTCGACACCAGGGCACCCGTCATGAATTGCATTGGAAGGCGCGAAACGGACGCAGAAATGGTATTTTAGCTGCTCCAGGAATATGTTTGTGCTGACGAGGTTCATGGAGATGTATCGCGGGCTATCTAAAGCCATGCAAGCGCCGGTCAACCACCAGCAAATACGGACGCTGTTTTGGGTCGATTCGCAGGTGCATTGACGTGGCGTGAAAGACGACGCAACTTCGGCCATCAAGACCGAGTCCTCCCCACATGACCACATCGAGAGGCCTATCCGCCAAAATGTCTTCGCTCCACCGTCGCCAGTCGGCCTTGAATCTACCACCGCAGAGACCCAGCGAAGATGTATCAAGAGCAGCTAGTATGGCTGATATTCGGTCGACGCTTTCGCTCAAAGATGAAGTTCGAGACGATGACAATTTATCCCAAGGTCAGGAGCCGTCGCCTACAAGTCGGAGCTACCGAGATAAAGCGAGTAAGACGTCACAGATCTCCGTTGATCGTCAATTCTCAGCAGACACAAGCCCAGAACTGTACGATTCCAATACCCTCGAGTTTGGCCAACAGGGGTCGGTACGCAACGTCGACGACGGTCATCGCATCTTCGGACACTTTCGAGGGATTTCGTGCTGCCTTCGATGCCGTCTTCATCCGTGCGGCATGAGAATTTAACCAGTCTCAAGGACCAGTTCCTCAAGATTAAAGAGCGCTTCTCGCCCTCCGTGTCACCGCTGGCTGCAGCCACTGCGACAGTGACGCCGTCTCCGTTCATGCTGCAGGATGTGGCGACTATAGCAAACAATGGTGCGTTCACCATATCGGAATCATCATCCACGCACGTTTTATCAATTCAGAGTCGACCAGACCTAGCAAATGATGAAAGTTGGGAGCTCCCTCAGGCCCGAGTGGAGCGCTGGTACCGTGAAGATAACTTTTTCAAGGCGTGCATTACGTGCTGGACGATGGAGTCTGGAGCTGCCATCGTCTCCAAGGTTGCTCGGGTGGTGTCAGAATGGGCCGCGGACACTTCGTCCTCTGGTATTGGCCGTAGCACCGCAGCAGACAGTGAGGCTATCAACCCGGACGTGTCACTGCAGTGGATTGGGCGAGAGCTTTGGGCTGTGACAGTATCATTACCACTCACACGTTCAGGGGATCTTCACGCTGAGCATATTACGCTCGCACACCGCATCAACCAAGCAGTAGCCGACCATTCCAAGCGTGTTGATGTCACACCGATTGTTGTTCCTGCTTCAGCTTCGACCAACCCGATTCAGCAGCCACAGACTTCACATTGCGAAGCTGCGTTAACCGAGAATGGGGTGGACAGTACAGCTCCGTCAATACCACAGCCGCTATCGCTTGATAGAAGTGACGACGACAAAGTGTTCTTGCTTCAAACGAGCCCATTCAGCACATTGGCGGGAGAAGACATCGAGGTTTTACGGCATTCACAAGCTCAAGCTCAAGTAGTCGACAAGAAGCAAGCTGACAATGGTACAATTGGTCCCTCTACAGAAGCTCAACGAGACGAAGCTGAAGCTACAGTCCGAGGTCAAAATGACGACGAGGAAGACGAAGACAGCAGTGAACAAGTGTCCGCATTGCCTCTGTCGTGGTCCATGCTGTCATTGTCCTCCCAACCTTCTGGGTCATCGGAGCATATATCACTGCAAGGAGAATTTCCAATAGCTGACGACGATAGCATCACTGACCCCGTGGCCCGCCTCGCTCCGCAGAAGACTGGGTGGCTGAAGAAGAAGAAGCGTAAACAGCACGGCCTTGGCAGCTCATGGCAGCCTCGATACTTCGAGCTCAAGGGGAATCGCTTGTATTATTTCGCTAGTGAGGCCGATGGACTCCCGCGTGGTGCAGTATTACTGGACCATGCACTCGTCCAGCGCGGCCGTGGAGACCAATCAATGGCCTTCAGCATCTCCAGTGCTAGTTCACATCGTCGGCTGCAAGTGCTGAAGTTCTCAGCAAGACTCACACAGCAAGTGTTCCCGTACGTTCGGGATGAAACTGCATTTTGGTTTTGTTCGTTAACTCACTACTTTGCTCACATCTTGTTGCTGCTGATGTTTCCTCAGGCGGAAATCAATTGAATTGCGTGTTGCGGAGGAGACGGAGGCTGTGGTGAGTGCCTGGGTCGAAGCTCTCATCCGAGCGTCGTTCTATTGCAATCTTGCATCCGCTACGCCAGGGTCTTCATCAAAGTTTCCAGCACATTCCTCTTCATCTTTTGGGCCCTTTTCGACTCCTGACAAGAAGCGCAAGACCCCGTTCTATCGGTTCCGTTCCCCACAGCCACCAAAGCAGCGTTGGCGTCTTCATCTCTGTCACTTTCAGCTGAAAAAGAGCGACAGGATGTGGAAAATGCGGATGCAGAAGAGCTCCGGACAACCACAGCACGCTGGACTGCTTCGTACCAGCAACTGGGTAGTGTGCAGTACTTACGCGAGACAGATCCATTGCTCTGGGAGATCCATCCACCAGAGCAGATTGCTATCCGCAAGAAGGCTGCACGAGCGAGGACGCGCGGAGACTACTTGGCGATCTTCTCGCGCCACGCAGATACCTTCGGTCAAATCTTCTTACCCAGACCGCAGCCGATCTCGCTTGAGCAGACATTGCGCGACATCCTCCCCGAGCTATTTCTCATCAACGATACACTTTACGGTGGTGGTGAACCGCCCCAGCAGCAGTCCGTGGAGCAGAATGGCAGCGAGTTCTCTGGCCAGCAGCAAAATGGTCTTGAACACATTTTCGAGGTACTGGATGCTCATATTCAGCGGTTTGCCGCTGCACCTGAGGAGCGTGTACGTGCTGTCAGTGCTCTGTTGCAGGCTTGCGCTCGCACTATCAGTGGAGGTGACTCGTACTTTGTGGTGCACCGATTGCTTGGTAACCCGAACTTGATCATTCGACCGGCCGAGGCTCGCGGAAGACCCATCGAGATTGACGTATCGCCTGAGCGTCCAAGTCGCTTCCTCATTACGGTGTTCAGCGCCTTCTCGTTTCATCTTTTGGATGATGTCGAACGCTTTGGTGACTCGAATGATTCTAGTGGAGGTGGGATGACACCTGCTCCTTTGCTTCGAGTGCGTACTCGACATATCCAGGAGTTTGACTTTGCCAGCGGGACATCTACGCGATGGTTACGAATCGATGTTGAAGGTCGTAAAGACGACAATGGCCCCGGAAGTGGCGGAGGAGGAGGTGGTGGCCCTTTGCGGTGGGGAAGTCGACGCCAGTCGCACGAAGCTGTCGAGTCTCGAATTGGAGCATTGTTGGATGCACTATCCTGATGCCGGTTAACAGCCGAGCTGTAGATTTTGAACACCCAGAGCTACTGAACCACGGCAAAAGAGCAGTCGAGGGCCCCGAAATATCGATCGGTTGGGGTATTTCCCATGCCACCCGCCAGCTAAGTTTGAATTGGCAGATACCCGACGGTATCTTGGTATTGGCCGAGTTTTCTCAAACCAATGCACAAGATGCGAACTCGTATGACTTCAATGGCACAGACCGTGACACAGCTAAGGACGGAGCTAAGTGCAGTTAGTGATGTCGTGACTAACATCAATGGAATGGTCAAAGCTGAACGTTGCCATCGGTTGTTGTCAACTTGTCAGGTTGGTAGTGCCTAGACAACACTTTAATACAGTGCCCGCCAAATCATTAAGACCCCCGATTTGGCGGGACACTTTGGCAATATCTCGGCTTCTAGGCCGAGTTAGGAGCTGCTACTTTGATATCTTCTCTCTATTATGCGTACGGAGACGCCACTTGTGTTAACAACTTAGATTTCAATGTATCTGACAGGGCTGGTATACAAAATCAAGGTTTTGGCACCAGCGTCAAACTATTAAGACCACATCCTTTTATGATGGAAAAAGCACTTTTATGAACAGACCATACAAACTTCTATATTAAAAGTTAGTACTTAGTCAGTCCACCTTTCTTCTTGATCACCGCCAGACAGCGGCGAGGCATGGACTCCACTAGCTTCAGCAGGTAGTCTAGCTGAATGGCGTCCCATGCAGCCATGATTGCAGCCTCTAGATCAGCAACGTTTTGGTACTGACGACCATGTGCGTACACCTTGGCCGCCATCGCCGACCAGACGTTCTCGATTGGGTTGCAATCCGGCGAGCGAGCTGGCCACACCATGGTGTTGACCTGCATCTCCTGCAAGAACTGTTTGGTTTCATGCGAGGCATGAATCGAAGCATTATCTTGCTGAAATACAAAATCAACACCATAGTTAGCGTGAGCGAAAGGTAGTAGATATTCAGATAACGTGTAAACATAGTCACCCGAGTTCTGACGCCCACGCAAAATGGCCAGCTCACTCTTACCTGCTGCGCTAAAAGCGCCCCACACCATGACACCCCTCCGCCATTTTGGCGACGCAAATACGACTGTGCAGGCTGGCGCATGTCCCTCCAGTAATATTTGAATCCATCAGGACCATCTAGATTAAACTTCTTTTCATCTGAAAAAATAGTATGAATCCAAGTGTCTACATAAAAATATATTGTTAGAGTAAGTAATTGCAGTAAAACCATAACGTGACAAGCTTACCTGGCTTCAGTATGTACTCTTCCGCCCATTGCGTGCGGGCAGCCTTGTGCGCCGCCGTGAGGGGAGCGTGCGGTCCATCTTGGTGTAAACAAGATGGTCCACACGCTGCAGAACCCGCTGGATTGTCCTCACGGACGCCTTGATGCCGAGCTTGGTCTTGAGCTCGGCGGCGAAGAACTCGCCTGTTGCCGCTACACGCACGAGCTGCCGCAGCTCTCGTTCCGTTAGGGCTGGCTGCCGCCCAGCTCTTCGCTCTCCACCGCTGTCTTCCTGCGGTCCCCGCTCCGCCTTGACTGCGTTACGGACGGACGGCCGGGACCGGCCTGTCTTCCTAGCGATCTGGTGCAGAGAGACGCCTCCGTCGTGGAGCCCGACGATAAACCAATGCTCTTGCTCGGAGAGGGCCTTGCCGTGGCCCATTTAAAAATGAAAGGCTCACAGCCTCAGTAACCTCCAGCCAAACCTTCGTTTCCGCCAACCATCTTCTTATTTTGACCAGCACTCCTTTAATATAGAAGTTTGTATGGTCTGTTCATAAAAGTGCTTTTTCCATCATAAAAGGATGTGGTCTTAATAATTTGACGCTGGTGCCAAAACCTTGATTTTGTATACCAGCCCTGTCAGATACATTGAAATCTAAGTTGTTAACACAAGTGGCGTCTCCGTACGCATAATAGAGAGAAGATATCAAAGTAGCAGCTCCTAACTCGGCCTAGAAGCCGAGATATTGCCAAAAGTGTCCCGCCAAATCGGGGTCTTAATGATTTGGCGGGCACTGTATTGGGGAATACCGAAGAATGAGGAATGGACAGCCCACAGGACTTTAATTCCACGGTACTGTGTAAATGTAGCACGACCATCATTTTTGAAGCAAGAGCGTTTGTCATAGTCAGCGGACGTCAAAAAGATGGAAATTGATCGCGTTCTTAGCAAAACGCAGTACAGATTCTGCTGCATTTAAGGAGAAGAAGCCAGCGAATACTAGCAGGCAAGGTGCAGTGCCTTACAATTATGCATGAAAGCGGCAGCACGCGTGATACCCATGCTGCACCTGATACTCAGGTGCAGCAGCTAGACAGCGACAAGTTTGAGGCCGAAACAAAGTTGTTGAAAGCGAAGCAAGTCGTGGTCGAAATCCAACGGGACGAAAGAGAACTTCCGAGACGCATTTGATAGAGCTCGGAACATTAGTTTTCGCTTGACCCGGCTCCATCGAGACTCTGCTCACGCAATGAGTGACCAAAGCAACGATAGCGACAAGGATGCCGGAGAAATGGAGCAGTTGACTGAGCGTTTTGCTGCTATGGAGCAGCAGCTAGCGTCGGAGTTTGTACTGCGTTAATCAAGCGGGGGTGATGGCACGGACCCCACCCTCGTCCTCTCGAGTTGGTAGCTGCTGTCGTCCCTTTGCTCTCGCACCAGGTTGCAATTCTGAGTCTCAAGTTCTGCAAGCAACAGTGCTTGTTTCGAGCGCTGCTCCATTTCTGCTGCATTTAAAAGGAGAAGTAGCGAATTCATTGCAGCGAATAATAGCAGGCAAGGTACAGTGCCTTACAATTATGCATGAAAGCGGCAGCACGCGTGCTGATATTTTCCTGGACGAATGCGGCCGAAGAGTACAAATCTTACCGTTCCTGTACTTGCAGAACGTGGCTTGGTCCTCTGAAGGGATGGTGCTGTAATAACAGCAAACAGAACATTTTCCGTATTCCCAGAGTAAGTCGCAGACGACCTAGTCCTAGTCGTCTCCTAAAGTATCTTTTGACTTTTGACATGGTACTACTTTTTGGTTCTATTTTTCTCATTGCCAAAGATCGCATAAAGACTCGTGGTGGTGGTTTCCTATTATCGTTGCAATTGGCGTATCGAGTACTGCTGGCCAGTTCCCCAGTAAAGACAACGACCCGGTGTTCCGATTTCAGATCGTCCACCCTCTCAATGATTCCGTGGTGAAACTTCCGCTGCTTGTTTTGTGCCGAATGGGCATCAAAAGCATCGAGCAGTACACGGAATCTTACGGTGGGATGCAGGCGTGCGTGGAGCTTCACGAAGTTGGGACGAAATGCAACCCGATTCTGGACTCGGCCATTGTGTTCCACGATCTTCCAGCCGGACAGTACACTGCACGGGCTTTCGTTACTACTGACGATGGGATTGTACTGCACCACTTGACGAATCCAACCAGATCTACTGTGATGAGTGCGGATAATTATGAAGTTCATGCTGCCGATATGGTGGATCAAAGTCGACATCGTCTTCACCTACCGAGGGATGTGAATCTGCTCGACTGGGTGAAAGAGCAGCAAAAAGTACCAGAAGGAAATGCTACTTTTCATGCAGATAACACACAGCCCAAGCTTATCATTGGAATAAAGACTGCTGTGCTGACAAACTTCGCTCGCCGACAAGCAATTCGAGAGACCTGGGGACGCCATGCGATGAAGCTCGGAGCTAAAGTGATTTTTCTCGGTTGTAACCCGAACATGAACGGTATACAGGACGAGAGAGATCAGAAATATTTGCGCGATGCAGTCGACGTAGAAAAACAAGTTTACGCCGACCTCCTGACTGAAGAACTGGAATGTGAAGATTCGTATAAACTTCTGACGAAGAAAGTGGTGGCATATTTCCACTTGGCGGCGGCTGAATTCTCACAAACGCCTTTCGTGATGGTCGCAGATGATGATGTTTACTTGAGTAGTAATACTTAGAACATTACGCCGGCAATTTTTTCCTTACAGTAATTTACCACCGAGAACATTCCTGAAACCTTCTTTCGGGACAGCAGCGATTTCAACGACCCAACCTCTCGACCACCTTAGAGCGAAAGAAAACGCTATCGCTTCAGAAGGTAGTTTCAAAACCTCTCATCAGCCTTAGAAGCGTCATGCAACCGCACGCCCTCTCAAGTAGCTGAGAGCTCAAGGAGCAACCAACGCTTCAGGAGGAGTTTCAAAGCCGCAGAGCTAAAGAACTACTCTTAGAGCATCTCCAACGCGGGTATCAAATTGCTGTTGAAACCTCAATTTGATATAATTTACAGCCCAACACTTTCCAACGCGAGTATCAAATTGCGTGGACAGTAAAATAAATTTCTCTCAGGTATCAAATACCCTGAATTTGCTGCCTGCATTTGCTGTTCAGACTCCATTCAGTTGTCCCACTGATTATGTCTCATAGTTCTACTTAATCGAATATTTTTAGCCTCAACATCCTGACTCTTGTAGCCACTCATACGCTTGCTAGGGGACCGAAACGCTTGAGGAGACGTCTTACTAGGATATTGGAGATTGTCGAAGCATGTCTGATACATGCCTTTCTCCGAAAGACCAGGTAGCGACACTCCATCCGCAAACATATCCAGATCGAAACGCTTAAAGAGCTCTCGTTGAGCCTTGATAGCCTTGGTGAATGGGACTACGTCAAGATTGTTGTACCAGATCAGTAGGTCCTTGATTGATTTCATCTCGTAGTACTCCCACACGAACTTCACTCGTTCGTAGTTCTCATCGGTGATAGTTGTTCCACGGAGGTTGCTGTCAAAAGCTGACTTAGGTGGGATAGTAGTCTGGTTTAGCACATTGAACGCGGTGATGTACTCGTATGGGAAAAGACCCTTACCAAGACCACAGACACATCTAATTTTGTCATCGCATTTGCAGCCACCAAGATATGTTGTGAGATATTTATCGTAGCTGGCACCAGCTGGTACATAGTTGCTAATATCGAGCATTTTCATGTTCGAGGTCGCAATGCACATGTAGCTAGGATTTTTGATTACCGATTTGATGTTGTCTGTACCAATAACGGCGAAGAGATCGTTCTTAATCAGATTTACATCGTAGCGACCGCTGTTGAACCCAACCACTGGAACTTGATCAAGGTGCTGCTTAATCATACCATAGTCAGACCTCTACTTACCAACCCGAGGGTGCTATGGAAGTCGAAGCAGCTGGCATATTTCCCTTCCTTAATCCAACCATCCACATCGATCATCGTATAGGTCTTATCGAGTTTGGCACCTGGAATCTCCATACCAGTCAGACCGTGAGCATTGATAATTTTCCGCAGGAGGATCTCGTACTTGTGCACGTTGTACGGCTGGATCTTGATCGATACCTGGTGAATATATTCGAACATGTCCGTTAGTAGCATATTCGGTTCATCGCTGACGAAGCAACGCACCTCCTCGGTTAAGCTATCCGATACAGATACTGATACGGGAATATGCTCATTGGTGAAGACAGTATTCTCACCATGCTGTGCCATAACTAGCTTAAGGATGGCCTCAAAGTCATAAACGATGAAGTGATCGATGTACTGGTCAGCATTCTTGATTGAATACTTCGTAAGCAGTGATCGTATTGCGTTCTGAGCTGGTTTGTAGATAGTTGGCTCAGCTGGGAAGCTTCGATATTCACGAGCTCGCACTGATTCTTTTTGTGGTTGTTAACCCTTTTAGCGCTGACGAAAACCATTTCACACTTAGGACATTGATACTTAGCCTGAAGCATATCGATGTTCTTGATGTAAAGAGCATGATTCTCGAACGATAAAATATCCATAGCTTCATACCCCTTGTCCGATCTACGAATGCATCCTACATTTCCAGAAACTACATCCATCTTATATACGTTAATACCAAGTTGGAAGCAGTCTTCAACCTCATCGAGCTGTAGTAGGTCAATGGGCTTGAAACTCCTAAACATGCTCAACGAATATTTAACCCCCTTGAAAGAACAGTAGCGCTTGAATACTTCCTTCACTTGGGCCTGGATCCGACGAGGACCTTTCTTAGCATGCTGATGTAAGTACCATGCGATACAGTGGAACACGCACTTGTTGTTGGACTTAGGGAAGTTGATTACGTGCTTGTTATCGCGGGTAATCTGTGGGATAACAGCTTCGCTATCGCCAAGTGCATGCTCGCGAAAGTAAATGTAAATTTTAAACCCAGTAATTGACTTCAGCTTATACCTCTATTTGGGATAGTTCAGCGTGTTAGCCAACTCCATCGACCTGATCTCTGAGAAAATTTTCTTACGAATGTCAGATCGACTGTTGATAGCAACAGGGGTCTTAAATACGTAAGTGATAGCCAGATTCGGGTGCCAGTACTGGGTAAACTACCATCTGTTATGCTTACGAGATCGTAGCCAAGAGCAATGTTTACCTTGAAAGCGTTAGTTTGGCTAGCAAGCACGTTTTCGAGTTTGTCGTAGAACTCAGTGGGCTGGATACCTTCATACAGATGCGACTCCATGTGTTTTCCGTTGTAGAATGAAACTTGGGGTCAGTTTTGTAATTAGGGGACATATGCTTCTTCAGGGCCGGTCTTAACCACTGCCATGCCTGCCACGCCAAGATCTGATTGGACACCACTTTTTAGGGGTAGGGCTAAAGTGCCATGGATGGCAAAAGTCAAGTGCCATCAAACGTGACTTTGCCATGCTGCCACGCCGTAATTTACCAATTAAAATCTTTGCTTGCACATCCAAGGAAGGAATGTAGAATGGCAACTATCCTAGTGCTCTTGCTAACTCTCCTGACCCTCGTGGCCCTGTTTCTCGAAGTCCGTCGCAAGTGCCGTCAGCGCGTCCCGCTGGACTGGACTGCACACGCCTTAGTTCGCTTGCGCATGGTGCTCGTGCTTGTCGGTCTGGAAGCGGCCAAAACAGGTCACCACCACCAGGTCAGGTCACACTAGGTCACGGAGTTACTTCGTGGCATCTGTGCTAACCACATGTAGTAAGCAGAACAGCAAAAATACCGGAGTAATTAAGCAGAGCGGCAAAAATACCCACTATTACAAGTAGTAACTGATGGTGGCGAGGAGTCGCAGTTAGTTTTTAACTGTCGAGGAGAAGACTTCCATCATTGGCTTTCTTCAAGTGATAGCTTATCAGTCAGGTATGGTGCGTCGCCTACGTTCTACAAAGTTCTACAAGAGAGCGCCGGCTGCGAGCTTCAAGGCAGCATATTCAAAATCGTAGGCCGGAAGTATCAAGACATTTCGATTCCGGGCGGAGTACATCTACCATAAGTGCGTCGTATCGGATCAAACAATCTGAAGCGAGATTTGCTAACGTGTGCGGGTTGGTTTGTAATTTAGCTCCAGCGGTGTCTGAATCAACCACACAGGAGCAGGCTTTGCTTAGCGCAACTACTTTGGTGCCCATACAGGATCATACCCCACTTGTCGCGGAGGTTCGTCCCGATTTTGATCGCAGTTTTGATGCATTTGGACAAAGAGACTGTTCTATTGCACTTTTGCTCAACCCTCTCCGTGATAACCCTGCGATTGCCCATGGCTCAGCGATAAACCCGAGCGATTTAACTATCGAACGGGGTCAGCTCAGGTTTCAGGACGACTACGAATTTGCATTTGGTGGTGACGACGATTTTTCAGAAGGAAATGGCGATACACGTGAAACAACAGCCCTTGTGGGCTTCAATCGCGTTGATGCTCTTGATGAACACGTAAGTGATGATGATCAAGATGATGGACGGCGTACAGGAAGTACTAATCGATGGGTTGCTGGATACAAGTATACGAAGTCCAACGAAACCTCGGTTAAGCTGTCTTATAGGTGCAGTGCTTATAGGAGTGCAGCATGTCCCGGCAAGTGTGAATATAGGCGTGCTTCAGGGATTTACACAAACTTGTACCCCACAGTTGCAGCCAATCCGCACTACCGATGGAAGAAGCCCCCAGAACCCCAGCACCACGACCAACGTCACGGAGTCTATGAAACGAGAGGTCGATCGGTTATCGGTAACCACGACTGCAACTAGAAGTGACATTTGGAATACTGTACGTGCCCAGTTCTACGGCAATTCTGATCGCCAGCTTTCGTTCATAGGTCTTTCAAGAGACAAGGTTTTTCGGCGTGTGAATCGTGCAAGAGCTGAATCATTTGGTGGGTCTGTTTTAGGCCAGATCGAGGTTTCCCCATGGTCTCAGATTCTAAGCGCTAATGGGTCGCCACCGGATACCAATTTCCTTCTTTTCATCACTCGTACTACGATCAGCGTGCTAAGACACGTGAGCGGTTAATTGGTTGGGCTCATCCGGTGCTACTAAACATGTTGAAGCAGAAAAAACCTCCGTTTTCATTGACGGCACATTTCGTTGCGTGCCTACGAATTTTAAGCAGTGTGTGGTTTTTTCAACTTACGATCGAGCTACAAAAGGGTACTACCCGGCCGCGTTTGTTCTGTGTTCTTCGAAAAGGTATGAAATGTACTTTCATGCTTTTCAACACATACAAGAAGCTACGGATTATGCGATGGATCCTGAGTTCACATATTGTGATTTCGAACCTGGAATGATTCGCGCCATCAGAGATCACCATCCCAGCTCGACTATCATCGGTTGTTTATTTCATTTTAAGCAAGCCTGTCGAAGAAAAATGAAGAAGTACAGGATATCAGATAAAGAATGTAAGATCGCCATGAAATTTGGAGTTGTGGATATGCTCACAGTCATCCCTCAACACAAGGTAAAAAGACAAGGTGTCGCATGGGTAAAGCAGAAAATTTCTGAATTGTGCGTGAATTCAGGAGTGACATTGTCCGAAGCCAAGTGGGCTCAATTTTGGGGTTATTTTCAAAGAACATGGATTGAGCGATTTCCACCTAAACTTTGGAATATCGAGCCATTCGCTGCAGAAATTATTAGTCGCACCAACAACCCACTGGAACGTTTGAATCGAGAGATCAATGAGGGTTTTGAAGGATCGCACCCAAACCTGCCCGATTTTTGTAGTTGGGATAGAAAAATTGCGAGGAAATACGTGGACTTCAAAGCTGACGTTGAGTTGGGGGAGCTCATGCTCCAACTAGACTTCCTATTCGGATCCCGAAGGCTGTATTGCTCCCAGAAGAGGAAACCAGCTCAAACGAAGAGTCGAAGGTTAGCGATATGCACGATAGCAGCGAAGACGAGTCGCACGTGAGTATCCGAAATGATCTACGCCGCATTGTTGTGCCAAGCAACGGAACCCTTGAGGTTAATATCCTCGGTGCAGCTCACGCTGAAATTTAGCCCTAAAATCTCCAACCGACACAAGGTTTCCTTTGTTACCATGAAAGAACGAATATCCATAATATATTACCTCTTTTATTCTAGTCGGAGGTCTTGTGGGTCATTTAGCTACTCGATGTTTCCGAAATATTTCAGGGGATGGAGCAACAGTGGAGGTTCTGGGGCTATTGCCATTTTTGCTTGGGCCTCTCTCAACTCCTGTAAGTACTTGGCTTTTGATGCTGAAATTCTGGCTTGGGCGAATGCTGCAGAAGGAGCTTTTTCCTCAGACAAAGGTTCAGGCTCGAACCGAATCATCCCGTTGGATGCGGCAAACAAATCGATCATGCGTGACGCAACCGAAACAAAGGCTTCGTGGGCAGATTCTGGACTATCGCTAAGCCGAGCAATCTGAATTGTGTTTTCGACGCTGCTCATCATAGCTTTCAATACACCACTCATGTTCCCAGAATCATAAGCAATCTGTACCAGCACTCGCTCTTCTTTCAGAATAGTTGAGTGGTACTTGGCTTTTGAGTCTATTAGTCGATGAAGTAATTTGCTAGAATCATGCTGAGGACTGGACAACGTACTGATTCGCTGTGGCAACTCGACTTCTTGCAGTGGACGAAAACTCTCACGATCATCTGGAACTTGAGGTGATTCCTCTAACGGACAACGAGACTGGTCTCTTGTGTTTTCTAGCTGTGCCGTGGCCCGCGACCGGGTGTTGCGTCCACTCTTCCGTCTTTCATCAAGAACCCCGTTAGTCCGTTCAGGAAATGTCGGGTCAGGATGATCCTTCATCAGGTCTTCGCGCTCTCGTAAAGACAAACCAAACCACAGTTTTCGAAGACGGACTCCTCCATGGCCGCGGAGCCATTTCGAATCACGATCCAGTTGGTCTCTAATACTTAATGTTTTGCGCTCTTGAGCGTATTTGCGCGCGCGGTCATTGCCGTTGTTTGCTGCTAGAACCCACACAGCAGAGTGACACGCATTAGAAGCCTTTAGTTGTTATAAGGCAGACCAAGCGAATTCCAAAGTGATAAGACAGAAGGAGATACTGAGTGACGGAGGTTATATTTATCATAATGAAAGCACTGTCTCATCCCACCGGAATAATTACGCTAACAAAACAGTGTTACTTTCTGATTTTCCCCAATTGTGAAATTGACAAGCTTTGACATACCTTTTATGTGCGGAGCATTAACGAGACTTTCTCGCGACAACCCTCTTCCCATATTATTGGGCCCTCAATTGACTCAACCGGGATCGAACCATGGACCACTCGTACGTCAATCGATGTTCTAACCGGTTGAGCCGTCAGCACATTACATGTTGAAGGGAACATACTTATATTTGTGTAGAACAATGCATAGGCACTAAAACTGATACAGCGTTCAATGGAAGACGCTATTGAATGATATCATGTTGAGGTTTGATTTGTTTCCCATCACCAAGATGGTGAGCATATGCCAATGGGTGACTTCCAAAATCACACAAGCCGAGCATGTAATGTGGCACAAACCTCGCACAGGCGGTGGAGCAAAGTCGTAGCAAACTCGTCAGAAACATGCTAAGACGCCAAAACACGTCTGAGCAAACTTGTGATTGGCGCACATAAGAAATCAAGGACGGCCAGTCATTATTATTATCACGGAGGGAGTTAGAAACCATAGAGCACGTCTTCGGTCATCCCTTGATCTACTCCGCCTTCCGCACGACAGAGCCAAACCACTAGTGTGTCATGTCCACAGCAACCAAGAAAATCAAGGGGAAGAACTTCCGTTCGGGCGAGATGCAACGTACGTTAAACTCTTGTCAACTATCTGCACTTCGGCGACTAACTGCAATTTTTATCTACAGGAATGGTAGACATCGTGGAGGAGTGCTTGCCATTTGGAGCTGAGCAGTGGGCTAACGTCGCGGCCCAGTACAACACGCACCTTCCAAACGGATGGCCGGAGCGAGACGGCGAGAGTCTCAAGAGGAAGTTTCTTGGCTTAAAGAACAAGCGGAAGCCTACAGGTGACCCTGACTGCCCGCCAGAGCTTAAACGAGCAAAGCGGGTATTGTACCGCATCGAATCCCGATGTGCGGTTACTACCCTACATGACGATGATGTTGAAGACGCCCAGCAAGACGCCCAGTCCGGCGTTGACGCAATTACCGAGCAGGAAAGCGCACAAGCTGCCGCTGGAAACCCTGTTGGTACCAACGGTGTGGCGACGTCAACGTCTGAAACGACGGACCCGGTATCGCCTTCAATCGACCAAGTCGCCGCTTTTAGGCGGCACTGTTGATGAGCTTGAGGTAGCTGCACCACCAATTACTACCCCTCCAACATCTACGCCACCCCACCACCGCTCACAGCAACACCTCGGTCAGGATTAACGCCAACTGAACTTGCCCAACTGTCGCGGCAACTAGACATGACACGCTCAGGAAGAGCGCCGTTGGGCACACTGCCTGTTCAACTCAGCCAGACAGCTCAGAGACGCATCAGGCTTGACACCATGCTCGAAAGATTGACAGCTGAGACCCAAACAGGCCCTGCGTCTCCTGATCCTGGGTTTCTGAACATACTGATGGTCATAGAAGAGCGTCAAGTCGCTGGTGAATCTGAGCTGCGTCGAGAGCGTGAGGAGAGGGAGGCTGCAAGAGAAGAGAGGGAGCGCCAATTTTGCATGGAGATGGCCCAGCAGCAGAGCCACCGTGATGCACAAAGTCAACAACTTATGATGTTGTTGGTGACCAAAATGTTTGGTGAGCAGCGCCAAAGCAGTACGGAGGAGTAGATGCTGCAATTGAAACTGCAACAAACAGGACGACGAATACATTTTGAGCTTTAAAATCGCCATCCATTTAGTTAGTCACGACATATACACACTTCGTATCTGACTTATTCCGGTGCTGCGAACCCGAAGATTGTACAAATGGTAAATATTGGCAAGGCGGACACTCCGACGCCTAGGATCAAACGGCAGGGGCAACTGGAGTTGTCGGTAGCATTTCGGAGCGCAGCCCATCCCCCACTCTGCTGACTGCCGAACAGCAGTGATCGCGTTGCTCATGGCAATTAGTCCCCCTCTGCATGCTTGACTAGCCTTTTCAAGATCTCCATCCTTCAAAGGCGTTATGATCTTGCCAGACATTTCATTGCTAACCGGAAAAGCTGAGTCGGTCGCGCAGCAGCCAGTTGCCATCGATCGAGTCGTGTCCGCAAGACGATCCTGAAGACGGCGGCTCATCTCTCCGTCATTCCAAGAACCTGGATGGTTGTGACGCCCCCAAATCAGCGTACCATCAAAGCTGTAGCATAAAACCCCAGTGACTTTGACGGCGTGCAGCCAACCTGTACGCATTTTAATTATGAATCAATTAGTATCGCTCATTTTGAGCACTCGCCCAAAATCAAGGCGATCATCTCGAAGACTTTACCGACACGAGACCTGATGGACGCCACACACATTACCAGAATGCTGCCACTGTCGGTTATTAAACGTTGCAACTCCATCGTACATGCTCTTCAGAAGCGAAAAGGGGTCTTGGAGAACAGGATATCGCTGTGGAGGTTTCCGGTGTCGGAGTCCTGTCGACGATGGATATCAGGACGATGACACAATGGCACAAGGCAGTGGAAAAGTTCGACCTGATTACGACGACACTCAACTGGATATCTGACATTGACTTCTCGACGTCAGTGCCTCCCGCTTTTCGTGTGTCACGGGATGAACAGCTCGCAGTCAAGCTGAAGGCCCTCCCCTTATCCTCCACTCAGGTATTTACTCTCAACTGTTGTAAGCATTTTGTGTGTATAACTTGCTAACCGTGTTTTGTCTTAGTTTGATTTCCTAGATCTGGCAGCGAGAAGGTCACTCAGTGACGTTACCCTCAGCGCGGTGACGGAAAGCTGCTTGGGAAGCAAGCGGGGTCGTATGTATCGACCCCGCTTCTCTAGCGGTCGTTGTCGACGGCACCATCAGTATTGACACGAACCTGCTTGCTTCCCGCTTCGCTGGGCTTTCCGACGAGACCATGCTGCTCCCAATCAACTGTAATAGTGTGCACTGGTGCAGCATCATGGTCGACATTGCGAGAGTCGATAGTCGTATCTACGACCCTATGTGCAGTAACTACGTGGACGACGTCCGCGATGTGGCAAACGTCATCATCGACTTGCTGCCTCCACCACCCAATGCCAGAATCAGATACCATGTGCGCGTGTACGAATCGCCTGACCTTCGCATCCAGACCGACAGCTACAATTGTGGCGTCTTCGTGCTGATCGCCTTTGAGATGTTCATCGGCTCGATCTCTCCTGGTCGACTTAAGCGTGGCCTATTACGGTATTTTCTCTACCGCTACCTGTTAATGTGCTTTTAATACAAACATCTTCTCCTCACCCACACTTCAAATAGAATGCGCTTGGGTCGGGTATTATCTCGAACCACGCGCAGGTGTGCACCTTTTACAGGACCGTCGCTACAACAAAGCGTCCAATCGTGTTTTGTTGGCACCCGCCCTTGCATTTTGGTGACACCCCATCGTGATTTTGTTGGCGCCCTTTACCCGTAATTTATCCGCTTTTTTGTTTGTTTTCTTCGCGTCTTCACTCGTCGTCTTCTGGTTCGCCTCTTGATTCTTCTGACGAATCATTGCATTGATCGCAGCCCATCGTTTGAGACGTTCGGGGTGACGGTGTATTGTAGTTGGTGGCAGAAAGGGTGCCACGCCGAGAGCCATGGCTGGGGAGCGGTCGTTTTCACCCTTCGGAACCACCACCAGCACGTGAATCGTCTTCTTCGTCGGAGCACCTTCAAACACTTCGCCAACCTCGTCTGTTGGGTCCGTTTCCATGTTCAGCAGTGTCTTCAATTGCTCGGGAACACCTCCACTCCGCATAGCAATGACGACAGGATCCTTCGATGAGAGCCACGCGCCGCCCGCCGTCTTCGCCAGGAAGAGCTGCAGCTTGTCTGCGTCGATGTCCTTGAAGTCAATCGGCTTCTTGACCTTGATCATGTCCTTCAATTCTCCCACCAGCTGACTCGCGTCGGCGTCCACAGGGAAAGCGCTTCCCGCCACACCAACGATCGCACAGACAAACTTAACCATATTTCCTCGAGCCGGCAGATTCTGGAATGAGGAAGAAGGGAGGGAATTTCTGGCGTACTTAAGCGGACATGAAGGTGTGTGACATTAATTTTTAATCAATCGCCACGTCGCGCTGGTCCGAACTAATCCTTGAGGTAAAAATCTGTTCTATTGCTTTTATCAATATAGTTTGAACGTTGGCGGCCGAAACGCCCTAATATCGTGGCTCTCGCTCTAAGGTGGTCGAGAGGTTGCGTCGTTGAAATCGCTGCTGTCCCGAAAGAAGGTTTCAGGAATGTTCTCGGTGGTAAATTACGGTAAGGAAAAAAATTGCCGGCGTAATGTTCTAAGTATTACCACTTACTTGCGAGTTGATCCAACTACTGCATCAAAAGGTAGAACGGAACGCCTGTATATGGGTCAAAACTGGAGCTCGAGCTTCACACGCCCAGCCGCCCCTGTTCGCGATAAAAGGCACCGGAACTATCTGTCAAAAGACCAGTACCCGATGAAGGAGCTTTTACCATACGCGTTTGGTCCCCATTACGTGATGTCGATGGATTGTGTTCGCTTCATCTCAAGAAACGATTAGCGGCTACGGAGCTTGAATGGATTGGAAGATGTTAGTGTCGGTTTGTGGCTACGAGTGATGCAAGTTCCATTGGAGCACACGCAACAGTTCTCACATCTTACACTGCAGCCTTGTAAAAACAATTTAATCTCCCTAGCCGAGTTATCTCCAGTTGGCATCCGTATTGTCCACGATAACATTCTTCACGACAATTCTGCCATGGATTCGGTCGTCTCTCATGGAATTATTATCAATCTCCTTCTCAGCTGGAAGTGATCTCAAATCTCCTATTCAAAGTCACGAACTGGATGTGGATGTCTACACCACTAATCCATCTGGATATCTGCAAGTAGCGACAATACTATCGACCACAACTTGTTCTGGGATCCAAGTTTCGTTTCTCCCGCAATTAAACAGCTTCGACTCATACCTGCGGTCCCTCTTTCTTCAAGCTCAACAACACTTACCGTTGATAGTCGCAAATGCTGAATACTTTGACTTTGCAACACTAGTGCAAACCAAAATTCAAGATTGCTACCGTCAACTCCAGCAAGGGAAAACGTATCGACTTACCGCGAGCGGAGCTGTGGAGGTACAATATTTTCCTGTCAAACCCGACCAAATCTGCTCTGATTGTTGCGTATGAACCGAGTGCTTTTTTCTCTCGCGTTTTGCTTGAATGCCTCTTTGTCTCCGTTTTCGAGGAGCAAATGCGTCCACTGCCAGTGATACCTACCAACCTCCTGGATCAACACTACGGCATTTCTCCCGATGTGTTTGTCTTTGGTCCACTGGGTGGCAACTGTATTTCTGTAAGCAATCCCGAGTGCAAGAAGATGGTTGCAGAATACTTCGAGCGCTATACTTTCACCACCACCAACAGCAATATTGACACGAACAGTTCTAGAGCAGCGATACAGAAGCGAACTACTCAGTTGGTCATGTTGTCAGGTGAGGCTTGGAGCACCGACGGTCTGGACGAACGCGTACTGCTGCTCTCGACGGTAGCAAACGCTAACCGGATGAAACACGTTTACCTTTCGATGGCAAGTGCGTCTTTTGCAGAGCGGTTCGACCACGGACCATTGTCGCTCTTGGCTCCCTCCTACACAAAATATGAAACTTCAAAGACCAAGTTCTGCGCGTATTTGTACTCTCACTGCGAGCACAGCGGTCGAGAGGTCATGTACGACACACTCAATGCGCTTCGACCTGTTGACGCTCTCGGAAAGTGCGCGGGGTCATCGAGACCTCCTGACTTGACGAAGATGGCGTCTCGAGACAACCTTTTCCACAATGACGACGCAGTGCACCGATATGCGCCCTACAAGTTCGTGATCGCGTTTGAAAACACGCGTGGGACAGGTTACGTGACGGAGAAGGTGGTGAATGCCTTTCTGGCTGGCAGCGTCCCGGTATACTGGGGCCATTCCAAGACGGTGTCAGCGCTCTTCAACCCCGAGAGTTTCATTGATTGTGGCCGCTTTCAGAGTCTGCAACATTGTGCCGAGTACGTAGTGCACGTGGACGACTCGCCCGAGATTTACAGTCGAATGCGTCAGGAAGCGCCTGTGACGAACATGACGGCGTTCAACGAAGCTTTTTCGTGGCATCCGACGGTACCGAGTCGGTTCATGGCGGATGCAGTGCTCAAACACCTTCATAGCAGCTAACAGCAACGAATCAATGGAAATGCACCTCGGAAATCAAAATGGTTGGTACTTCTAACAGCGTCCGCTGCATTTATCTGCGTCTCACAGCTGTAGTTTGAACGTAAAGCTAACTAGAAAGCAAAGCCCAGTCTTCCAGTTGTACAAGACCAATGTTGTCTTCAGCAGCAGACAAGTTTTGGTAGAACTGATTCAGTTCTAGCCGTGCTTGATCTGTAATCTCTGTACATGTCCTAGTGACGCTCGGAAAATACAAGCGGACCTGTGCACACAGCTTTCGTGTATAGACTTGAAAAGGTTCGCTTCGTGCGGAACAGAGCACCTTCACACCAGCACGCGTGGACGTAGATATCGTTGTACTTAGTTGGTGTACCAGTTGCTGCTTGGAACGCGTAAATGAGAATTCAAAACTCAAAGTCTCTGGAGAGAACGACAGCAACGTCGAAGGCGCTTTTGTTGGAGCTCCAATATTCTGCCGTAGCCAGGCATCCCGTTGAAAGCCGTGACAAAACGGGAGGCCATCTTGAATATTGTCGTGAATCACACGAATGGCCGACTCCGACAAATCACTCAGCGAGACGAGATCGTCCCGACATGAACCCGCAGTCAGATACTCCAGACCGTAAAATGGTATCGGGTGGACTTGCGTCGATAACATCCAGAGAGAGACTGAAATATCGTCCATCCCGCCCAAATCGCGTAGCCGTCGACGATTCTTCGCTACGAAGTGCGCACAGTCCGTTGAGAGAAAGAAGTTGGCCCCCAGAGCAAACGGTGGTAGCTCGGTTAGAGGGTATTGAGCAGTGGAGAGATAGTTGCGACTCGCACGATTCCGAATTGGCTTAATTTTCATGGCATTTTCAATCGCTCGGACTTGACCAGCATAATATTTCTGTCGTCGGCCTTGGCGCTCAAGCCGAGTGGCTACAACATCCAGACGAAGATACTGGTCGTCATCCGCAACCATAACGTAGTGTGCTCGGGGGTATCGAGTCGCCGCAACGTGGAAAAACTCTTTCGTTTTGTCTGCGAGGCGAGCATAGGAATCCAAGCAGTCCAGTTCGTCGGTCAGCAGGTCCCCGTAAACACGTTTCTCCAGCTCAACTGCTTCCCTGATGCTCCGTCGCTCTGCTAATTTTCCGTGCTGGCCGCTTTCTTCTTCCGTGACTGGAAATGGCCGGCAGCCCAGAAACAAAACTTTCACGCGAGGAGGCAACGCAGAGTCACTCGCCCACGTTTCTCGGATAGCTTGTCGAAAGGCAAAATGAGCACCCACCGCCGTTCGGACCCCAACAATGAGGAGCAGATCACTCGCCAGTCCAGCTTCATCTTGGTGAACTGG
The DNA here is from genome assembly GCA_012656105.1 of Phytophthora syringae. Lineage (NCBI taxonomy): Eukaryota > Oomycota > Peronosporomycetes > Peronosporales > Peronosporaceae > Phytophthora > Phytophthora syringae. The sequence goes on along the minus strand of JAAKBD010000310.1, from coordinate 11,348 downwards.
GCGGTCACTTACCGGACCAGTAGATCCAGGACCCGGCTGAAGGGTTTCGTCTGTCGATTTCCATTGCGAGTGAGCCCATTCGACAAGGGACTGTCGGAAACCAACACGGTGCTTCATCTCATTGGCTTCGACTGTACGCGCCATATGCGCGTGGAACTCCGAGTCGTCCACCACCATGAAAGAAATGGGCTGCGACGCCCAGTCGAATGCCAAATCTTCGTTTTCACCGACACGCGTAAGATAAACTCGCCCAGTGCAGTTGCCGAGTTGACGGAACTGGAAATTGGGACCCCCATCCGAGAGCAATTGACAACCTCCCCATTAACTTCCACGCACACGCGGATCTCTTCGGATTGGGTGTTGAAGCGGGTTTCGCTCCCAGGACGGATCTCAATCTGCGTCTTGAACACGACGGGGCCTTTTCAATCGCTCCATTCGCGGGATAAATAATTCGGATTGCTGTCACTGGATCGACTGAACCAGAAGGTATTTCTGTGAGCGGTGGGGTGTCGTAGGTATCACCTCTTTGCTTTAGAGCTTCCCCGCCAACGATGACCCAACATTACAACCGAATAAGTAAAGAACAACAATGGGCCACCACAGCAGAACGAGCATGTTCGTACAGTCGAAAGGTCTCTGACCACCGAAAGATCGCGTTTTGACACGCGAGGACAAGTCTCTTCCAATGAGAATGCGACCTTCAGTGCTCGTGCTGGTGCTGGTGCTGCTGACGACACTTGTCAATGGCTTTTCATCCTCCAGTCTTGATGGTCCTGGTAACTTGGTGTCGGGTGCACAAGATTTGAATGGTGTTGAGCGGGGCAGTGCAGAGGATCCTCTTACATCCGTCGAGATAATTGATCCTGTTGACGGAGCAGTGGAGACGGCACCCGTGACATTGTCCACGGCGATCAACATTCGATCTGGTGGGGCTGAGCGGTACAACGATCTCTACTCCAATCTGAGCCTCTGCTTCGAGGCGAGGGACGTGATGCTGTCGTGTTTCCCTGTCGACCCAAAAGTGTGGATGGGGCTGAGGACTTGCGAGCCCGGCACTTACACTGTGAACGCATATCTTAGCCAAACCAACGAACCCAACGAGCCCATTGGAGAGCGATTCGGGACGTCGCGGCCGCTCACTTTTGATGTGGTGAGTGATGCAGACTTGGCTGCTCGTACAGCAGATTTCGTGCGAACAAGGCAATCGAAATATCGTGCTGGTTATGCTTTGTCTCTTGTCAATTGGGCGTCACACCAGCAACAAGAACGAGGTCGGGATATTCTTAAGAAGCTGGAGAAGGAGACGTGGGTCCGAGTTTTGAAGAAGGTGATGACTTTATGCACGAAGGTGATGATATGACACTTTTGATAGGGGTGAAAACGGCAGTGGCCACGAACTTTGCGCTCCGTCAAGCTATCCGAGAGACTTGGGCGAGCAAGAAGGCATTACCTCGTGGTGCTAAAGTCTTTTTCTAGGCTGCAAGCCATTGACGTATGCTGAAGAAATTGAGTTTGAGAAGCCGGAGAAGGAGGTGGAGCGCAGACGTCTTCGAGAAGCAATTCTGTTGGAGAAAATGGTGTATGGAGACTTGCTTACCGATGAGCTGGACTGCAACGACTCGTACCTCGATCTCGCCGACAAGGTCAAGGAGTTTTTACATGTAGCAGCGTCGCAGTTTCCGAGTGCACAGTATGTGATGCTGGCAGATGACGACGTCTACGTCCGCGTCGATAAAGTACTCGAACGCTTCAAGCGGCTCGGTCCCCAGACTCGGTACTATAGTGGACAGGCACCTTCGATACAATATGCGCGCAAGGACACGCCCAACAGAGATGCCGCCATCGGTACTCGTTGTCGACAGCGCAATACCCAATTTCTGAGCTACCTCCGATGGCTATGGGCGCCTACTTCTTCCTCTCTATGGACTGTGCCAAGTTCGTTTCGAAGAATCGAAATCGTCTTCAAGGCCTGAACGGCATCGATGATATCACGATACCCTTGTGGATGTTAACAATGCAAGTTCACGTTCGGCACCAACCCGATCTGGGATATTTACGAGCAACGACAAGTTTGTGGCATTGGCGGATTTGTCTCCATTGGCTCTTCGTGAAGTTCACAGCAATTTGCAGGAGAATCGCTCCTTGTGTCACGGATTTGAAAAGCACATGTGGCAGCAAGGTCCTGGTGAAGGGGTGAAAGATGGCGTGTACCGTGTGCTGCCATGGTTCACAGAACAACTGCAGTTTCAATTTGAAATCACTGAATTGAGCAAGACCCATCTGCACCGGATCACGACTATTATTTCAACGCCAGCTTACGCTGGTGTCAAGGTGTCGTTTTATCCAACTAACGAGTCGTTTTCTGATTATACTCACCGGGTATGTGCTGAAGCTCGTTTAAGCTTTCCAAGTGCCAGCAATGGTACGTCTTGCTCTGATATTGGTGAGCAGCTAAAGTCCGGGCTTTTTCCGTGAGCAAATACTCGAAGTAGGTTACCAGTACATATGGAGTTAAACAATTGATTCTGTGTTTGAAAACCTCGGGTAAGTTCACTTAAGGTCTGGACGTCCAGTTGGTAAGTTGTGAGTGATCGATAACCTTAGCGGCAACCAGTTCCTGATAGAAAGCCTGAAGTGCAGAATACACTCTCTCCTTGCAGTGTACGAATGAACTAACAGCGCTAGGTAAGTGGACGCGTGTAAGAGCACAAAGCTTTCGAGAATGGTCAGCAAACGTTTCGTCGGCTGGGAAATAAGTCACTTTGACCCCAACATGAGTTGAGGATGGCGTCGTTGCAACGATTTGACCTTGGCGTAGTTGCTCCAAACTGGTGAAAGAGAAGTCAACATCGAATTCTTCTCTAGGAAATGACACCAACCGCGTAGGACCCTAGAGTTTTCCACTGCTATTCTGCCCCATCCACACGTGACGATCAAACCCGTTGCAGAACCGACGTGCAGATAAAATATTGGCATGGATCAAACGAATCGCCGACGCTGATAAATCGCTCAATGCGACTAAACTTTCACGGCAAGGCTCCGATCTAAGATATTGGAGACCGGGACGGTGGATCGGATGAACTTGCCTGGTTAACATCCACAGGGCGACCGAAATGTCGGCCATGCCTCCTAAATCGCGTAGTCTTCGCCGATTCCGTGACACGAATCGAGCGCCATCCATAGACAGAAAGAAATTGGCACCGAGGGCAAAAGGTGGCAACTCGTTTAGCGGATAAATTTCCTTCGAAAGGTAGTGAGGAGATCCAATGATCCGAGTTGGCGGAGTTTTCTTAGCGTTCGTAATTTCACGAACGTGGCCAGCGTAGAAGCGTTCGCGAGGACCCAAAGACTGCAGCCACTCGGATATTTTATCTAAACGGAGATAAATGTCGTCGTCCGCGACCATCACATATTGTGCCGTAGGATATTTAGTTGCTGCCAGGTGAAGAAAAGCTTTTGTTTTATCAGCCAAGTGGACGTAAGCATCATCACAGTCCAGCTCGTCAGTCAGCAAATCTCCATACACCTGCTTTTCCAGTTCGATTGCTTCCCAAAGGCGCCTCAGCGTTGACTCCTCGTCAGTATTGTTTTCATGATTTTGACGCTCTGTTGTGTGAGGACGACAACCCAGAAAAAGCAGCTTGATACCCTGTGGTAACACCGACTGATTTGCCCACGTTTCTCGAATAGCCTGTCGAAGTGGGAAATGAGATACAACTGCAGTTCTCACACCGATCACGAGAAGGAGTTCACTTTGTTTTCTGCCGTTTCAGTCAGTGTCAGAAATACTAAAGCCAGATCGATCTCGTCCAAGTTGATCGAGAACTGCTTCGTCTGGTTGCTTTTGTTGCGACGGAGCCCAATCCAATAGTGATCATTTGTATCCAGTGCGGTGATTGCTTTCATCGTTTCGAATTGCAGAGCTCACATGTGCGTTGAAGTCTGTTCCGTTCACCAACGTAAAAGAAACTGGAGCTGACATGAATCGCTTTTCAAGGTTTTTGTTGACCCCAGTTACCTTCAAATAGGCACGGGCAGTGCAACTCCCAAGGAAATGATACTGGTACGCTCGGTCGTTTAGTCCAGAGCAGAAATTGGTGACGTCATTAACTTCAACACACAAGCTCGCGTTGCCATACCGATCTGCTAAACGTTTTGCACCGCCCTTCTTCACATTAATCCTCATCTGGAACACGATCGGAGACATTTCAATGGCCCGTTCAATAGGGTAGTTGAAGCTGATGGATGAAACAGGATCCTCCTCGTCACGACTGGATGCATCAACACCATTCCAATCTTGTACACCCGACACCAAGTTACCATGAACATCAATACTGGAGGATGAAAAGCCATTGACAAGTGTCATCAGCAGCACGAGCACGAGAACGAAAGGTTGCGTCCTCATTGGCAGGGAATGTCTTCGAGTCACGCGTGTCAAACTGCGATCTTTCGGTGTAGTGAGAGCCCTTTCGACTGCCGTGAACTTGCAACTGCACTCTGCGGGTGTTAGCCCTACTGGAGACATTGGTCTTGCGGCAAATCATCTTTAGCTGCTTTGGCCAGCTTGTTCTAGTCGTGACTCAGACAAAAATGCAAAGATTGCTACCTCTTGAAGTATTTGCGAAAAATTGGTATCAACCATTCCAGAAGACTCGAATTGTATGATAGATACGTAACACCTCGCTCTGGCAGCATGGACAGCCAGTACTTCATTAAAGCTCGTTCTCTTTGTTGTTACAAATTGTAAAATATGCAAACTGTCGTCCGCGACTCATTCACTGGGAAACACACTATGGACGCTGTTAGAAGCATAAACTATATCGAGGTTTTGTGCATTTCGATTGATTAGTTGCTGTTAACTGCGATGAAGGTGTTTGAGCACTGCGTCCGCCATGAACCGACTCGGTACCGTCGGATGCCACGAAAAAGCTTCGTTGAACGCCGTCATGTTCGTCACAGGCGCTTCCTGACGCATTCGACTGTAAATCTCGGGCGAGTCGTCCACGTGCACTACGTACTCGGCACAATGTTGCAGACTCTGAAAGCGGCCACAATCAATGAAACTCTCGGGGTTGAAGAGCGCTGACACCGTCTTGGAATGGCCCCAGTATACCGGGACGCTGCCAGCCAGAAAGGCATTCACCACCTTCTCCGTCACGTAACCTGTCCCACGCGTGTTTTCAAACGCGATCACGAACTTGTAGGGCGCATATCGGTGCACTGCGTCGTCATTGTGGAAAAGGTTGTCTCGAGACGCCATCTTCGTCAAGTCAGGAGGTCTCGATGACCCCGCGCACTTTCCGAGAGCGTCAACAGGTCGAAGCGCATTGAGTGTGTCGTACATGACCTCTCGACCGCTGTGCTCGCAGTGAGAGTACAAATACGCGCAGAACTTGGTCTTTGAAGTTTCATATTTTGTGTAGGAGGGAGCCAAGAGCGACAATGGTCCGTGGTCGAACCGCTCTGCAAAAGACGCACTTGCCATCGAAAGGTAAACGTGTTTCATCCGGTTAGCGTTTGCTACCGTCGAGAGCAGCAGTACGCGTTCGTCCAGACCGTCGGTGCTCCAAGCCTCACCTGACAACATGACCAACTGAGTAGTTCGCTTCTGTATCGCTGCTCTAGAACTGTTCGTGTCAATATTGCTGTTGGTGGTGGTGAAAGTATAGCGCTCGAAGTATTCTGCAACCATCTTCTTGCACTCGGGATTGCTTACAGAAATACAGTTGCCACCAAGTGGACCAAAGACAAACACATCGGGAGAAATGCCGTAGTGTTGATCCAGGAGGTTGGTAGGTATCACTAGCAGTGGACGCATTTGCTCCTCGAAAACGGAGACAAAGAGGCATTCAAGCAAAACGCGCGAGTAGGAAGCACTCGGTTCATACGCAACAATCAGAACTGGTAAAGATATGTTTGCGTCCCGAATGTTAAATGTCCAGAGCTGTAAACGTGATGATTCACTGTCCAGGACCCCATCAGATTCTTCGCAGTAGCGTTGCAGTTTATGTTGAAAATGTTTGGTCACTTCAGCACATGTCAGACTTCTCACATCTCCAGCAAAGGTAAGTCGAAGAACCCCACAAAGCCTTCTGAAGTAGTTGTGCGGGGTCTCGAGCGCAGGAAAATACGAAAGTTTGATTCCAGCTTGCGATTGCGTAGAGATGACACTGACGATCTCCAGTACGTGAGCTACTGTAGGAGCACGTAGTGAAAGTGTGAGCTCCAAAGCCTCAGTGAACTCTGGAATTTTGTATCGATGCCCCGGTGCTGGAGCAAGAGATTTAGGTTTCAGCCAAACGTGAAAGTTGAACCCTCGACACAGTCGCTGATGTTCCAACATATTTTTGTGAACGAGTCGAATGGATAACGGGGATAAATCACCAACAACAACGAGATCATCACTGCATGGGCCTCCACGCAAGTGTTGCAGGTGACCAAAGGGCTGAGCGTGAACTTGAATTGTGAGCAACCACAGCGCCATGCTCATGTCGTCCATTCCAGCCAAACTATGCAAATGTTGACGATTCTTGGCGATGAACTGAGCACAATCCATTGACAGGAAGAAATACGCCCCAATCGCGAATGGTGGCAACTCGCTCATGGGGTACATTTCATTGCTCAAGACGTAGCGATAGTTAACTTTGTCGTCGCGGATAGGTTTCTCTTTCTGTGCGTTCTCAATAGCATGGACTTGGCCGCTGTAAAACCTCGTTCTGGGGGATTGGGTCGTTAAGCTGTGCACAACTTCTTCCATTCGTACGTAGACATCGTCGTCTGCAATCATGACGTATCGTGCGTGAGAATACGTCGTCGCTGTGAAATGGATAAAAGTCTTCACTTTATTCGCGAGATTTGCGTACGAGTCATCGCAGTCCAACTCATCCGTCAACAAGTCACCATACACCAATTTTTCCAGTTCAATAGCTGCCCAGAGTCGCCGAAGTTCCGTGCTGTCCTCGATGCTCGGTACATGTACAGAAGGTCGACACCCGATGAAGAACACCTTAACACCAACAGGAAGCGCTTCTTTGCTTGCCCACGTCTGTCGAATCGCCTGTCGAATTGCGAAATTCGTCGTGACTGCAGTTTTGATCCCCACCACTAGCACCAACTCGTCTCCATTTTCCTTTCTATCAGTTGCCACGTCTGGATCCCGTGAAAGCTGTTCAAGTAGCCGACTGTTCTGTTGTCGCTGCTGCAGAGCAGACCATTCAAGAATCCCGAGATCATAGTCAGGGTAGCCTTCCCTTCTTCCTGAACCTGCCGAGCGATTTGGGCATCGAATTCGCCTTCCGATACCACCGAAAAGGAGATTTCCTCCGACTGCCAATAGCGCTGAGCATCAGGTGATGCATTTGCAGCAATGAAGGCGCAGGTTGTGAAGTCCCCGAACTCTTTTTGCTGAAGGGGAACGAGTCCTCGTCATGAATTCCCGAGCACAATTGGGAGGTGTTCGTTACTGCATTGACGTCGACGATCTCAATGCACAACTTCATTCCGTCGTATTGATCTGTGAACTGCTGCACCGCCCCATGGCGAATCCCAATGTTCGTGACGAAATTCACGGGAGGTTTCTCAATTGCACCATTGATCGGGTACGTGATCTCCACGGACGTCACTGGGTCATCTACGGCTGGAGTCTCTGCATAGTGAAGGGGTTTGGAGATCCACTGACGACAAAGCTCAGCGCAATTGCAGCCCAGCGAGAACAAGTCCGCATGGTGTAGTAGGATCCGAAATATTGCACGGTATCTTTGATTAAAACAAATTTTGTGGCCCCTCCTTTGATTGGCATCAAGTTGAAGTCATTGATTGGCAAAGGAAGATTGACATTGGCATTGTTCAGGCTGGGGACCTCGGCTTTAGCTAGCAAAGTCTACGTTAGAGCGTCTTTATCCCACGTGTGCTTGTTGAAGCCGAAGCAGAATTTGCGTCCCGATTGCAGGTTGCTCTGGATGATTCGCATGGCAGTTGGACCTAAGTCTGCGTACGCGATGAGGTCATTCCTGCATGGCGTTTCGCGGAGATTCTGGAACGGTTCGAGGTGTTGCGGGTGCACTTGGAGCGCCAACAGCCAAAGAGCAATAGTCACATCATCGAGAGGGCCGAGTCCTTGCAGTTCCTCACGATTGTCTGCGATAAACTCGACGACATCCATCGACATGAGGTAGTGGGGACCCCATGCAAACGGTGGGAACTCATCCAGAGGATAGACGGACTCTGGCAGATAGTATTGACGCTGTGGGTCTCTCTCGGGGAGGAACGAGTTGCCTTCTTTCACATGACCAGCGTAGATATTGTCGAGTGGTCCCATGTCCACAAGCTGCTTCACCAAGTCATCAGCACGCAGATAAACATCCTCGTCCACGACCATGACGTATGCAGCGCGACGAAGGACATGGTCCGTCCCCACAACGTGAAGAATCTCCTTCACCTTCTGTGGTAGTGTGGCGTACGAGTCCTCGCAGTCCAAAGCGTTCGTGAGGAGATCTCCGCCGTAGACTTTTTGCTCGTACGCTATCGCCTGTCGAACTTGGTCGCTAGCATTAGCAGGAACTCGACAGCCGGCAAAGAGCACACGAACCTTTGCAGGAAGTCGCTCCTTGCCCGCCCACGTCTGTCGGATGGCTTGGCGAAAGGGGAACCCGTCGACGACTCTGGTTTTGACTGCGATGACGAGTGTGGGAGGGTCGAGTGGGTTTCCAAAGGAACTTCCTGTCTTTCTCTCAGCAATTGGCTTCACCTCACCCGTAGCTGCGTCAACCTCGTGCATTACGTGGCTTGTAGTCGCGTCCTTCTCCACCTGAAGTCGGAACCACTCGACGACGTCCACGTTCTTGTTGTCCGCAACGTCCGCTCCATACAGCGCCATGTCGTCAAGATGTTGCTGCTTCAAAGTAGCAGCAAATGCCTCGTCGCTCAAGATGGAGAAAGCCACTTCCTCCGACCGGATCAACAGTTTCCCGGTCTCTGGTGTTAAAGAGTCCAAGAGCGCAAGTCGAGCCGTGTGATTGCCAACCTGCATCTCTTCTATCATCAGCTCGCCGCTCTCAATGGGGATGCAGCGTCCCCAGACACCGTCCAGCTGCAGACACAACCAGCGACGTCCTGTGTACGCGTCCATCATTGCAGTGAAGTCCGGAGTGATGAGCTGGAACCGAAATACCAACGGAGACTTGTACTGCGCGTTGGGCTGCGGGTACTGCACGCTCAGCCCCTCCACCAGCTCCTCGGTCGGGTACAAAGCAGCGGAGTCGTTGTCGGTGGGCGAGACATTGCATAATGCCACACACAGCACGAGGAGGAGTAGCAGGCGAGACATCCTGCAATGTATGTGACCCTTTGGTGGTCAATGCTGAAAGATCGCGAATTGGATCTCCAACTCAAGTTGGACAAGTTGGATTTTGACAAGCATGAAGCAACATCAAGTTTTAAAACGAATTTTAACGAATAAAGTCCCCCAACGGCTAATAACTTGGTCCTTTTACGAGCAAAAGCGAAGGCTTCTTCGCAGTTAAATACGTCACTGTTCGTTTTCTTCTGTACGCAGCACAAGCACCATCCTGTTGGCTATCCCTTCGTTGCATGGCGTCCCACGAGTCCTGACGCAATCAGATACAGCACCGAACTCACCACGTCGAGAACGAACGAGCCGCTGAGCGCCACGTCGTCCGCCTTGCCCAGCGGATGCGCCTGCGGGATCCACAGCGCGAACATGAGCACCGAGGACAGCAGCGCAATGACCACAAAGACTTTGCCGCCCAGCACGAAGACGGAGCGTTTCTTCAGCACGTGATGCCCAGCGTGAGCGCAACGAAGGACAGCACGCCCGCAGCCATGCTGATGCCTCCGAAGGCGAGCGTGTCCGAGCCCAGCGCGCCGCACGACTTGGGAACTTGTTGAACTGCGTGGCGTCCATGCCCGCCGTCGTGGCCAGCGCCGAGGCGTAGGCGAGCTGCGTGGCGTCGCCCTCGTCTTTGGCGCGGCTGTAGCCATCGCACACGCTGTAGTCGGAGAAGTTGGCCATGAGACTCGAGTCCACGTCCGTGACGTCGTACTTGGACGACGTAGCAGTGGTCAAAGCTGGCGGAGGCGTTGGCTCCGTTGGCTTCCGAGGAGAACTGCGCGTCCGTGCAGAAGCCCCAGAGGCCGGCGGCGAAGTCGGAGCTGTCCACGGTGTCCTGTAGCGACTCGTTCACGGTCGTGCTGGTCGTCCAGAGCGGCAGAGAGAAGGCCACGACGTTGAGCGCCACGGCCACGAACAGCACGATGAACGACACGAGCCCAGCGCACGAAAAAGCCATCGCTGTGGGAGAACGAACTTCGCTTGGGTCTCGGGCTGCAGAACGCGAAATGACACGCTTCGATTTCGAAGCGGCGGCGAAGGATACACGACAGATGGCTGCATGACGGCATACACTGGCCAAGTGATTAGGATGGGCGATCTTGAGACGTCATGTCTCAATAATCAGGTTCATGGCAGCAGCAAGTTGCTGTCAACGTTTACGAGATTTAGGAATATGTGGCCCACACAACAACAAAGTGCGGTTAAGCTCCAAGCTGCGCAGCGCGCGCAGATGGACCGCTTCCACGCCGGTAGTACCAGGACGGGATCCGCCGCGACGACGGGCTGCGTCTACTGGCAAATCTGATGTACACGGAGGCAGTGTGACAGACTTGCGCGGTGGCGGACACTCCGGCGGGTGTTAGAAGTGCACGATTCAGAGTATAATGGAAAGTGAGATTCAACGATGTCCAAGCCTATCGTTCCGTACGCTTCGTCATTCAGGTCTCAGCTGTAACGGGGTAACCCAAAGTGTCCCCCTGGTTACATGAAGAGTGACGGCTGACACTCTTTGGTCCGATGGTACATGGTACCTATGGCTCTGTGAGCCATTCATTGGATACTCATTAGCTTTCATTAGAGTTGACTTAGAGTTTGTAGGATACAAGCTAAAGCCCAACTATAACGAGAGGATTGGGCTGGTAGCGCGAAGCTCAAACCAGGATCGGTAGCAGTAGATAGACTGAAGAGAAAATGAATGTGTATTGACGGCAATGCCGCCGCTGCCTCCGCAAAGAGCAGGACCGACGAAATCCACCTGTGTGCCAATTTGACGTCCTGGATACCGCTGCGCCCACACTGGTGCCCGCGATACCCATGCAGCGTGTCCATCCATTACACACGAATCGATAAATATGCACTCACAAGTTTTTGCCTCACATCCCATCAATCAATAGTACTTGTCCGGCATGTGCCAAACACTCGTTTTCTCCATCCATCTAAATACTTTCACACGACTGACCGCACTACGCATTTTGCGTTCTTGGGGGACGCGGATACC